>CM026563.1:36221273-36751273 GCA_015143295.1 Tetracentron sinense
AACCGATTCTTGACAATCACTGCTTTCCTTTGGCCGCCTCCAGAGTGATGGGTGTCAGCACCCTATTTTTACACCCCTTAACCGTGGTTAATTAATTTAGCCATGGTCCAAACCAACCCTAGGTAAACCCTTAACCATAGGACTAAACCCTAGTTAAGACCCTAGTTAACCTAAGCTTAACCCTAGGTAGTCCTAAACCAAACCCTAGGTAGCCCTAGCCTAACCCTAATAAGCCCTAGGTATACCTCAAGGCCCAAGCCCATTTGACCAAACTTCTACCTAAACAACTCAATCAAACCCAATTACCTAATTTCATTACCCAACCCAAGTAGTCAAGCCCAAATATCCAACCACCCAATTGCCTAAGCCAAAGCCTATTTCCATAGCCCAAGCCCAAATGTCATAGTCAAATCCAATAATCAATAACCCATGACCCATCTACTAATAACCCATGATTCATAAGACCTAATCCATATATCCATATCCACCTACCCTATATCCTACAACCCATACTCATATAACTCATAGTTCACTCAACCCACCAACTCTCTTACACCTCTCTTACACCAACCCATACTCATATAACTCATAGTTCACTCAACCCACCAACTCTCTTACACCTCTCTTACACCCTATATCCTAGAACTCATACCCATATAACTCATAGTTCACTCAACCCACCAACTCTCTTACACCTCTCTTACACCCCTTACAATACTCAACCATCAACTCTCTTACACTCCTTACAACACTCAATCTATCAACTCACCTTACAACACTCAAGTCTTTACCCACTAGCTCCTTTTATCCCCATGTAAAAGACACAACCCAACCTCTTAGTTTTCCTATAAATACCAATCACTTAGCTCCTTAGATCCATCCCTCAAGACCCCTAGAAGGTTCCCACCCACTTGTATTTCTCTTGAGTTTGAAGAAGGGAGAAGAAACTAAGGTTTAGAGTTTGGAAAGAATTCTAAGACTAAAAGCTTAGAGTTCTTCACTAACTCTCTTCCTTTGTGGATTCTAAAACCCTACCCCTTGGAGCATTGAAGGAGAATTCTTGGAGGAGTAGGCACTCCTTCTTTCATTTTCTCTTCTTTTTTATCTTTTTTTTTATTTGGTTCTCTCTTCTTGATCTCTCATTTCTCAAGCATAGTTGGGCCTCTCTACACCAATCTAATGGTGTAGAGGGACCCCATATCAAAGGCAAGGAGATGCTCCTTTTTTCTTTTCCTTTCCATGTACATATTTTCTTCTTTTTTATGTACCCACAAGTGTGGATATGGGTAGGCCCATAGAGAGTGGAAGCTAAAGCTATACCTCTCTTTTTCATTTTGTTTTCTTTTGAGATTCTAGTCCTCTTTCTAGAATTTTTTGTGAAAGCTCATCCCCTCCCTAACATTCTTTAGAGCAACATTACATCATTAATAATGGTGTAAATGAACCACCTTAAAAGGGAGAGGATGAGTTTTCATTTTCTTTCATTTCTTTATTTTTCCTTCATGTTCTATGTTGAATGGGTAGGTGATGGTTTAAGGACTTAAGATAAATGATGGTGTAAGGACTTAAAGAGGACATTCTTAAAAATGTTTCATACTAAAGACAATGGTATTTGATCTATTATCAACATCAATCCAACAAAATAGGTGTTGGTAATAGACCATTTACTATTCATAAGGCACATCCCTCTTTATGTCTTAAACTATAATCTTTTAGCCAAACTCTTGGACTAAATTTGACTTTAGTTAAGTTTGTCAAAACCTTACCTATATGAAAATTCAAAAACATGATAAAATCTCAAAATACCAAAAACATGATAAAATCTCAAAACACCAAAAACATTCAAATATAACCAAAATATAAAAAACATTCAAATATCCCCAAAAATCTCAAAAAATATAAAAAATACAAAAAGACCAAAAAGAGACTTGTAGGACCTCCTTAGCTTTGGTTAGCTCATCTAACCATGGATAAATACCCTCTAACCGCGGTTAGACTTAACACTTGTGCACTTGACCTCCCCGGTCAACTAAACCATAGCCTTCTAGGCTAGACCCTTTGACCATCCTATGCACACACACACTCCCCCCTAGCCTCGGCACGGGCTCATGTGCCAGAACTACGCTCGGTCTGATCTCACCATGTGAGTACGTAGGCAACTCAACTCGGGTTCGACCCTAGCCATCTAGCTTTCTATTTTTCTTGGATTAGCACTCACTTAAAAACTTTGGACATTCTAATTAAACTTTGAGATTATAATTGGCTTAAGTTTAGGGAGTAGGTAACCGTTATAAAACGGAGGTCTTGGGGTGCCTAATACCTTCCCCAGGACTTAATCGAACCGCTTACCCTAACTCTGTAAAGACCATTTGCCTTATCCAAACAAACAAATACCCGGGACCTATCCCTAAGAATGAATAGGTGGCGACTCAAGTCAAAACATATAATTGTGAAAGTGGGTAGGAAGATCTCATGCTCACAGCTCTGGCGACTCTGCTGGGGATAAGGTTCAAGCCGGAACTTAAATTTAAGCCAAATAATCTCAAAATTAATTAAAATACCTAAGTATTTAATTAAGTGTTGATTCTTTATACTTTTTGGGATGTTTCTTGTACAGTGCATTTCATGCATAGCATACTAGTGTAACAACCCAATACCCATTAGACAGGCTTATTACGCTCACGGCTGTTGGATGACTATCCTCAGTGACAGGGGCTTAACAGTCTTGGAGGTCCGCGGAATTACTCCTGCTGGGTGACTACTCTCAGGGAAGGATTCTGAACGCTCCCGCTTACACCAATCGTCCCAGGTATGTTCTATACCAGGGAGTCGCATATACGGTGTTAAGTGATCCCCCCATCCTTTAGGAACACCCTGCATTACCCCAACATGCATACATATAGAATAGGCTGAGGTATAGTCTACAAGCAGCCCACCCTGGAGGGATATTCTAAACCCTAACCTGCTTGTACCCTATACCTGTCCCCCAATCATGGCTGAACATCAGGACACTCTGTCCAGATAAACACTCATCCAGGGGGCATGTACTGAGCCTTTTTTTTTGTGCTTGTAATAAAAGACCTCCTACCCTATCTCCAGACATACATGTGAGATTCACACCCTAAGTTGCAATGGGTAAGCCCATTAACCCACTCCAACTTTGCCCCAGTAGGCCCTGGTTACCAACAACCCAGGTTAGTAGAACGGAGTTCTCTCCGCCTACCCTATCGAGTCACACCTGTTATGTCCTACCTTAAAAAAAAATCAAAAAATCAAAAAAAATCAAAAATCAAAAATCAAAAAAGTGTCATTCCTGCATGACTTTCCAACTCCAGATCAGGGGCATTGCCCCTATGTCAATTAGACAGTTAGGTCATTTGCATGCATTCTGACTTCCTCCCCTTCTCTTGCATGTCATTCCAATTTCCAGACTATGGGCATTATCCCTAGGTCAGCGAGACTATTAGGTCACCTGTATGCTTCCTTTATTTCTTCCATTCTATTCCAACTCTCACTCCATATCACCCATCTTTTCAGGGAGCATACTCTGAGCCAAGCACGGATCTGAAAAGCAAGATACCTGACACGACATGGACCCTCGAGATGGACAAGAGACTGACCCGGATACCCCGAGATCACAACCTCAGGTTCCGGATTTTGAAGCAAGACTAGCAGAAAATGCCCGGAGTATTGAAAATTTGACAAACATCGTTCAGGATTTTATGCGGGCAGTGACTCAGGCCCTCTCTTCCTCCAACCCTCAACCGGTCGAGACAATAAGGCCGTCACAACCAAACCCACCATCTACAACCAACATTACCCCTTCTCTACCCACCATCAACATCGCATCACAACCTGTTCAACCTACCCAACCATCACTTACCTCCAACATTCCTCCTCCGTCAATTCAGCCACAACCTACTCACCATATCTCCCCACCACTCGTAGACCATTACGAGGAAGAAGAGGCCAGAGCCAGCGGTGAACCTCATACAGGGTCCGCTCATGTATCCTCAAGCACTGCCCAAATCCCAGATGTATACCAGAAAAGGATTGAGAAATTGGAAGAGCTGATGAAGCAAAATCAAGGATCCCGTAAGTCCACCAACTTCAGGGATATGTGCATACATCCCGGAATCCAAATGCCCAAGGACTTCAAGGTTCCTGATTTTGAAAAATACAGTGGGAAGGGTTGTCCTGAGACACACTTGAGAGCATACCGTGGAGAATTGTTCCAGCTCGAACATGGAGATAAACTGCTGGTCCAATTATTTCAGAAAAGCCTGAAAGGACCTGCATTACAGTGGTTCACCAAGCTGGACCCCAGCAAGGTACGAACTTGGGAAGATCTCTGCGAAACCTTCATTGCCCAGTACTCTTACAATGTTGACCTGGTCCCGCAAAGAGCAGATCTTGAAAGAATGTCCCAGAGGAATAATGAAACCTTCATCGAGTATTCAGTTCGGTGGAGAGAAATGGCTGGCAAGATGAGCACCCCTCTGCCGGAAGAAGAATTGGTAACAACTTTCCTCCGCACCCTTAAACACCCACTCAAGACTCTCCTAGCGTCACAGCCCATCTCTGACTTTAGCACCATGGCCAAGTGTGGTGCCAGAATTGAAACGACATTGGGTGACAGCGGGTCAGTCGACATTTTTCAAGGAACGAATGGCGCATCTTCCTCTCGACCTCTCATCCATCCGAAAAGAGAAAATAAAAAGAGAGAGGACGATGGACACACGGTATCAGGCATACCAGTCCGGGTGCCCAACTTGCCTCGCCAACAAGCTCAACGACCACGGCAAGTTCAGCAACCCCAGGGGAAGCTACTCTCTCACCAGATGACTCTTGAACAGAAGAGAAACCGGGCATTCACTCCACTACCATACTCTCCGATGGCACTCCTGTCATTCCTATTGGACAAGAAACTGATCACTCAGAAAGATCCACAGCCTCCACCGGTAAATCTTCCCAAGAACTACAGGGCGGATCAGCACTGCGTGTATCACCAATCACCAGGGCACCCTACTGACAGGTGCTATGATTTGAAACACGCAATCCAGGACTTGCTGGAAACCGACAGAATTTGCTTTGCACCGGGAAATACGGACATCAATCAAGCTCCTCTCCCAGATCATTCTCCTCCTGCAAACTAAGGCGTTTCAGCCGGAATAGTTCTGTAGTTGACTTTTGAACAATCCCACTTTTGTTATGTCTATCTTGTACCTCTTTTCTTGGTACCTCAGTCGGCCATGTTGGTCCATGTCTATCCCTATCATCAGTCCAGTCCAAGCAAGTGACCAGAGGTCCTTGCTATGTCTTTTTGTCAAGTCTGTCCATTTTGACATTTTAATGAAAATTGCTGTTTTAAGTCTAAGTCAAGTTTTATTGTGTTCTGAGATGCTTAATTTGGGAGCTGGACTAGTTCCTAATGCCTGTAAGGGACAACTTGATCATTCAATGGGAAGTTCAACAACTATTTAAACAAATGCAGAAACAGTGAAGACCTCTCTGAGCATCAAAGGACAATCAACTGAAACGAGGCAATGCAATGACCATACATGCTCTCGACCAATCAAGGATAGGATAGGAGGCCATCTTTGGATAAACCTTCACAACACCTCGCTCACCCATGCTATGTATATATCCGCTAGTTAGACCTTTGAGCCTAATAGCCTTTCTTTCAAAACTCCCACAAAGGGCACCCCTTGAATGTCAAAATGATAATTCAAAAGAGAAACAACCAGCAAAGAGCAACCACCAAATGCGGCCTTTTGGTCGAACTACGTCTTGACCTGATCCCTATTTGGGTACGTAGGCAGCCTGAAATCAGGTGCGGTCATAGCACAGCAAATGTGCCACAATACAAGACAACCATGTACCAAAAAAAAAACAAAAAAAAAACAAAAAAAGAGAAAAAAAGGAAAAAGAAATAAAGAAAAAGGTACTTGGTTACACAGCAAAGCTATACCAAAAGATCAAGAATGCATAAGCTGGTTCTATCCCGACACCGAACAAAATCACAGGGTGCCCTGCCCTTGCTAGAACTGAAATTTTGAGCCTTATCTCGTTTCTAGTCAACCCACGTTTCGTCCCAAACACTAAGCCCTCCTTGATCTTTGAGAGGACTTGAGCATCAATGGTCAAAATCATTCACCTCCATTACCAACAGGCAATGATGAGAGTAGACTGGAGAATTATCAGAGAAAAGAGTAGACAATGAGAAAATGCGAAGCTTGTATACCCAGTCCTGGTAAAAGCCCGAAAGGACCCAGGGGCAAAAAAGGGATAAATCAAATTTCACGGGCATAGTAAAGAATATTCAATCTTGCTATTGCACAAAAATTACGTGAACCCAGTCCTGGTGAAAACCTGAAAAGGCCCAGGGGCAAAAAAGGGACAAAGATCAAAACATACAACCCAGTCCTGGTGAAAACCTGAAAAGGCCCAGGGGCAAAAGAGGGAAAATACGCTAATACAGGCTTTGCAGACATCCCTCCCTAGCAAATGTGGGTCTACCACAAGGATGATCATACATAGCATAATCGTTCACCTGAAGGCAGAAGGAACCTAGATAAGTTTTCCAATGTAAGCAATCTCAGACACAGTCAGTCCACCTGCCAATTGTCAGGCTACTACCATCATCTGTCAGTCACTCCATCATCTCCTCAATAGGTCTGTCACATCTCTTGTCTGTTAGTCCATCTGTCTTTTTATCAAGTCATCATCAGTCGGTCAAAATTCACTCCCCATTAGAGTCAGTTACTCATTCCCGCTAGCGCAAGAGGAGCAGGGAAACCAAAGCAGAGTAAAGTCGGCAAACTATTCTGAGTGATACAAATGTTTGAAGATCAGTATATCCCAAGGGGTAAGCACATACAGTCGAATCATCCAGGCCAAGGGGCATGTCAGATCCATCAGGCTTTATATATGCACAGAGACATGAGATTCGTGCAATGGCTCAGGGCTACGGCTCTCACTCTCATATATGATCCATCTTGCTTCTCAAATTCTTACTCATACCTATCAACTACCACATCAAATTCACCCCAGCGAGGCAATCGGGTGGTTGCCTACAGCATTGCATCCTATCTCGGTAAAGCAGCTGGGCGGCTCTTTACCCTCATTATCCCTATTAATCTTTTGGGCAGATGCTTATAGCATTGCGCTCCCTTCACTATTAAAGGAGCACTGGAACAGTCGATTTCAGTTGCGGCCTCTTGTGAATTCTATCTCTGCTCGACTAGCTCACTGTTAAAGGAGTACTGTCCCGATCATGTGACCGGACGTCAGTTACGGCCTCGGTGATGTTAGTCTTGCACCCGTCACCTTCCATTTTGCATTCTCTATCTCCGGTGAGGCGGTTATGAGTTTGACCATCACCCAACTCTATCTTCGGTGAGGCGGTTATGAGTTTGACCATCACCCTACTCAATCTTCGGTGAGGCGGTTGTGAGTTTGACCATCACCTTACTCTATCTCCGGTGAGGCGGTTATGAGTTTAACCATCACCCAACTCTATCTTCGGTGAGGCGGTTATGAGTTTGACCATCACCCTACTCTATCTTCGGTGAGGCGGTTGTGAGTTTGACCATCACCCTACTCTATCTCCGGTGAGGCGGTTATGAGTTTGACCATCACCCAACTCTTATCTTCGGTGAGGCGGTTGTGAGTTTGACCATCACCTTACTCTATCTCCGGTGAGGCGGTTATGAGTTTAACCATCACCCAACTCTATCTTCGGTGAGGCGGTTATGAGTTTGACCATCACCCTACTCAATCTTCGGTGAGGCGGTTATGAGTTTGACCATCACCCAACTCTTATCTTCGGTGAGGCGGTTGTGAGTTTGACCATCACCTTACTCTATCTCCGGTGAGGCGGTTATGAGTTTAACCATCACCCAACTCTATCTTCGGTGAGGCGGTTATGAGTTTGACCATCACCCTACTCAATCTTCGGTGAGGCGGTTATGAGTTTGACCATCACCCTACTCTAATCTTCGGTGAGGCGGTTATGAGTTTGACCATCACCCAACTCTTATCTTCGGTGAGGCGGTTGTGAGTTTGACCATCACCTTACTCTATCTTCGGTGAGGCGGTTATGAGTTTAACCATCACCCTACTCAATCTTCGGTGAGGCGGTTGTGAGTTTGACCATCACCCTACTCTATCTCCGGTGAGGCGGTTATGAGTTTGACCATCACCTAACTCTATCTTCGGTGAGGCGGTTATGAGTTTGATCATCACCCGGCTCTATCTCCGGTGAGGCGGTTATGAGTTTGACCATCACCTAACTCTATTTTTGGTGAGGCGGTTATGAGTTTGACCGTCACCTTATTATATCTTCGGTGAAGCGGTTGTGAGATCGACCATCACCTCACTCTACCTTGCGTGCTCTGGTGTAAAAATACGGTGATTCTAGTCTTTGTCGTTCAATTTCCAACTTGGCATTCTCCGACAAAGAGGGGCAGCTGTCAGCACCCTATTTTTACACCCCTTAACCGTGGTTAATTAATTTAGCCATGGTCCAAACCAAACCCTAGGTAAACCCTTAACCATAGGACTAAACCCTAGTTAAGACTCTAGTTAACCTAAGCTTAACCCTAGGTAGTCCTAAACCCAAACCCTAGGTAGCCCTAGCCTAACCCTAATAAGCCCTAGGTATACCCAAGGCCCAAGCCCATTTGACCAAACTTATACCTAAACAACTCAATCAAACCCAATTACCTAATTTCATTACCCAACCCAAGTAGTCAAGCCCAAATATCCAATCACCCAATTGCCTAAGCCAAAGCCTATTTCCATAGCCCAAGCCCAAATGTCATAGTCAAAATCCAATAATCATTACCCATGACCCATCTACTAATAACCCATGATTCATAAGACCTAATCCATATATCCATATCCACCTACCCTATATCCTACAACCCATACCCATATAACCCATAGTTCACTCAACCCACCAACTCTCTTACACCTCTCTTACACCAACCCATACCCATATAACTCATAGTTCACTCAACCCACCAACTCTCTTACACCTCTCTTACACCCCTTACAATACTCAACCATCAACTCTCTTACACTCCTTACAACACTCAATCTATCAACTCACCTTACAACACTCAAGTCTTTACCCACTAGCTCCTTTTATCCCCCATGTAAAAGACACAACCCAACCTCTTAGTTTTTCTATAAATACCAATCCCTTAGCTCCTTAGATCCATCCCTCAAGACCCCTAGAAGGTTCTCACCCACTTGTGTTTCTCTTGAGTTTGAAGAAGGGAGAAGAAACTAAGGTTTAGAGTTTGGAAAGAATTCTAAGACTAAAAGCTTAGAGTTCTTCACTAACTCTCTTCCTTTGTGGATTCTAAAACCCTACCCCTTGGAGCATTGAAGGAGAATTCTTGGAGGAGTAGGCACTCCTTCTTTCATTTTCTCTTCTTTTTTATCTTTTTTTTTATTTGGTTCTCTCTTCTTGATCTCTCATTTCTCAAGCATAGTTGGGCCTCTCTACACCAATCTAATGGTGTAGAGGGACCCCATATCAAAGGCAAGGAGATGCTCATTTTTTCTTTTCCTTTCCATGTACATATTTTCTTCTTTTTTATGTACCCACAAGTGTGGATATGGGTAGGCCCATAGAGAGTGGAAGCTAAAGCTATACCTCTCTTTTTCATTTTGTTTTCTTTTGAGATTCTAGTCATCTTTCTAGAATTTTTTGTGAAAGCTCATCCCCTCCCTAACATTCTTTAGAGCAACATTACATCATTAATAATGGTGTAAATGAACCACCTTAAAAGGGAGAGGATGAGTTTTCATTTTCTTTCATTTCTTTATTTTTCCTTCATGTTCTATGTTGAATGGGTAGGTGATGGTTTAAGGACTTAAGATAAATGATGGTGTAAGGACTTAAAGAGGACATTCTTAAAAATGTTTCATACTAAAGACAATAGTATTTGATCTATTATCAACATCAATCCAACAAAATAGGTGTTGGTAATAGACCATTTACTATTCATAAGGCACATCCCTCTTTATGTCTTAAACTATAATCTTTTAGCCAAACTCTTGGACTAAATTTGACTTTAGTTAAGTTTGTCAAAACCTTACCTATATGAAAATTCAAAAACATGATAAAATCTCAAAATACCAAAAACATGATAAAATCTTAAAACACCAAAAACATTCAAATATAACCAAAATATAAAAAACATTCAAATATCCCCAAAAATCTCAAAAAATATAAAAAATACAAAAAGACCAAAAAGAGACTTGTAGGACCTCCTTAGCTTTGGTTAGCTCATCTAACCATAGATAAATACCCTCTAACCGCGGTTAGACTTAACACTTGTGCACTTGACCTCCCCGGTCAACTAAACCATAGCCTTCTAGGCTAGACCCTTTGACCATTTTATGCACACACACACTCCCCCCTAGCCTCAGCACGGGCTCATGTGCCAGAACTACGCTCGGTCTGATCTCACCATGTGAGTACGTAGGCAACTCAACTCGGGTTCGACCCTAGCCATCTAGCTTTCTATTTTTCTTGGATTAGCACTCACTTAAAAACTTTGGACATTCTAATTAAACTTTGAGATTATAATTGGCTTAAGTTTAGGGAGTAGGTAACCGTTATAAAACGGAGGTCTTAGGGTGCCTAATACCTTCCCCAGGACTTAATCGAACCGCTTACCCTAACTCTGTAAAGACCATTTGCTTTATCCAAACAAACAAATACCCGGGACCTATCCCTAAGAATGAATAGGTTGCGACTCAAGTCAAAACATATAATTGTGAAAGTGGGTAGGAAGATCCCATGCTCACAATGGGTTCGGTCCACCACGATCTTGGGGATGAAAGACTTATTGTCTCCTTTTTGTCTTCGGAGATAGTGAACACTTTGGCTTCGGCATACTCGAACAGAGCTTCCTCTTGATCTTCTCCTATTTCTGGGGCTGCTTCCTCTTTTCCAAATCTGCAAGTAGGCGCTCTATTCCCATTAGCTCCTCATCCTGGATGCTCCTAGAACTCTCATTTAACACACGAAAGGTTGGGTTCGAAGGTTCCATGGTTTTGGGCATGGGTGAGATTGTGAGTTCTGGTATCGGGTCGGATATGGGATTGCTAACTTGGGAAGTGGTAAGATGGTGCAGGTATTTTCGGATTTCTGCCCCCCCTCTCTTTGGTGTGAGCTGCTCCATATAATCCTTCAATGTCGGCTTGTAGCCTATCCCAAACCGCGGGGTGTAACGAGACGGAGTGATGATCTTCCTTATACCTTGATGCCGGACTCCCAGACCCTGACCGGGTCGATATCCCATTCTTGCCATCATCTTATACTTGGGAGGAATCTGTCTAGCATTCTTTTCTCTGACTTCAATCTGTGTAATAC
Source organism: Tetracentron sinense (assembly GCA_015143295.1). NCBI lineage: Eukaryota > Viridiplantae > Streptophyta > Magnoliopsida > Trochodendrales > Trochodendraceae > Tetracentron > Tetracentron sinense. The sequence continues at coordinate 36,232,669 of CM026563.1, forward strand.
AACTTACTTCCTCAAACTGCTGAGTTATAAAAACTGGCCTTAGCCTTTCTTCTTGAACTTCCAGGATGGAGTAAAACAAACTTTCTGAGGGGATGACGATCAGCTGGTCCCCTTGGATAAACTTTATTCTCTGATGTAGAGTGGATGGTACTGCCTTGGCCATATGGATCCATGGTCTTCCGAGGAGTAAGGTGAAAGATGCCGGGACATCCACTACCTGGAAATCAATGAGAAAATCTGTCGGGCCGATAGTAACATTCAAATTGATGTCACCGAGGTTTTGTCGTGTCGAATTATCAAATGCCCGAATCGTCATAGGCCTTTTACTCACATGACTTAAATCCAAACCAATACTTTGCAATGTATTCAAAGTACAAACATTCAGTCCCGAGCCATTGTCAATCAAGACTGAAGAAAGATGCTTCCCCCTGCAAACCACTGCAATATATAGTGCCCTGGTATGAGATGTGTCCTCCTCAGGAATTTCTCCCTCAGTAAATGATATGACTTTTGGTTCTAGCACTTGCCCCACTAGTTGTCCCAACTTTTCTGGAGTGATATCCGGAGTGACGTGGGCATTGTTGAAAACTTTGATCAATTGTTTCCTATGGTGATCAGAAGTTAATAACAACCCCATTATAGAGATTTGAGCTGGGATTTTACTGAGCTGTTGAGCAACATGATATTCTTCGGCCTTCTGAATGGCTTTTAACAAGGCTTCTAAATTCTCTCTCTCTTTCTCCAAGTCGATAACCTTTTCCTTCCCTTTGCTCACTTCTGGCATATTTACAGAAGGATTTGGTGGATACAATCTACCAGACCTGGTGAGGCTTGCAATGTCAACGCTCCCCGGCTCAGTTGGGTAGGAAGTGGATGGGTAGATATATGGTACTTGATCTAGGTTATAGACCGGTGGGGGGATGAAAGGGATAATTAAGGGACTAGCTGATGGGGTCGACTGGGCCAGTGGCCAATTGGCCGGGCATGGTATCAGGTAAGTGACTTCTTCTTGGACTGGAAAATCAGAAGGGATTTGAATTGGAGATTCTGTGATAGGTGAGGTAAAAGGGTTAATCATACCTACACAGGGTTCTGCTTCTTGCTGATTGTGAGGTGGTAAAGGGGCTTGAATAATGCTTGTGTTTCCTGGGGATAACTCGATCTTTTTCTGGTCGAGGAGATCTTGAATTGCATGCTTCAAAGTAAAGCATCTATCAGTAAGGTGTCCGGGACCTTGATGGAAAGTGCAATGCTGGTCCATACGGAAGGTGGCTCCTGGATTAGAAGGTACTAGCATTGGAGGTCTGGGTGAAAGTACTCCCTTTTGTATAAGGAATGGTAACAGCTGGCTGAGAGGATAAGGTAGAGGGGTGAAAGTTCTGGGCGGTGTTCGCACTTGCTAAGGTGCGAGAGTGCGAGGTTGGTTATTAGGTCGAGCCAGGGCTGCTGGTTGTGGTTGCGTTGCATTTAAGGGCAACTGTACTGGCATTGCCGGTGCTACTGGTACTGCTGGTGTTACCATTTGTACATCTCCTTCTTTCTTCTTCTGATCTTTTCTGAAAATATTCCGGTTACTGGTGCTTGGCTGCTGAGTGGCCGACTGACTGAAATTGGTAGTAATGGTGCCATTTCTAATAGCAGTCTCAATTCTAACTCCACTCTTGGCAATACTAGGAAAGTCCGTAGCTGGTAGAGCTATCATGAGAGTTGAATAAGGTGGCCTGAGTGTTGCCAAGAACGTAGCTATGAGTTCTTCATCTGGCAGAGATATCTTCATCCTGGATACCATCTCTCTCCACCTGGCTGCATATTCCATGAATGGCTCATCACTCTTCTGAGTCATTTGTTCTAAATCTCCCTTCTGAGGTAGCAACTCCATGTTAAATGAAAACTGCTTGAGGAATGCGCTGATTAGATCTTTCCAAGTTTTGAATTGCCCCATATCAAGGGAAGTGAACCATACAAGGGTTGCCCCCTTCAAACTCTTTTGAAAGCACCGAATTAACAAAAGGCCATTGTCCCCATGTTCCAACATGTCTGTATAGTAAAGCCGAAGGTGGGTATGAGGGCATCCCTTTCCGTCATATTTCTCAAAATCGGGCATCTTAAAATTTTTGGGGACTACAACCTTAGAATAGAAATCCAAGTCCGCAAACTCTTTACCCGGAGTATCTTGTATTGCCTTCAATTTTTTGATTTCTTCTTGCATCTCTTGAAACTGATCTTTGAAAAGAGAAGAGGGATCTGATGCATTAGGAACCTGTGGTCCTACAGAGTATATGGGTCGATTTATCTCTCCCTCACCTTGGTCATGTTGATCAACATCCAAGTCTAGGTTAGGGTTGAAAGAGGATTCTGGTTGAACTTTGAGGTGAATCTTGTTTGGTTGGTTTGGTGGAGGGGGAGATGGATTGGATTGATTTGGCGGAACAGACGAGCTAGGTTGGTCATTTGTTCGTGTAGCATTGAGAGTTCTAAGAGCTTCCAAGATATCATATATCGAGCCTTTGATTTCCATGATGTCCTGGGTGTTGCGGGTTGTTTCCTCTTCTAGATCCTGAGGGTCTAGGAATTCGCCTTGATTCATCTCGACTTCTGACGAACTTCCTGGGGTAGCAGCTTGTGCAAGAGCTTCTCGTGCGAGAGCTGCGGTTACAGATCGAGTCATATGTTGACGCATGATAGATACGACAAATGACTGATAATGAAGACGCATTATGAGAAACAAGAAGAGTTTTTATTCATACAGTAGTTTATATACAAGATGTAACTGCACTTTATCAAAAAGTGTCTTACATACTCAAAAAAGAACTAATTTATGTACATAACAAAAGTTCTTTTAAAACAGATGAGAGTGCATGACCATCCCTAAGCAGGTCCTTTAAAGAGGAATGTCAAACTCCAGTGGTAGGGGCTCGCCCTCGAGCTGCATGATTTGCTGATTCAGGGCCTCGATGTGAACCTCCAGCATATCAATCGTCTCTGCTGCATTCTGAGTTCCCTGAACATACTGGCGTATCTTGGTACTGAGCTCATCGCTGGCTATGTCTAGCTGCTCTTGTGCAAATTGGAGACGAGTCTTGAGACCTTTCTTGCTCCTGGCTTGGTGCTTGACTACCTTTTGCAGGGAAGCTGCAAAATGCTCAGCATGAATTTTCTCTTGCATCAAACGGCCTACCTCCTGTCGGACTTTGTGCACATACTTCTTCACCTTCCGCTCTTTTGTTGCCAGTCGGGCTTTCGCTACTGCGATCTCCTTTTCCTCGGCTTTGATACTCATCCGGGCATGTAGAAATGTGTCCACCCAAGGTCGAGTGGTTGCTGCAATTGGTATGGTGCCATGCCTCGGGGGTCTCGCTGGTGTTGGTAGCTCAACGGGTATTGGCATGCTGCTTGCCTGGTCTTCTAACATCAACCATTGATCATAGCCATCCACCGTCTGAGGAGTCATACAGTATTCAATATTTTCATCCTCCCTCCAGCGGGAGAGTCTCCAGCTTGATGCAAATTCCCGCCTCATACGCTCTGAGGTGCCCTTGAAGTTGATGAGGTCTTCGTGCATGGGTTCCCAGGTAGGGATGAACTGGGCATACCCCAACTGTCGGAGAACGCGGAGAGGTGCATAAGGTGCCGATCCTGAAAGCCCGGCTAGAATGATACAAGTACGTCGAACTGTGCAAAGGCGCGGCTGAATCTGTCTAGGCATCCAGGTGGGCCGCCATATGATGTCATCCTCTTTCAAAGTTTGGAGGTGAGCAAGGTAAAGTTCTGCATCTGTAGAAGCCGGCTTATGACGTTGTACCAAGAATTGTAGAATCACGCTGTTGAACTGGATTAGCCTTGTTGGGGGTGATGCAATACTCGGGATGTGCTCAACTAACCAGATGTGTAGAAGAGCGATACAACTGTTGAAGGCCCCCTTCTGATGACTGGAACAGAACGAAATGTCTCGAAGAAGCTCGGCCAGTAACATTGGGACAAGGGTAGCACTTTCCTGGACTTGCCTGATGACGTTGCATAATACAGCTTCTACATGTTTTGGCCCTTTGGGGAATAGGACTTGACCCTCTACCGCCAAAGTAAATGCATTTAATTTACCCGCATTAACTTTGGGGGCGGTGTAATCCCAGTCCCGGTCATACAAGGAAAACAGGTAGGTCAAAGGGCATTTACTATATGACTCCTCTGCCCCTCTGAGCACTTGGTCTTCTCTTACCTCGAGGAACCTGGCCAGCGTCCGCTTATAATTCCTTTGGTGTTGTGGAAACACAATATCTTCTCCTAAGTTAAGACCCGAAATGTGACTGATCTCTTCCAAGGTTGGACACAACTCCTGTTTACCGAAATGGAAGGTCATCGTCCTTTCATCCCAACAATGGATGGCAGCTTGAAGAAGGCGCCAGTCTGGATTTATTCTGCTTAGCTCTAGAGTGTACCCCAGATGGTACTCCTGTTGCCAAACCATTCTTTGCTCCGATGTGAGGGTGGAGATGACTGATAATACTGAAGATTCACATCCTGGGCGTTCCCGCAGATTGACAAGGTTATGAGAACGTAAAGGACCTGCCATCTACATGATGCGGATAAAATTTAGACATATCTAACCCAAGATGAATGTATATATATATGTATATAAAAACATGGAAAACATTCAAAAAGGAAGGAATTCACAATAAGAATCAAGCAGGGCTCACACAAGCTCCAAATTGGTTTAGGTATAGGGACACGAGTGTCCCTATATCTAACAAATGATGTAGGAGCGGCCTAAACTAGTACCAAAAATAGGGATAAGGTTGTCCCTCCTGACGGGTAACTACTAGTTTATGCCCACACAGAACCTATGGTCTATATGCTTATGCTGGTGTATGCAGAGTTTTGACTATAAGGTTGAGGAGCACTTGACCGTATATGCAACACCCCGGTATAGAACATACCTGAAAAGGGACGATTGATGTAAGCGGGAAAGACCAGTTGCGTTAACCGGAGATAACCATCTCTCGGTCTACAACCAGTACTTTCCACAGATCTTTGGGCTCCAGCATCGGGGATAACCATCCCTCGATTGTAAGCTTACCGGATCCAGCTAGGTAGGTGAAGGGTTTTTATTCTAATATGCAATGAATATGAATGTATCAATCAAAATCAAGCAATTAATAAAAATGGAACCCTAGGCATGTTGCTAAGTTTTGCAAACAAATGTCCGAGGTTTTAATTCAAAGATGAATATATAGATGAAATTGAAAGATTCTAATGTGGTTTCCGATATTTTATTTAGACTTAGATTTTGGCTTGAATACTGGTCTACGAAACCAGAGTCCCCAGCAGAGTCGCCAGCTGTGAGTACCTGAATTTTTCCCTCCATTCCCGATCAGGATAAATCCCAATAAGGAATGGTGATAAATTGTAATTGAGTTGTGAGTCGCCACCTATCTAATTCTGAGGGAAATAGGTCCCTGAATTTGTTGGATAAGGCATGGTCTAGAAATCAGAGGTCAGGGTAAATGATTCATTTGAGTTAGGGGAAGGTGTTAGGCACCCCTAAACTCCCATCTGGAGATGGTTACGTACTCTCTAAGTCTAAATCAAATAAAGGAAACCGTATAAGAAACTTGCAATTCGATCTATATGCTGAGCAATGTAATATTGATTGAAATAAATGAATTGAGAGGGATAGGGTAGAAATGGAATAAGGATTCTATCCTAGGGGAGCTGAACCCGATCAGGGTTGCCTACGTATCCACAGTTAGTGGAATCAAGCCACACGTAGTTCCGGAGGGAAGTTGATTGTTTGATTTGATTTGATTGGATTGGATTGTGGGTGATTGAAAGGTTTGAGGGTTTTTGCTCTTATTTGATGAGCGAGGTGGCATTTTAAGCTTGTGCTGAGGAGCGAAAGGTTGAAGGATTTGATTTGATAAATTTCGCTGATCTGGGAGCGAAATGGCCTTTTAAGCTCGTGCTGAGGAGCGATGGGGCAGTTTAAGCTCGTGCTGAGGAGGCCGGCGAGGTAGGGATTTGAACAGGTTTTGAATTAAGGCTCTGACAATTGTTTGAATAGATTGGGTTTAATTAGAGTTTACCTAGGGTTAACTAGGGCTTAATCAGGGTTTACCTAGGGTTAACTAGGATTTAATCAGGGTTTAATCAGGGTTTAACTAGGGTTTACCTGGGTTTAACTGGGGTTTTGGGGTTACCTGGGGGTTACCTGGGTTTAACTGGGGTTAACTAGGGTTTAACTGGGGTTAACTAGGGTTAACTGGATTTAACTGGGGTTAACTAGAGTTAACTGGGTTTAACTGTGTTTAACTGGTGTTAACTGGTGTTAAATGGGTTTAACTAGAGTTTACCTGGGTTTAACTGGGGTTACTAGAGTTAACGGGGTTTAACTGAGATTAACTGGGGTTAACTAGGGTTAACTATGGTTAACTAGAATTTAACTGAGATTTAATCAGGATTAACTAGAGTTTGACTAGAGTTAACTAGGGTTCAACTAGAGTTTAACTGGGGTTCTAGATAAAGTTAATTGGAATAATTAGGGTTAACTAGAGTTAACTGAAATTACCTAGGGTTTGACTAGAGTTAACTAGGGTTCAACTAGAGTTTAACTGGGGTTCTAGATAAAGTTAACTGGAATAATTAGGGTTAACTAGAGTTAACTGAAATTACCTAGGGTTAACTGGGTTTAATGGGGTTTACTGGGTTTAACTAGAGTTAACTAGGGTTTAACTGGGGTTTACTGGGTTTAACTAGAGTTAACTAGGGTTTAACTGGGGTTTACTGGGTTTAACTAAGGTTTACTGGGTTTAACTAGAGTTAACTAGGGTTTAACTGGGGTTTACTGGGTTTAACTGAGGTTAACTAGGGTTTAACTGGGGTTAACTAGGGTTAACTGGATTTAACTGGGGTTAACTAGAGTTTAACTGGGGTTAACTAGAGTTAACTGGGTTTAATTAGGGTTAACTAAAGTTAATTGGGTTTAACTAAGGTTTTTTGGACAAAGGTTCGACTAGGCGAGGCTAGTTTTGAACCGGGATTTGGGCAGAGGTTCGACTAGGCGGGGCTAGTTTTGAACCGGGATTTGGGCAGAGGTTCGACTAGGCAAGCAGTCTAAGTATTAAAATAATTAAAACCAATTTTAAAAAGGGATTAAACTTAATTTAAACTAGTGAAGGACAAAGCAAGATAGAGTTTTGAGAAAAATTACCGTCCGGGAAATCTGAAAAGATTTCTGAAAAAGGGGTCCCGAGAATCGACCCTTTGCTATCGACGTTCTCGGGAATCCGACGCGCTTTGGAGGCTTTAAAAAGAAAAGGGAGAGAGAGGAGGAGGAATGGATTGAATGAGAATGAAGGAAGGGGGGTAGGGGTATTTATAGGAAGCAAAAACAGGGGGGCGCTACTTGAAGTAGCGCCCCTTTTGGATAAAAACCCCAAACAGTAGGCGGTTGTGAACAGTGCGGTGGTAAATCGGGCTGACATTGGGGGGGCGCTACTTGAAGTAGCGCCCCTTTTCGGTTTACGTAAAACGAACGGCCGACATGCGCAAACGAAAGGGGGTTCGCTCGGGGCGCTACTTGAAGTAGCGCCCATCTAATAAAATGGGCAAAATAGGGTGGGCGCTACTTGAAGTAGCGCCCATCTAATAAAATGGAGAAAATTGGCTGGGCAAGTAGCGCCCCTATTTAGGGGCCTTAAACTATTATTTTTTTGTCCTTTTGTTGACTTTTGACTTGCCACGTGTCATACCAATACCATTTCTTCGTTTTAAGCCCGTTTTTAGCCCGAAAATAGTCAAAATTGAGCTGATAAAATCCAGAAAAATATTTTAGATAAAACATAGATTTTTCAGTACTTTTCAAGGGCGTTTTGGTCATTTTTCACCCTAGGGGCATTTCGGTCCATTTCAACCGTTTTAAGTCCGATTTAACTTCAAAAATAGCCAAAATTTACCAAAAAATTTATAAAATCATTTTAAACAAAATGATAACTTTTTAGCACCTTTTTTAAGGGTATTTTGGTCATTTTTGCACCCTAGGGGCATTTTGGTCAATTTTCACCTGAGGGGCGTTTTTCGGAACCGATGCACGTGGCAAGAGGGTTTTAAAAAAAGAGATTTTTTCAAGGGTTTTTAGAGGTGTGCACAGAGATAAAGGGGGTGCAAAATTGGGGTGTTTACACTGATCACTTCCCCTAATTTTGAGACAGGGTTGAGTCAAAAGTCCGATTTCCAAAGTCGGGACTGTTGAAAATCTGGACAATTGAAACCCATTTGCAGATCAGTCGGATTTAGAGCCATTTTTGGAAAAATAAACTCAAAATTTGAAGTTGTATGAAACATAAAATTTGTTTCCGCTCGAAAGACGAATCTAACGCAAGTTGAATTGTCAAAATCCGACAACCGAGTCAAAAGTTATGGCCAAAATATGAAAGCGCGTTTTTACCGAAAAACTCACTCGAGTGAATTCCAAACCCACTCGAGCGAGATTGACCAAAATGCTATTTTTGAGTCTCGGGAGAAACCCGCTCGAGCGAGATGGAAGCCTGCTCTAGCGAGACCGCCTAGAAATGTTTTTTTTTGGGTTTTCTCAACCCAAACACCTATAAATACCCCATTTTCGGGGAAACCAAAGTTTCTAATACCTAGAGAATGATATTTTGAGAGAAAAATGAGGAAACTTAGGTTTTCAAAATGGGGTTTGTAGTAGATCAAAGAGGAGCTCGAATCATCACTTCCTAAGCTTGGATGTCATCCTTACACGCCATTGAAGCTTGGATCTTCATCCACAAGCTTGGGTTTCAATCTTATAACCTTCCTCAAGGTTCTTCAAGTATTGGATCAAAGAGATTTCATCCCAAAAGGTAGATACACTCTACTAGGTTCTAATTTCATAAACCATTATTGATAAATATGATTTTCTTAACAAATATAGACATAGATAGCATTATACTTGTGTAAATCAACTATCCTAGCCATTGATTTCATGGATCCCTTTCTATATCAAGATAAAATCCTATGAATAATTATGTGAGTTAAATGTGATGATGCTATGCTTTCAACCAACAAATAAAAGACGGTATTTATTGAGATGTTTTATATGTGAGTATCCAAAGATGAAAAGCATGTTAAAAGCCATAAGTTTTGGGAAAAACAAGTAGAAAAACCTAATTTTCAATGTGATTGGATGATGTAATGTTATTGTATATGGATTATTGTGATGGGTGAATTATGTTAAGCATTAGCCATCTGATCATATGCAAAGTGTTTCCTTTAAATGTCTACTATGTTATATCACAATTGCTACACGGACACATATGCATATGCATGATCAAGTTTTTCTATATTATGGGTATCCAAAAGAAGAAGTACATGTATATAAGATGCAATACAAGAATAATAAGAAGAAGAGTACAAGATGCAAATGAACCACATGAAAAGTATAAAATACAAATGAACCAAATGAACAGTACAACAACCAAAAGAAGTATAAGAAAAGTACAAGAAGTAAAAGATGTATACGAAAAGTATAAGAAGCAAAAATACATACGGAAAGTACAAGAAGCACAAGATGTATATGGAAAGTACAAGAAGCACAAGATGTTACAAGAAATACAAGAAGATGGAAAGTATACGGAAAAAGTCGACGGGGATGCAACGATAGCAGGCCGCCTGAAAGGGAAAGGGATACTGGCATTGGACTCCGATGATAACAGGCCGCCCGGAAGGGAGATGGATACTGGTCGTCTACCCCGAAGGTAGCCGAAGGTGAGGAGAACATTAGGACACCCAGCTTACGTGCGTACGTGTAATAGTTGTCCGACTCCGGAGGTAGCAAATGATGAATACCAAGGTATTTTAAATACCCGTACAGGATAATAAAAGATAAAAGCCAAGGTATTTTAAATACCTATATATGCAAAGGTACAAGATGATAAAAGATGACAAGAAGATGTTTTCGACAAAAGATGATAAGAAGATGTAAAAGATAAAAAAGATGTTTTCCGATAGTATTTTTCGAGATATATGCACATGATATTATTTTGTTTTCCTCGCTCTGATTTAAGGAATGCATGTGAGATGATTAAACTGTGATATATATGTTGTATTCTTGTTTATGATATTACTATCTAGTGGTTTGTATACGCTGAGTATTCTATGCTCAGTCGTACATATTATGTCGGCAGGTCCTATTGATGCACATACTTAGGAGTCATGGGTCGAGGAGGAGTACATAGAGGAGGAGTCCACTCCTACCGAACTTCAGGAGCATCAGAGGTTATTCGAGAGGTGGCCTCATGTTTGAGTCATGAGAGAGAGAGACTTGTATATAAATTTTGTTGAGCGAGTAGGTTCACTCTTTATTTTGGGTTATGTATAAACTGAGATATATTATGAATAGAAGTTTTATAATACGCTTCCGCTACCATATATAGATTCGTATTACGCTTCCGCTATCACATGTCTTATATGTTGTACAGGATTTACAGGTTATATGGGATAGTTTGGTAATGAGTTCATGTCACCAGAGTATCCTAACTCCTAAGGGTATTTTGGGTCGTGACAGTTTCGGGGGAATGCGAGGCTGTTTGGCCAATGTCGTTTCTTCTAACGCGTCTATTTTAATATATCCTAAGTGTTGCAGTTGGTTTCGAGCAATTCCGAGGCCGTGTGCCTGATTTGGGTACCCAGAAAGCTGAAATCCATGTTTCCCAAGTATGCTTTGGCATAAACCTACCACCTTCCACCAAATCCAAACCGGGGGTTGGATTTCGATCCCGTTTCTTTTAGCGCATGTATTTCAATATATTCTAAGTGTTGCTGTTGGTTTCAAGGGAATCCGAATCCGTTTGCCTAATTTGGACACCGCGAAGGTCGAATCCATGTTTCTTAAGTAGCTTTGGCCTAAACCAACCACCTACGACCAAATCCAAACCGGGGGTCAGATTTCGATGCCGTTTCTTCTAGCGTGTGAATTTCAATATGTCATAAGTATTGGAGTTGGTTTCGGGGGAATCCGAGACCGTTTGTCTGATTTGGGCACCGAGAATGCCAAAATGCATGTTTCTCAAGTATGCTTTGGCCTAAACCTACCACCTTCCACCAAATCCAAACCGGTGGTCGGATTTCAATGTCGTTTTTCTTGCGCGTGCATTTCAATATATCTTAAGTGTGAGAGTTAGTTTCGAGGGAATCCAAGGCTGTTTGCCCGATTTGGGCACCGAGAATGCCGAAATCTATGCATACATGTTTCTCAATTATACTTCGGCCTAAACCAACAAACGTCCACCAAATCCAAACCAGGGGTCGGATTTCGTTGCCGTTCATTCTGATGCGTGTATTTTAATATATCCTAAGTTTTGGAGTCTGTTTCGAGCGTTTCCGAAGCTGTTTGCCTAATTTTGGTATCGAGAAGGCCGAAATCCATGTTTCTTAAATAGCTTTGGCCTAAACCTACAACCTTCCACCAAATCTAAATCGGGGATTGGATTTTGATACCGTTTCTTCCAACGTGTGTATTTTAATATATCCTAAGTGTTGGAGTTGGTTTCAAGCAATTCCGAGGCCATGTGGCCGATTTGGGCAACGAGAAAGCCGAAATCCATGTTTCTCAAGTATGCTTTGGCCTAAATGTCGCGCCCCAAAATACCCCCTAGGAGTTAGGATACTTTGGCAACGCGACCTACACTTAAACTCACCTGCAAAGAGTATACAAGGCATGCAACATAGAGAACTAAAATTTCTTTAATCACTTAACTGTATTCCAAGCACAAATTGTCTACAATAACTGAATATAAATAAAACATGTACATGACTCCTTAACTTGAGTCCCAACTCAAGTGATACAATTATCCCCTAGACATAAGAACCCCAAAAATACATGTCTCTCACCCTCAACCCAACCGTAGGGTCACAGGCCAACCCTGAACATCTGGCTAACCATCTGAATACCCTCCTGCTCTCCCTCAGCTACCTCGATCCTAGGGACAAGAATCCACACCTCGTATAATGTACCTGTCAACATAAAAGTACGACTGAGCATGGAATACTCAGCGAGTACAAGCTACTAGCTAACAATAATAATAATAATAGAATAGCGTACATAATAGAGTTCATCATTTCATTTCTAAAATCAGAGTGCCGAAGCAATAACAAATAACAAGTATAATATTAAACATCATATTTAAACTCATACCTAGGTTCATGCTTTAACTAAAACATATTTCACCTTCCTTGTGATTCTTGTAAATTACACTTTACATTTTATGCTTCTTGTGGGTCCCTTACATGTCTCGTAAGGTTATTCTGGTTGGCTAGTACCCGAACTATGAAATGGACGGACATACTAGGTTCTTATCTGGTTCTTGTCTCGTGAGTATCATGTGTGTTTTCTTGTCGACTTGCTTGTGAATTTCCTTATTTGCCTGGGAACATATGATAATGCCCGTACCTGGTCTTAGTACATTATCACTCTTCCATTATTTCTTAATTCTTGCTTGGAGACAGATACTAGTACCCGTACCTGGTCTTAGTATACTAATATCCTCTCATACTTGTTGGAAACAGGTGTTAATCCCCGTACCTGGTCTTAGTACATCTACACCCTTTCATTGCTTGCCTTGAAAACATATGCTAGTGCCCGTACCTGGTCTTAGTACACTAGCATACTTTCATATTATTCTTGTCTTGAAAACAGATATTAGTACCTGTACCTGGTCTTAGTACACTAGTATCCTTTCATGCTTGTCATTTTACTTGGAGACTGATGCTAGTACCCCTACCTGGTCTTAGTATACCAGCATCCTCTCATACATGTTTGGGAACAGATGTTAGTGCCCATACCTGGTCTTAGTACACTAACATCCTTTCATGCTTTGTGATTCTTGCTTGTCGTGTTTTCTTGTGAGCCAGGTATGACATATCCCGGGGATATGCCCTACCCTTGACATTCATTTTTGTTTAACTTGTGAGCCAGAGGCTAGCACCCGAACATCCCTGGGCTACCAACTTCCTTGATGTTTCATTTACTTGTGAGCCAGAGGCTAGCACCCTTTCACCTGGGCTACCAACCTCCTTGACATATCATTTTCTTATTCTTGTTGTTTCATCTACTCATATAGGGAAAACCTTCGTTCATGCGTACGTGCTTAGTGTGTATGGCATTCGTGACGATCATACTATCATAAATACATCAAGGGATACACATTGCATTTTAATTCTCTTTTTAATAGTCAGGTTAACATGAAACATGAAACAATAAAGCATAATGTGACATTTCTCGTAATTGCATAGGCATGAGAAGTTTAATGAAAACATATAGAGCATTTGTTCTAAAATCACCTTTTTAAGGAAAGCTACACAATTCATATTTCTCAAATCCTTTGATTTATTTTTGGCATTCACATTCCTGCATTTTGTCAAACACCTAATGTACAACACATTCATAACCACATTATTTCAAGTTCTTTAAGTTCATATATTTCGTCAAACACATGGTGTGCGTTCATTATGAGTAAAGTGCCCCTCCACCATTTTCTATCATAATACGCATCACAACCAAAGGCATCCAATCACCTTAACCCATTCACATCCCACACATCCACATTCAATCCATTTATCTTGTTTATTTTAGGGAAATGACATATTTCAACCAAAAAGAGGAAAAATGGGATAGATTCAATACATATTCACTTAAGAAATTCTAGGTTATTACCAAAGTAGTTAGTAGGGTGTTCTAACCTTGAAGAAGAGGAGAAAACTCTTGAAAAATGTCATGGGTAACGCTGCCCTAGCTTGGAGAACGTGTTCCTCACGTGCTTGAGGTTGGATTTGGGGAAATCCAAGCTTTTGAGATGATCTTGGGTTCTTGAACTCTTGGTCTCTCTCAAGATACAACCCTAGGTGAAAACCCATCTTCCTCTCCTCTACTCTCTCTTAAGATGCTGCCCTAAGGGTTTATGAAACCCTTAGGCTCAAGCAAGCCTTTATAGGCAAGGTGGAAATGCCCAAAAGATGAAAAAACCCTTAATGAAATTTCTGCAAAACACGATAGACCGATCGATCGGTGGTCAGGACCGAGCGATCGGTGTTCTTGACCGGTCGATCGGTCAAAAACACCCTCTCTGAAATTTTTCCCCATACAAAAAAGTGCATCAGTCAATAGCTACCGATCGATCGGTTGTGGACCGATCGATTGCTACATTGGACCGAGCGATCGATGCTCTGCAGGTCTTCAACTCGTTCGTCGGATTTCGACGATTCAACTTGCGTTGGATTCGTCTTTTGAAAATGAGCATTTCTGACGTTTCAGAATTTCTCATTTCTCCTTTATTTATTAATTAAACTACGTGGAAGGACACTTGGCTACGGACGTACTATTCATTAAAGATGGAAAAGTCCAGGGTGCTACACTAAACCTACCACCTTTCACCAAATCCAAATCGGGGGTCGGATTTCGATGTCGTTTCTTCAAACGCGTGTATTTTAATATATCCTAAGTGTTAGAGTCAGTTTCGAGCAATTCCGAGGCTGTGGGCCCGATTTGGGCACCAAGAAGACCGAAATCAATGTTTCTGAAGTATACTTCGGCCTAAACCAACAAACGTCCACCAAATCCAAACTGGGGGTTGGATTTCGGTGCGGTTTCTTCTAAAGCATGTGTTTTAATATATCCTAAGTGTTGGAGTCGGTTTTGAGCGATTCCGAGGACATGTGCCCAATTTGGGCACCGAGAAGGCCGAAATTCATGTTTCTTAAGTATGCTTTAGCTTAAACCAACCACCTTCCACCAAATCCAAACCGGGGGACAGATTTCGATCCCGTTTCTTCTATCATGTGTATTTCAATATATCCTAAGTGTTGGAGTTGGTTTCGAGGGAATCTGAGGCCGTTTGCCTGATTTGGGCACGGAGAAGGTCGAAATCCATGTTTCTTAAGTAGCTTTAGCCTAAACCTACCACCTTCAACCAAATCCAAACCGGGGGTTGAATTTTGATGCCGTTTCTTCTAGCATGTGTATTTCAATATGTCCTAAGTGTTGGAGTTGGTTTCGAGGGAATCCGAGACCGTTTGTCTGATTTGGTCACCGAGAAGGCTGAAATCTATATTCCTCAAGTATGCCTTGGCCTAAACCTACCACATTCCACCAAATCCAAACCGATGATCGGATTTCGATGTCGTTTCTTCTAGCGCGTGCATTTTCAATATATCCTAAGTGTTGGAGTTAGTTTCGAGGTAATCCAAGGGCGTTTGCCCGATTTGGGCACCAAGAAAGCCAAAATCTATGTGTGCATGTTTCTCAATTATACATCGGCCTAAACCAACAAACACCCACCAAATCCAAAACGGGGGTCGAATTTTGATGTCATTTCTTCTAACGTGTGTATTTTAATATATTCTAAGTGTTGGAGTCGGTTTCGAGCAATTCCGATGTCGTGTCCCCGATTTGGGCACCGAGATGCTTTGGCCTAAACCTACCACCTTCCACCAAATCCAAACCGGAGGTCATATTTCGATGTCATTTCTTCTAACGTGTGTATTTTAATATATCCTAAGTGTTGGAGTCGGTTCCGAGCAATTCTGAGGTCATGTGCCCGATTTTGGCACCGAGAAGGCCAAAATTCATGTTTCTTAAGTATGCTTTGGCCTAAACCTACCACCTACCACCAAATCCAAACCAGGGGTAGGATTTCGATCTGATTTCTTCTAACGCATGTATTTCAATATATCCTAAGTGTTGGAGTTGATTTCGAGGGAATTTGAGGCCGTGTGCTCTATTTGGGCACCAAGAATGCCGAAATCCGTGTTTCTCAAGTATGCTTTGGCCTAAACTTTCCACCTTCAACCAAATCCAAACAGGGGGTCGGATTTCGATCCCATTTCTTCTTGCACGTGTATTTCAATATATCCTAAGTTTTGGAGTTCGTTTCGAGGGAATCCGATACCGTATGCCCGATTTGGGCACCAAGAAGACCGAAATCCATGTTTCTGAAGTATACTTCGGCCTAAACCAACAAATGCCCACCAAATCCAAACCAGGGGTCGGATTTCGATGTCATTTCTTATAATGCGTGTATTTTAATATATCCTAAGTGTTGGAGTCAGTTTTGAGGGAATCCAAGGCCGTTTGCCCGGACTACTTATTACAACCTTATTGATGGAAGAACATACTTCATAAATTTTCTTACTAAATGACCCTTGCAGGGGTCATGAATGTCCTCATTCATGGGCCGCTCATGTGGGCACCCTTTACAATAAAAGGTCCGGTGATGTTGAGGCGAAAGATTCATAGATCTACACTCTTATAACGTCTTCCTTGACCAGGACTTCACGTCAGCATGCACATGGAATCGATGATGATAACATACAGTGACCAAAAAAACGTGAACAACAATATTCACCTTTGGTTATGTCGTTAACATCTTGGAGGGTTCCGTGCTACTGAACAACCACCAAACTACGTGAATTTGAATAGACTGAAAATTTTGATTCCTTTCTCTTATTTTCCCTTTCACTAATACCGGTTGCGACAACTTCATTTCTGGGATGGTGGTCATCAAAATCATTCAGAAATAGAAGCTTTGAAATCTGAGGTACATTCACTGTAGAAGATTGAAAATTTGGCTATCCATTCAAGGAACTACCTGGAATGCAACAATGAAGTTGTCTGAATGACTATGTCTTCAAAAACATGTTATAACTGGATTCAAACTAGGTATGTGGAAGTCAACCCGTTTTGGGCAGCGAGATGTCATTTCTTTTATCTCTAAATGGTTTAGTTGACCTCCATCCCAACAAGAAACTTGTCGGGAATGGTAATGGTGAAAGGGATAAGAAGTGAAAGAAATGAAAAAGTTCAAGTTATTCAAATTGACATAGTATGGTGGTTGTTCAGTAACACAGAACCCTCAATGATGTTAACGACATAACCAAAAGTGAATATTGAAGTTCACGTTCTTTTGGTCACTGTATGTCATCATCATTCATTCCGTGTCCAGGTGCACATGAAGGTCTTGTCAAGGAACAGGTTATGAAAGAATGTGTATTTATAAATCACGAGCCTCAACATCACTGGACTTTTTATTGTAAAGAGTGTCCGCATGAGCAGTCCAAGAATGAGGACATTCCTGACCCCTGCATGGGTCATTTAGTAAGAAAAGTTATCAAATATCTTCTTCCATAAATATGGTTGTAATAAGCAGTACAGGAACCGGGTGGTACATTGAGGCATAACATGCAATTTGCAGGTCAAATGTTATCCTTATTTTGTTTTTAGTGTTAGCTATTGTTGGAGTTACATCATCACCTTTCGATGCCCGATTTGGGCACTGAGTTCCCGATTTGGAAGCTAACCATTAAGTTTTAACCTTAGGAAATCTCCAATTAATCTGAGTAAATCTTGGATTTAATGTAAACAAATCGCGTTTTAACCCCCAACGAATTAGGGTTCGGGATAAAGAAACCATATTCACCGGATTCCATTACATAAAGACTAAACACCTAATAGTCCCTTGGTCTCTTTACTATCATGGTAACCAATCATTTTAATTTCAACACATAAAGTTCTATCTCATAAACGTGAGGTTTATCCATCACTAAAATGCAAACTAAGTAGACTCTAATTTCAAAATTGTAGAGTATAGTGTTCCAACTCACGAAAGTGAGGTATCTCCATCACTAACATGCTAAGTAATCACATATATTTTAGATTTTGCAAGGTTTAGAGTCCAACTCACAAAAGTGAGGTTCATCCTTCACTAACATACTAACTGAATAGGTCTAAGATTCAAATTTGCAGAGTAAAGTGTTCCAACTTATGGAAAGGAGTTATATCCATCAGTAACATACTACCCAATCATTTAGATTTCAGTTTTTTTCAAGGATTGGAGCATTCTTAGTAGCCTCACTAAAATAACCAAAAGGTTATTTTGGTGTGCCAAATGACTAAAAAGTGTTAAAAACTCTCCAGCAGGCTCACCAAAACTCAGCAAAATAAAGATTTGGGTTTGGTGAGTGTACAGTACTCACCAAGTTTGGTGAGTTACTATACACTCGCCAAAGCTAAAATTTCTCTTTCCCTCCTTTTTTGTGGGCTCACACAAATGATCAAATAAAGGTTCTCTCTCCCTTTCTTTACTGTGGTTCCACACAAACAATAAAATAATGTTTCTCTCTCTCTTCCTTTTTCATTTTCCCACACAAAAAATAAAATATTGTTTTCTCTCTCCTTTTTTTTTTTAATTAAAATGGTGAGGCTGCTGGGAGTGTTTTACAAAAGTGGCTCACCAAAATAACTTTTAGTGAGCTTTGGCTATTTTGGTGAGTAAAATTCCATGAGGCTGCTAGGAATGCTCTTAGAGTTATAACTCATAAAATTCCACCACTACCACCACCCATCCACCACTAACACTAACACACCACCACTACCATCTACCCATCACTACCACCACTAACACTAACACAACACCATCCATCCACCACTACTACCACCACCCATGCACCACTAACACTAACACACCACCACTACCACCACCCATCCACCACCACTACCACCACTAACATTAACACACCACCATCCATCCACCACCACTACCAGTACCATCCACCCACCACTAGCACCACTACATACACAATCATCACCATATTAATTAGAGGTTCTTTCTTCACCGTAGAAGATTGAAAATTATCGGATCTTTCTTATTTATTATCCATAGAATCAGTACCCATTTATAAAAAGACATTTGCACAATTTTTTCATCAGTTCCATCAAGACAAAACGGGGTCAATAATTCTTTATGATGCATAAGACATCTATCTTTGACTAATTTTAGAACTACATTTAGAGTAGGTATGTGGAAGTCAAGTCGTTTGAGTCAAAAGGTTATTTTTCCAATCTTCTACAGGAAGAAAAACTGGGCATTCGAAAGTGAGGTTCATCAACCCGCTATTCGTAAGTGAGGCTCACCTACATGCTGTTCATGGTGTATTCGAGTAAATAAATTATTGAAGATCACATTATTAAAAATGTTTAATTAACTCTCCAGTAAGATTATATACCTGCCCCAGCCCCTGTAATACCCAGTCGAGGGCCTCCTGCACTCTATCGAGCTAAGCCTGCTAGGACGCCACAAGTGCTCTCGTATCCGCTAGCTGATCCCTCAACATCTGGGTCTCAACAGATCCTGAAGCAGAACCGACATGGCTTGAGGATCGTGACCAGCCTAACTGGGTGGCGGTCGGGCCTAATCCAAGACCACGTATTCTCCCAGGATGCTCAGGCAGCATGACCTGGGAGAATACATCATCTCGCGCTGTGCTGTCCTGCGAGCCAACGGTAGCTACGCTAGGAGCTCCCTCATGCGTCCCTACAAACAATTGGAAACAGTTATTGAATGTCACAAATGTTTAAAAATTTAGTATTTCAGGTTATGGATTATTCCAACTTCTAAAGTTTACCGACCATCAACTCTCCAGCCTCCTTGTTGATCGGTGCACCACTCGCGCTTTGGTGCATGGCGATCCACACCTCTGCATGGCCCGGGGCTGTCTGGGTCGGGCTTGCCTTTTTCTGTGACAGTTTCAATAATGACAACAAAAACCGGTCAACAGAACTTCAAAATATGATAAATGCCAAATTAAGACCACGTATCTTCAAACTTACCATCCCGTCTTGCACACGAGCGAAGCTCTTCAACCCAGAAGTGTGCACCACCTTCTGTTTTTCCCGATTCGCTTTATTTTAAGCACTCCATTTCTGCAAAATTGAAATTTCTTACCGATTAGAATGAAGAAGTGATATAATTGAAGTATATGACCAATAGACTAAAGAGCTTAATCAAGATATACCATCCCCGTCTCAGAGAACCTGTAATCTACGAGGCCATGCCACTGGCTCACTGGAATATCTGGGGGGCATCTGGCATAAATAGTCGCCAGTCCAAGCTCCTAGTCCATGTATTTCAATTTCAACTTCCCCTTCCAGTCCCTCCATTTATGCTCAAGGGAAATGAAGACATAATGCTCCTGGGTAGGCGGGACCCGGAACTTTTCCTGGATCACATTGTCAATTGATTAATTTTTCAGCTAATATAACAAATGCTAAATAATCAAATAATAATAATAAAGGACATACATATTTTTTGCATCTTACTTCGACTAGAAGCCAAGCACGTGCCTTGGCCTCGGCTTCAATGTCCCTCCAACAGGCATCGAAGTGAAAGATGTGCGGGTCACGAGCTAGAGTAACCAAAAATTAACCTAACGTCTTGCCACCCTCCCCTACGGGCTGGGCAAGATTGTTGATCTCTGCATCCTTCTTCTCCCCCGGCTGGAAATAGTGCAAACCCAGCATCCTGGTATGGCCTCGGGTCCTCCTAATAGGGCCGAGTGCAAGTGCCGAGGGCTCGGCATGTGGTGGCGACCCAGTAGGTCCGGTAGGATCCACTAAAAAAGAACATGCAAGTAAACAACTCATTCAAGGAAATTTCATACTTAGAGAGTTTAAACACATACAAATATTTGCATTTCGCCATTAACATGTAAATAAACAACTCATTAAAGGAAATTTCATAATTAGAGAGGTTCAACACATAAAATTATAGGATCTTTCACCATTAGCATGGAAATAAACAACGAATTTAAGGACATTTCATATTTAGATAGTGTAAACACATAAAAGTATCTAGATTGTACAATTAACATACAAATAAACAACTCATTAAAGGAAATTTCATGCTTAGAGAGTTTAAATACATAAAAATATTTGAGTGTTTAAATGACATGCAAATAAACAACTCATTAAAGGAAATTTCATACTTAGAGAGTTTAAACACATAAAAATATTTGACTAAATAAATGACATACAAATAAACAACTCATTAAAAGAAATTTCATACTTAGAGAGCTTAAACACATAAAAAAAAAGTTTGTATTTCGTCATTAACATGCAAATAAACAAATCATAACATCGTTTTTTTAAAAATAACTTCATTTACCTATGTGATTGGATTGAACTTACATTGTTTCTGTTTGTATATGTTGGTACATATTAGTCGTTTCTATCTGTTTCATCGTTATAGTTCGATTTAACTTCGTCCTCACTAGATTTGGTCAAGGAGCTTGGTGGAGTTGCACTTGAGGGGGCGCATCAACAGTTGTTTTGGTAATCCTTAATCTGACCCAACTGACACCTCCAGCATAATCATGTTCAATGACATCTAAATGTTGGTCGTGGAATGGCTCGTTTTCTCTTAATGCATTATCGTTCATAGTAGATTCTCCATTCATGTCGAAGAAGTCTCTTGGTTTTGCCTTGATGACAACATGCCAACCTGGGTCAAAAGGATCTTCTACGTAAGATACCTGCTTTGCCTGAAATGCTACATATGGTTCATGAGACACAGCGTGTGTCGGGAGTAGGCGTGTAAAGTTCACAAGCGTAAACCCATACGCATCGGTCTTTATTCCTCTACTCTGTGACATCACATCAACCCAGTCGCACTTAAACAATACAAAATTTAGGCTTTCTGAATACGTCAATTGCACAACGTTAGTTAAGCAGCCATAGTAGGTTATATCTCCTGCAATGGGAATCTTGTCCCTAGAAGATGCATAACAAGGAGTCGTTGCAGTGACTGTAACACCACTATTTTGACTCCTGCGTCCGTGCTCTCTATCTGTAGTACAAAACCTATATCCATTGATGACGTAGCCCTTAAAACTTTGTGCGACTGTATGTGGACCATATGCGAAACATTTAATCTCGTCAGACACCGAACTGCATGACGCTCTTAGCCTTTCAACCTATTTGAAGGCCAAAGGCATATGACTTACATAATAAGATTGAATCATTATGCAAAACTTCGTGTATGTGTTGTGCAAATATAAAAGTTAAGAGCATATGGCTTACATAACCCCTAAATCATTCAACAAACTGATTGTTGTGCTTTCTTTGGAGTTTGTGGGGAGATGATCTTAGTCTGGGATTGGTCATCTTCAGTACATTCATGTGTTGACTGCAAATAACAAATCGATCCATGTTTCTCAAAGTCAGATCAACTGTTAAAATGAAAAATGAAAATTAAATGAAAGACATTTAGCAAAAAAATCATGATAGTATTCGGCTTACTCTCAATATGTTGTGAGTTTCTCATCGTAGAACAACACATAATGATGTGCCTGCTGTCATTCTAATTCACTTAGGGCAAATAACTGCGCACCCCCTACCACACTTTCATCATCATTCCTCACCGGTCGATTCAATCTCGATTCAACATTATTTAGGTACCTTGAGCAAAAGGTCAAGAATTCTTCGGCCAAGTACCCTTCTGCTATGTAACCCTCTGGTCGAGCTCGGTTGCGGACATACAATTTCAGTATCGACAAGTACCTATAAGAATTAAATTTAGGTAAAACAACGAGACAATCCTATAACCACAAGAAATTGGAGCAATTGATACATTATAATTGAACTCATACCTTTCGATGGGATACATCCACCGGTATTGTACAGGTCCACCTAGCCTTGCCTCTATTGTCAGATGTATAGGCAAGTGCACCATAACATCAAAGAATGCCGTTGGAAAAATTCTCTCCAAATGACATAGCGTAAGCGTAATTTTCTCCTCTGACCGTCTCAATTCCTTGACATCACATACTTTGGAACATAAAACCAGAAGAAGTTTCTCAATTCAATTAGCACGGAAGTTACATTCTTCGGTAATGTCTTCCTCATAGCCAATGGTAAAAATTGTTGCATTATGACATGAGATTCGTAGCCCTTTAGTCCATAAATTTTATGTTGCCCGATATTGACAAGTCTTGTAATATTCGACGAGTAACCATCTAGCACCTTCATACTCTTCAGAACTTTGCAAAACAACTCTTTCTCATTCTTGTCTATTGAAAAACAAGCCGGGGGCAGACACACTTTGTTTGTGCCAGGCTGGATCTGAGGGTGAAGTGTTGGTCTTATACGCATATCAATCAAGTCGAGTCGAGCTTTTAAGCTATCTTTCGATTTTCCTTCCAAACCCAACAAAGTTTCAAGCACATTGTCGCATACATTCTTCTCAATATGCATTACATCAAGGTTGTGCCTCAACAAATTGTGCTCCCAATATGGCAACTCAAACAATATACTCAGCTTCTTCCAGTTATACGGCATGATATCCTGGGTAGCCTGCCTTCGTCATTTTTGCCCTATCTGCTTCCCAAGGTAGAAAGCAATCCCCTCTAATTGATGGTACACATCAGACCCAGACATTGTAGTTGGAGCAGTGCTGAACTCTAGAGTGTCATCAAAAGAGTATTTGTTCCTCCGAAACCTGTGATCCGCCTTTAGGAAACGACGGTGGCCCATGTAACATTGTTTCCTGCTATTAGACAAGTGTCGACTGCAAGTGTCCTTGTGGCATAACGGGCATGCTAACTTTCCTTTCTTACTCCAACCAGACAACATAGCATACCCTAGGAAGTTGCTAATGGTCCAGAGCAATACAACACGCAAAACAAATGTCTCCTTTTTCGACGCATCATAAGTCGGCAAACCCTTCTGCCACAAGTCCTTCAACTCTTTGACTAGAGGCATCATGTAGACATCAATGACATTTCCAGGCCCAGAGGGACAGCGAATAAGCAAGGACAGAATGAAATTTGGTTGCTTCATGCACATCCACGGTGGTAAGTTGTATGAGATAAGAACCACAGGCCACGTGCTGTGAGCAATACTCATCGTCCTAAATAGAGTGAAGCCATCAATCGCTAACCCAAGTCTCACATTTCGAGCATCCGAAGCGAAAAATTGGTAGTTGTTATCCAAATTTCCCAGGCCGGTAAGTCTGCAGGATGCCTTAACCTTCCATCCTTAGTTCGATCTTCATCATGCCATCTCATTTCAAAAGCAGTCTTAGACGACATAAACAATCTTTGTAACTTGGGTTTCAATGGAAAGTGACGCAAAATCTTTACCGGAGTCTTCTTTTTCTTGCCTCCCGGCTGATCATCCCATGTCTTCCATCTTGATTCACCACAGATGTCACATGTTTGTTTGTTCACAGTGTCTTTCTAGTAAAGCATGCAATCATTAGAGCAAGCATCGATTTTTTCATATTTAAGCTCCAAGTCAGACATCACTTTTTTTCTCTAAAAGTACGTATCTAATAGTGTTGATCCCTTGGGGAGTACCTCCTTCAACAACTCAAGCAACAAGGTGAATGATTTATTGCTCGATCCACTAAGACACTTAATGTGATATAATCTTACGATGAAAGACAACTTCATGTGATTCAGACATCCTGGATACAAAGCCTGTCCCATATCCCTTACCAATTAAAAAAATTTATCCGCCTCAGGAGTGGGATCCTGACTACTGGTGTCGGTTTCATCTTGATTTGGTACCCCAAACAAATCGTGCACCAGGTCTTCCATCTTATTTTATTTGTCGTGCACGTCAGGATTTTGAGACACTTGGCCAACTGATGTGTGTTGTAATATGTCTTCTCCTTGATAAAACCATATTTTATAATTCAAGTCGAATCCATAACAGATCATATGATCGTACGTTGTACCTCTCTTTTGATAAACCACATTGTTGCATTTAGGACATAGACACTTTATACCACCATTGTTATTAGTTGTTCCACGAGCTAATACAAACTCTATAAACTTCTTCACCCCTTCTATGTATTCCTTTGAAACCCCATATAGCTGAAAAAAGATCATATGCTTAGATACTGATATTTTATCATTCCGAGTTTCGTCAAAACTTATGACAAATAGTACCTTGACTTTCCAACCCAACTCCTATCCATGAGGGATGAGATGAGATTTCTAAGTCCTGCTTCGTTAGCTATTCTGAGAAATAGCAAAAGTTGATCACATCACTCAATTGCAATAAAACAGCTATCAAATGACTTCCCCATCTACACAATATGTATGCATGCATGCTTCCTATCGTTTTCAACTTCTCTTCTAACAGGTGGGGTGTTCTTATCCCATTCAGGAATGCATAATCTTCAATATTCAGTTGCTCAAGTGCTTTGTTCCATTTCAAGGAAATTTCGGTAGCATTTCCCTATGGTTCTCCAAGCACACAACTTAGACTAGGTGCAAGCATGCCACATAGTCTAAATATGTACCTAGAGAACAAGAGAAACAACTACCAAAATTTTCCTCAATCTGGACAAACAATGAACAACTGAATATACTGGAGATTATGCATTCCCAAACTGTCCAACCGGACAATTCAAGAATCATATACAGACTAATACACTATATCACAAACAAGACCGAAAAGTTGTTAACCTGCATTTAGCCCCACAAGAGAACTAAATGACATAGATTACAACTAATCCGTCCAAATAGGGATACAAGAAATGCACTTGTCACGCAATGATTGTTGAACGGGAAATCTAAGCTTCAATGCATGGATGAGTATGAACCTATGAACTTAAATTTCCATTCAGTCACTGATAATGTCTAAATACGGTAATATGTACATTATTTGCTCAAACATTGACATATAACATAGAGATCAGAAGGAAATATCATATAACCACTCAAACAGTTAACATAGACCACGGGGTTCAGTCATGCACTATATTAGCACTATATTAGCACGTCATCATTGCTTTTTACAGAGCTTGAGGTGCAATAATCCCTCTGACGGTTACTCTGTTTGCCAAAAGACGATCGTGCCCATAATCTCTCTTACGTGTACGACGAGGATGAGGGTTAACTCCGTCTTGCACAAGTTTTTGTTTGACATGCCAATTTGAATTACACAAATGATCATCTTGATCCTATGCTTGCATACGTGTACGACAACGATGAAGGTCATTTTCGTCCTGGATTTTTGAATTGCCTATAAATTCGAAGTGACAGTACTTCATCTTCGTCACTTGCTTTCGAACCCTACTGTTACTCTGCCGGATTTTCACCTCACTGAAGACTCAAGCTCTCCAAGAGGTATAGGCAGCACCAGGAGCTTTAGGAGCAGCACCATGAGAATGACTCTTCTGCAAAGTAGCCTTCCCAAAAGCGTCTTTAGAGGTGACTTTATTAGCACGGGCTCTAGCCTAATCTCCAATGAGTTGAGAAATTGAGTGATCAGAACTCCGAATGGCAGACAATCACAAGTAGATGAGGATCAAGCTATGTAGTTCATAAGTCGAACAATGTGGCCAACAAGATCAATAGGCTCCTTTTTCCCAATGGCATGGAGAATTTGGGCTCTATCTAATGTCGCTGGTGTGACCTCGAAGATCAAGGTTAAAGTCAAAGTTAGTGGCATTACAGTAGAACTCTCGAACAATTTTGATGTAAACATGACCTGTTAGCTTATTAATAAATGGGGAGTTTTTGAATTAAGCTAAAATTCTATTGACATTTTTAAGTATTGTCCATTACTCAAATCAGTCGTGGGAAGTTGTCTTTATATATTTGTAAGGGAAATTTGAAATTGAGAAAAAATTCAATCAATATTTTGTCTTGATATGGAGTAAGGGGCAATTTTGGAATTAAGCAAAAAATTAATTGACGTTTCTTAACACGGCCATTCACGTTATAATATGAGTGAGGTGCAATTTTGGAATTAAACAAAATCAATCAACCCTTTGGCTTTACATATGACTAGCGAGTGGAACGTGTGATGCACGTGAGAGTGAGGGGAATGAGTTAACCACAGTTAATAGGAGTCAAAAGGGACACGTGTTAACCCGCAGTGCGATTGAATTGAACTCTCCCTGAGTTCAATCACGATTGGCTGTGATTCTATTCTTTAAATAGATAAATGAACAAGGGATAGTTTGGGAATTAAAATAACACATTATATAAAGTTTTGTTTTATATGAGGGTAGTTTAGGAATTTCGGAAAAATCAGGCTACGCCTGCCTCTCGCATTATAATCAATGTTTTAAAACCCAGACCGGACACTAACTCGGTCAGGGGGCGGGTTGGTCCAAACCGATCGGACCGTCGCGTCAATCCGGGTTGACCCAATGACACTAAGTGATGCCATAAAAATATTTAATATTAATATTTTTTTCCGATTAACATATTTGATTCAAGATATATAATTTTTTGGGTGATTCAAGAGATTAAAATAATACATAATTTAAATAAAAGGAAGCACCTTTTGAAATCAATGGAAAACCCCGATTATGAACTTAAAAAAATGATATTATTATTCAAAATTTCAAAACAAAGCAAAAAAGCATATACAAATAATTCAAATCAATAGAAAAAAGAATGGTTTGATCCCACCTCATATTGGCTTGAGTTCTATTTTTATTTAATATATTGTATATTAAGATAAATAAGTCAAAAAATACATATTTCCATGACCCGGACGGTTCAACAAAAATCGCCCGGGTCGACTGGGTCACACTGGTTTGGGCGGTTTTCACTGGGTCACCCCGGTTTTGGTATTCAACCCATCAAAGGATCAACCCAACCCAATAAGGTTACCGGGTCCCGGGTTAACCGGTTCGACACACCGGTCCGGTCCGGGTTTTAAAACATTGATTATAATAGTAAAGATAAGGGGCATGCATAGCTTCTCTCTCTTAAGATATGAAATTGTGAGGGATATTTTGGGGAAAAAATTTAAGCAATATTTTGGGTATAGAAACTTGAGGGACATTTTAGGTAAAAAATTGTGAAGGACACGTTGGGTATAGAAACATGATGTAGGGACATTCTGAGAACCAACATTTTGGGTATAGAAAAAAAAAATTGAAGGCTTTTTAGGTATATAAACTTGTAGGACATTTTAGAAATAAAGTAAAAAAGGCAAACTGGAGGAGCATTTTGGGTTAAACAATTGTGAGGGACATTTTTTAGGATAGAAATTTGACTTAGGGGCATTTTAGGATGCACGTGCGGAGGAGGGGAGCGAGAGATAGACTAGGACGAGGGACCCTAGTGGGGGGCATTTTGCAAAAAAATTTAATGAATACTTTTGGTATAGAAACTTGAGGGACATTTTGGGTAAAAAAAATTGTGAGGGACACATTGGGAATATAAACATGATGTAGGGACATTTTTAGAACCAAAAAGCTTTAGGGGCATTTTGGTATTAAAAACATTCAGGGCATTTTGATTTTGGCCCCTTATTAATATATAAAGATAATGATACATACAAATATTAATTAAATTTTAAATATCATTGTCTTTATATATAAGTAAGGGAATTAGGAGCAGTTTTGACATTAAGCAACAAATCAATCAACGTTTTTTATACTGTCATTTTCATTATTATATGAGTAAGGGACAGTTTTGGAATTAAGCGACAATTAATCAACATTTATGATGAGGAGCAATTTTGGAATTAAGAAAAAAATAATAATCGTTTTTAACAAAGCGATTCTAATTATATATAAGAAGATGAGTAAGGGGCTGTTTTGGAATTAATCAAAATTTCCACAAATATTTTGTCTTTATATAAGATAAAGACAATTTTGGAATTAAGAAAAAAATCAATCCACATTTTTACGAAACCAAGGCATTAAGTGGGGCCAACATTTAATACTTGTCGGGCTTAGCAAATTAGAGTCGTTGGATTTTTGATCGGGTGGTACTAGAGCTCTCGATGATAGGTGTTATCGAGAGTTTTCAATCACTTTCCAATGTGAGAAGTGATTTAAAACACTTGATAGAACATGATATCGAGCTCTACCATTGGAAAACAAATCATATGGCAACAAAGCATTATGTGGGGACCAACATTTAATACATGTCAGGCTTAGCAAGTTAAAGTCATTGGATTTTTTATCGGGACTAGAGCACTCGATAGCACCTGCTATCGAGAGTTCTAATGACTTTCTAATGTGGGAATGGATTTAAAACACTCGATAGCCCTTGCTATCGAGAGCTCAACCGTTGGATAAAAATCTTACAGCACCAAGGCATTAAGTGTGGCCCATAAATTAAAAATGTCAGGCATGGCAAGTTAGAGTCGTTAGATTTTTTATCAAGTGGTGGAGCTATTGATAGTAGGTGCTATGGAGAGTTTTAGATCACTTTTCAATGTGGGACATGATCTAAAACACTCGATAACACCTTGCTATTGAGAGCTCCACCATTGGATAAAATTCTTACGTCACCAAGGTATTAAGTGGGCCTAGCATTTAATACATGTCAGGCTTAGCAAATTAGAGTCATTGGATTTTTGATCAGGTGATGGAGCTCTTGATAACAGGTGCTATCGAGAGTTTTATATCACTTTCCAACATGGGAAGTGATTTAAAACACTCGATAACACCTGCTATCAAGAGCTCCACCGTGGAATAAAATATCTTACAGCACCAAGGCATTAAGTGAGGCCCAACATTTAATATATGTCAAGCTTAGCAAGTTATAAGAGTCGTTAGATTTTTGATCAGGTGGTGGAGTTATCGATAGTAGGTGTTGTTGAGAGTTTTAAATCACTTTCCAATGTGGAAAGTTATTTAAAACACTCGATAGTATATGTTATCTAGAGCTCCACCATTGGATAAAAAATCTTACAGCACCAACGCATTAAGTGGGGCTAAGCATTTAATAGATGCTACGTTTAACAAGTTAGAGTTGTTGGATTTTTTATGAGGTGGTGGGCTTGGAGCCTTGGACAAATTTCTGTCCCAATAAAACCTCGTTCAATACCACTCCGAATAATCATTTATCCATATCCACCTATCACTTTCATTCCTTAACTCATTCATCCATGAGTTCCTTTCCCGCTACCCACCCACCATGTCGAGATACACGTTGGGTATAAATGCTTGACTTTAAAAATATTAGAAAGCTTAATATATTATATGTATAAATTTCTAAAACAATACATATTATAAATTTTGTATACAATGGCCCCCCAAAAAATATTGCAATTTTTTTATATGTTTAAAATAAAGTGAATGATATGTGTCCCTTTTATATGTTTAACATTAAGTGGGGCCCAACATTTAATACACGTCAATCTTAGCAAATTAGAGTTGTTTGATTTTTTTCAATTGTGGGCTTAGAGCCTTGGACAGATTTTCTATCCCGATGAAACCTCATTCAATACCACTTCTAATAGTCATTCATCAATATCCACCAATCCCATTCATAGGAAGTTAGAGTTATTGGATTTTTTTTATCAGGTATTGGGCTTGGAGTTTCGGATAGATTTATATCCCTATCAAACCTTATTCAATACCACTTCAAATAGTCATTCGTCAGAATCCACCAATCCCTTTCATTCCTTAACTCATTATCCATGACTTTCTTTCGAGTGACCCACCCACCACGTCGAGATACACGTTTGGTATAAATGTTTAACTTTAAAAAGGGACATGTAGGAGAGCCACACATATTCAACTAAACATGAATCACGCGTATGAAAAAATAATCTCCATAATATAAAAATAAAAATATAGAAATTTTAAAGTAGTGATTAGCCCACCCCAGATTTGACTACATAATCAAATGTCTTCCCATTTCATCCTCTTTAACCGTGGTTAGGCTTAACCAACTTAAGTTATTGTTATTTTTATTTTTTTTCTTCTAAAAACCAAGGTTAAATAGATGAACCCTAGGGGTGAGTGAATCTTAACCACAGTTAGTGGGTATTAAAAGCTGGGTATAAACCAATGAAGACCAGCATTTCATTACATAGTGGAAATGCGTGATAAGTTAAGTATTTTTCATAATTTTATTTATAAATGACAATCAAAAGGGAGGGTCATGTTTAATTTCTTGTTACTAGACCCTTTTTGGGATGCAACATTAACAAATTTTATGAACACAATAGACCTAATACTAAAAAAAAAAAAATTCTTTAAGGAAAAATTCTTCGCTTCAGCCCTTTAGATAGCTGGTGCTACCGAGAGCTTCATCGTTGGATAAAATATCTTATGACACCAAGGCATTAAGTGGGTCCAACATTTAATACATGTCAAGCTTAACAAGTTAGTGCTATTGGATTTTTGACCAGGTGATGGAGCTCTTTTTCTTTTCTTTTCTTTTTTCTTTTTGTTTTTGAGGAGTGCTAGCCTCACTCTCAGTGTTTCCTACTCTTAACCTAAACCAACCACTTGTCTAACCTCATTGTTAAAGTACACACTTTTTTAGTGATTGTACTGCTTTAACAAAAAATTTGGACAGATGGTTGGTTCAGGTTGAGAGTAGGAAACACCTGAGAGTAGGGCTAGCACTCTTCTTTTTTTACAATAATTTTCTCTTTAATCACAAGAGTGCAGTTTCAAAAGATTCGGAACTAAAATTTAAGAATTAGTATAGGGATACTCCCAAAGTGTACTCCCAAATCCTAACTGTTTATTGCAATTATTAAATGGTTAGGATTTGAGCTGATGTGGCATTAGAAAAGATAAAATAAGCCAACTCAAATCCTGGCCCTTAGTGGTTGGTTATAAACGGTTAGGATATGGAATATATTTGGGAGTACCTATAGACCAACTCAAGATTTAAAGCAGAAGCCATCAGCTAGCTTAATTTGATACCCACTTTTACCTTTGAGCAATAATTAGCAATAAATAGCTTAATTAGATGCTTTAATCCTAAGGGTTAGTTGACCTTAATCATGGTTAAAGGGAGTTAAAAGGGGACAACTTAAATTTTTGATTTTTTAAACCAAAGTTAGATTCTTTAATCCTAAGGGTTAGTGAACCTTAACTACGGTTAAAAGGAGTTAAAAGACACGATTAAATTTTTTATTAGGTTGAGTGAATTTTAACCACAGTTAAAGGGAGTTACAAAGGAACACGTTAATTTTTTCTAATTTTTTTTCTAAAACTCAAGGTTAGTGATTTAACCCTAAGGGTTAATGAATCTTCACCACACTTAAAGGGAATTCAAAGGGGACATATTAATTGATTTTCTTTTAAAACCAAGGTTAGATGCTTTAACTCTAAGGGTTAGTGTATCTTAACTTAAGTTAAAAAGAGTTAAAAGAGGACACATTAATTTTTTTAAAAAAAAAAACTAGGGTTAGATGCTTTATCTCTAAGGATGTGGATTTTAATCAAAAAGGTTAAAACTTATTAACTATAGTTCAAGGATGGTTGAAGGCTTGGTAAGGTTATGAAATATCACAAAGGCATAATAGTCATTTTCCTAACAATAACAAACGAAAGCATAACAAAAGTGGGGATTGAGGTTGTTTGTCTAACGGTTGCAAAATCATGAGTTAATTTGCAAAACTATAACTCACAACAGTGTATTTGCAAAGCTGGTAGAATGCAGCAGCTGATATGCAAAAACCCCAAAAAATATATATAATGAAAAGCGTGAAATTGGTTTAATTGTCTGAAATAGTGTGAACTTAATTAGTTTTTAATCAGTAGTGTAAAACTAGTTTGGTAGTGAAACCTATTCAGTGTTTCCATGAGTCTTTCCAATCATCTACTACGTACCTAGGTTTCGATTAATTCATTCCATAGCCTCATTCGTTAATTGGACTTGCAGCCGTTTTATTGGGCCCAAATAAATGGGTGTGGCTATCAGCTATAGTATTAAAAATTAATGTCTCAATTTGTGAGGTGACTCTCACTGTCTATTAGCTATAGCATTAAAAAAAGAAGGAGCCCACAATAACAACGTTTCATGTACTTTGAACACTGATCTATTAGGCATGGTTTATTTATGGTCTTGATGTAATAGTATGAAGTATGAACATTAAAAAGAAAAAAAGGTAGGTGTGGGCTCCACCACCTTCCTTTCCCTTCCCGGCAGCAAATCCTCTCCAGTTATAACCGGATGTAGCACATTCGGTTATAACCCCTAGAGGTCGCCACGTGTCTCCTTTGACACCCCTTAACCGTGGGTAAGGTTCACCCACCCCTAGGGTTCACCCACCTATTTTTGGTTTTTTTTTTAAAATATTAATTTTATTTTTTTAATTAAAAAATTGTTTTTAAAGTTTTTTTAATATTAAAAATTCTCCACGTCCAGCTCGGGCACTATACATACATTTTTACTGAGGACAACAAGGTTTCCTGCTTATTCGCAGGAGAAACGTGTGCCGATGATTTCTTCACATTCATCGATTTGAACTGGCTGTTTCCATTGTTGCAACTTTTGAAATTTTTTAAAACAAAATTTATTGGTTTTATTTATTTACTCTTAAAGTCTTTTCATATACCTTCCTATTAAAGAGTAACCGTTTTGGTTTTGGAAAGAGTAATGTAGAGTTATTTGTGTTTTTAATTCTTTGAAATTGTTTCTATAAAAAGAGGTCATCATCTTCTTTAGAAGATACAAGAAAAAAGAGTTCTATAGATTTATTGATATTCCTCTCTTTTTGTTTTGAGTTTTTATTTTGATGCTGTCGAGTTCGCTGTGACCGTTGGTTTGTGAGTACTCACTACTGACGGATTGAGATTGTTGAATCCTGGGGGTGTCCGCCAAAGACCTGTAAGCACCGGAGCAGGGGCGTTAATCACCTTAAGGACAGCGTGTTCAACACGTGCCTCAGTCTCCATATTGATAAGTGTTTTACCCTTATTTGTTTTTCATTTTAATTTACTTAAAGCATTCAAATATTTTTCTATATATATTTTTATTTGATTTATAGTACTCTATATCGAATTTCTCCAACAATCTTAAGGTGATTAATGGTTTTGAACACTATAAATTATGAAAAAAAAAAACCCCCATATTTCGTTTCATTGATTTTCTAAATTTGTCTATTTGATCCAAGAGAGGGGTATTGCTGCAATTTATATAGAATCAATCTCTGAAAACGGGGTTGAGTTTTGATGTGATTCATCGAAAGAATTATTGTTGTAATCTTGAAGATAAAGAGGGCATCAAAGGCAAGAAGTGATAGATGACTGTGTCGTAGACCGATCAATATTCAGTGCAGAATCTCGACCCTTTTGCCGCCTTCATCTATGGACAGGTCATGCTCGATTTTCCTTGAGTCAGTGGACGGGGACAGATCGCAATGCAAACATGAATTTCATTTCGTGAAAGTTTTCTACACCGGAGTACTCTTGCCTTCAAATCCCTTGCATCTTGTATAAACAGTGCGGTGAAAGGTAGCGAGTTTCCGAAAAGGTTGTGGGATGCAAGATGGCTGGTGGCGAGTTTTCGGGCGATGATTGCTCGGATTATTCGGCATGTGCTCACCCGTAAGTTAGATCCTTAATCTATCTCAGACATTTTCCGTTTCTTGTCTTCAATCTGTTAGTATGCATTGATGAGGATGAAGAGATAAGATTAAAAGTTTTGCTACCGTGTTAAGCTGATACACGTGTATTAGCTTTACACCATCGTGTGATCATACAAGGATTTATTTAAAATTGAGCCCATAACCAAGTCAGTATCAGACTTCAAGGGATTTAACAAGCATTGAAGGCACGTCTTCAGCCAAAGGATGAGACTTATAGTTTGTTTCAAAGCTATTCTTGGTGGTCACGGTTTGAGTCCGAGGCTCAAGTAGAGGATAAATTTGTTAATTGAGAGAGATTGAGAATCGATTATGGAGGTGGAGATAAATGTTAAATGTAAAAGGAAGAGATAAAGGAGAGAGTTATTATTTGGTGTTGAGCTCATACACAAATTAAGTGTATAAGCTTTATATCAGATTGGGTGGTGTTTTTGGATTCCTTTGTACACGGTTAATGATTGTAGTAGGAAGGATGCACTTTAAAACCCATTCCAAGCCAAGCCTAGCCAAGCCGAGCCGAGCCGAGCTAAAGGAGACCTTTGCTATCTTAGAATGTCAATATGCTATGATCTGTCTGAGCCGACATAACCTTGGAGATGTGGAGAACATAGTAGCAAATGAATTGCGGTGCAGAAAATTGAGAGTGCACACGGATTGGTAACACTCCAAATGAACGGTCAGATTTTTTGAACTCATTTTTTTATTTATATGTTCAGTTAATTACTTGTGAAAAATTACTTGCTATATTGTATTGTCATATGACTTGATAAATTTCAATAGCCATAAATGGTTGGACACAAGTATGAGAATAAAATTAACTGAAAATTGGAGAAATTCTAATTTAAATTATTTTAAGACATGCGATTGTTTAGTTATGATAAAACTAAATAATCTTAAAATAATAAAATTAGGAGATGAATTTAGGAGATGTGCCTTTATTTCTTTTACCATAAATAATAAGGCATATAAAATTTAGATCTTGAAAATTTTTGTGATAATAGAATTAAGGAAATATGAAAATTATTTTCCTTTTCAATTCTGATTTTTGTGGGGGTTTATAGAATTCAAGATCTAAATTATACTAGTATTTATAATCTCAGTGTACTATTATCTTCAAATGAATGAGATAATGTAAGGTATAATGAAATGCTAGTATTATAATGGATAATTTGCCCGTATATACTCATATTGAGGGAATGCTCTATAGGAGAATGAAAGATTTTCTCTTAATGAGTTCTATAGCTCTTCTAAGTGGGATATATAGTCACATATATATTCTTGATAGACTCACCTATATAATTGTATGTTAAGGGAACATCCAAAAGATAGTGTATCTTAATTAGTTTTTCACTTGATGTGACGCGCTAAATACCTTGTGCAAGACAAGTCAAGTTGAGCTATGAGCATGATTATTTCTACATTGAATATTGTGTGAAACATATATAAAAACCTCCATATAAAATCATATGTTTTGAGTTATGTTGTTGATAAATGATAATTGATTTAAAGATGATCTGATCAAGTGCTTTAAATGTTATAAATTATGAATTATGTGACTAATTTAACCTATGTGGTTAGTGAAATATTTATCATCTGTTCTCATAGAGAAACTCATTTTAAACTCTGGGTGTATTATATAATATTTGATATTGTGGAGTTGTTTTGAATAAAACATCATAATAAAACATTTGCTATCTTATATGTCAATAATATTATATAAGAATAAACCTAGAGTTTATTTATAACCTAGAGTTATGAGAAATATATGTTAATGATTTGATTATTTAAAATTTGACATGGTAGAAGCAAATGTGAAATTGAGTTGAATTAACATGAGTTTATCTCTTGGAAATTATCCAAGCAGACAATCTCATTTGATGCTCGCAGAGAGAATATGTAGAGAAGCTGAATGGCTTACAATCTTATTTGTTGTGTTGCGCAAAATTAATAATAAGATCGACCTTGGCAATGGATTATATCTATAATGAGAATCATGACATATTCGTCGCATATAGTACTATGTTAGTCATGCTACAAATGAATATCTTATAGATGGTTATATTACAGATAATTATCTTATAGGAGATTATCATGTAGATGTTTACAGATAGTTTTATAATTACTCTATGAGAGAGTAATCATAATTCAGATCTGTTAATTAAAGTGGACTAGCTAGTAAATTAACTTGAGGGTAATAGGCAATCTGATTTATATCATGATCTGTATTATACCTATATAGCATGCGATATAGGTAAACTTAGTAGATTTACCTATAACTCAGGACATGATCTTTGAGATACTTTAATTAAGGTGTTAAGAAATATGAGATATAATCTAGATTGTTGTCTTAAACTATATTGAGTATCTCGTTGAATTAGAAGAATATAATGTTGCAATTATATTGAGTATCCTATTATATAAAAATGATATAACAATGTAAACTAGATTTCAGATTCAAATGAATCTAAGTCCAAAAGTGTATATGTGTTCACTCTTGGAAGAGGTGCAGTGTCATAAAAAATCTATTTAATAGACCTGCATAGCCCGATTCATGATGGAATCGAAGTTCATAGATTTAGATAAAGCTGGAGAAGAAGTAGAATGATTAAAAACATTGCTGGTAGATATACCACTTTGGAGTCAGTCAATGTCTACTATCTTAATACATTGTGATAGTCAAGCTGCTATAGCTAGAGCTAAAATATTTCATACAATGAGAAATCCCGACATATGTCGAAGACATAATTCAGTTAAGGAATTACTTAACAATTGAATTAGTGCACTTGATTTTGTGAGGTCAAAAGAAAATATTGCGGATCCATTGACCTAAGGATTAGCACAAAAGTTAATTCATAAAACATCGAGAAAACATCGAGGGGGATGAGGCAAAAGCCTATTGATAAAAAGTCACCTACAATGGAAACCCAACCTAAATGACTGGAGATCCCAAGAATTAGGTTCAATGGGAAAAACAAGTTGTTGAGTGACTTGTGAGAACACTAAAGTGGAGGATTCTTTATCCTCAAACTCATCCCTATGGTGTAGTAGTGTTACTTGTAACGAAAGGAGGATGAGTCTTTGACTTTTAATGTCTTCTATAGCTGATTTCCAGTGGGATGTATAGTTACAAGACATCCTTGATAGAGACACCTATATGAGTGTGGAAGTGGGGCCGCTTCCTATGAGAATTTAGGCTGATTCTCTAGAGCGCTCATGAATACTGGGATATAGCACATGGCCGATAACGTGCACAACCGATAGAACTCGACAGTATTTTTTGAGTTTCTGTGTGTGTGATTTGTTGTCTTGGTCATGACTAAAAGGGATTGGTTCAAGACATAGTTCACCAATTTCTTCATGAACCCGACATATCTACACTAAGCTAAGGTTCAAGTCCAAAAGACACCTTGGCCTATTACACAGGAGCTTTGGTTTGTTAATTTGATTTATTAAAAAATAAAAAATAAAAAATTTGTTTTATGTGGGGGATTGTTGCAATTTTTGCAATTTTTTAAAACAAAATTTATTGGTTTTATTTATTTACTCTTAAAGTCTTTTCATATACCTTCCTATTAAAGAGTAACCGTTTTGGTTTTGGAAAGAGTAATGTAGAGTTATTTGTGTTTTTAATTCTTTGAAATTGTTTCTATAAAAAGAGGTCATCATCTTCTTTAGAAGATACAAGAAAAAAGAGTTCTATAGATTTATTGATATTCCTCTCTTTTTGTTTTGAGTTTTTATTTTGATGCTGTCGAGTTCGCTGTGACCGTTGGTTTGTGAGTGCTCACTACTGACGGATTGAGATTGTTGAATCCTGGGGGTGTCCGCCAAAGACCTGTAAGCACCGGAGCAGGGGCGTTAATCACCTTAAGGACAGCGTGTTCAACACGTGCCTCAGTCTCCATATTGATAAGTGTTTTACCCTTATTTGTTTTTCATTTTAATTTACTTAAAGCATTCAAATATTTTTCTATATATATTTTTATTTGATTTATAGTGCTCTATATCGAATTTCTCCAACATCCATTGCTCCATCCAGGTCGCGTTCAAGGACGCTAACGATTGTGGCTTGCCCAATAATGGAGACTACCTCATACCAAAAGCGATCAATGATGTACTTTATCTGCAGTTCGACCCGTACGTTAGTAGCTCAGATCCAAACGTGGCGTACGAGGTCTTCACCAATGACGATGGAATCGTTAGCATAAAGCCCGACAGCGTCGACAAATACTGGAAGCGGATTAATAGCCCTGATAATTGGATCAAGGCCGTCTCAGCTCACTATTCCAACGAGGAACCCGACACGTTGTTTGGGCCGGAAAAAGTTGACAATAATGTCGTCGCTCTCCTCAACTTGGGTAACAACATGCACTGCGTCAGACACAGCGCTAAAGAAAAAAACTGTCTCGCCGCTCTCTCCCCTACTCCAGATACGGCACACCTGGAGGTGGAAGAGCCTGTTAAGTTAAGGAAAATCGATAATGTCAGATTTTGGCTCAAGGACGCCAGGTTCTTCGACACGACTGTCGTCGACTTGGTCACCCGAGAAGTCGTTAACAATACCACAGAAGCCAGGTTTATGGTGGTGAAGATCCCGTATAAAATCATTTGGAGCAGCATTTGGAATTCCAGCGTTTCATTGAAGTTGTACTCTGGAACCAACATCAACACTGACATTCCAGTCATCGTCGAAGGGGGGCATATTGAAAAGGCGGATCATATTAAAGAAGCATACAAGTGGGGAACTACTCGGGCAACGACAACTGAGGAGGAGATTGTGCACGAGGTTAAAGTGGGGCCAAATACTAAGGTGGAGGTGACTCTTCTAGCGACAAAAAGTTCATGCAACGTTCCCTTCTCCTACTGTCAGCACGACAGCAAAAGATTAGCTCTGGTGGCTGCCCGAGCTAAGGGCTCGGGCATCCACAAACCATAAGACACCTGGCGATTTTCAAAG
Source organism: Tetracentron sinense (assembly GCA_015143295.1). Lineage (NCBI taxonomy): Eukaryota > Viridiplantae > Streptophyta > Magnoliopsida > Trochodendrales > Trochodendraceae > Tetracentron > Tetracentron sinense. Next base: position 36,271,767 of record CM026563.1, read on the forward strand.
GAAAAAGCTGTCAGTAGGCAGAAGTCAAAATGATGGGGACAGGTGAAATGACTTCTGCCCACGGACATCTATCACATGTCCTATTGTTTGTGGATGCCCGAGCGCTTAGCTCGGGCAACCACCAAAGCTAATCTTTTGCCCAGCACGACACCCTTATGAACAGGCAGACCGTTACCTACGACCACATGGATGATGGCATTTACACCATCACCAATTACTACAACTTCAAGATTTATGAAGTAAAGCTGTGATGTGAAATGCGATCCAATAATATTCTACTAGCCTTAAATACCTACCCAGTAATCCCAAGCACAAGAACCAAAACTGATGTTTGCGGGTAGCATCTCTAGAAGCCCTCACGAGACTTTACTCGTCCTTTAAGGATAACTTAGGGGTTTAAAAGGCTTGTTGCATGTGCTAAATGCAATCGTGTTTCCTGCGAAAATGACATTGTTATTTTAGTTTTCATTTTCGGGTTCAATAATGTTGTAGTAGCCTAGTAAGGTTATATATCTACCGTAATAAAATTGTTTTACCCTTTACTTTTGGGACTTCTTGAGAATGTGTTTCCATGATTTAAGAGCTATAAAGAAGATATGTTTCTTTAAATTAACTTATGTGCCTAACCCCAACTTACCGTCTCCAAAAAGCACTTATCATGTAAGCTATTTAAGTTAGTATTTTCAAGTATTGATGAAGTAAAGAATTAATATTTTTATCAAACTTTTTCACCTATATATCAAGTCGACGACCTTTCAAAAAAGCACTTATCTTAGATTTTTTAATTTTTCAAAAAATTAAAAAGCTATAATCTTTTCTTAGATTAAGAAAAATCTAAGAAGCTATAAGCTATAAGCTTTTTAATTTAAGAAAAAGCTTATAAGCTTTAATTCAAAAAATTAAAAAGCTTTAATTTTTTTCTTATATTTATCAAACTTTTTCTTAGAATATTGAATTATTTTTCTTAAACTATATATCAAGATTTTTCCAGGATTATCGAGATTTTTCTTAAGTTATCGAGATTTATTGAGTTTTTTCTTAGATTATCGAGATTTGTCTTAAATAATAGTTATTTTTCTTATATTATTTAGGTTTTTTTATATATTATTAATATTTTTCTTAGATTATCGAGGTTTTTAAAATTTTGATATTGATATGGAAATCTCGATAAATCTAAAAATGTCAAGCTTTTAAAAAATCAAGATTTTCTAGGTTATTAACGAGATTTACAGGCATTTAGACAACTTTTGAGTTTTTGGATCAAGATGTACAAATCCATATCAAAATTTTAAAATCATCATAATCCAAGAAAATTCTTGATAATCTAAAATAAATCTTGATAATCTAAAAAAACTTGATAATCTAAGAAAAAGCTCAATAATTTAAGAAAAAAGATCAATAACCTAAAAATAAAGTTTGATATATTGAGATTTTTCATTTAAATATTAATAAAAACTCAAAATCAACATTGTAATATTGTATATATCGATGTATACCAATCTCTTTAATTTTCAACTTCTCATAGTTTATATTGAAAAAAAATGGTATATTTACTGCATCAATGTACAAATAAATAAACAAAGAGAAAATGTTAATCATTGAATGGGTTTGCCAAAAAAAAGACAAATTTTTAACTTCTTCTTAGGTAGGCTCTGTGACATGTAGTGTTTTTCTTCCCCTTCTTTTTCTCCTCTTTTTCTCCTTGTTCTTCTCTGAAATGATACAAAAGATTAGTGAACGAGCAATGAAGACAAACAAAAGAAGAACGAGGATGAACAATAAATAATGTTAATCTTTCAACTAATTTACAAAAGTGAACTTCATCTTCTTCTTCCTCCTCCTCCTCCTCCCCCTCTTCTTCTTTTTCTTCTTCTTTTTGGTTTTTCCTTCTTTATTTTTCCCATTAAGAGTTGAGGGGTATTTTGACCTTTTTCCCTCAACTTACACACGTGAAATGGGATAAGCTTATAAAAGCCTATGTATTTAATTAAAATTTTAAGCTTAATTAAAGAATCTCATTTTTGTGTAATAAATGGGTAAAATATTCTTTTTCTACTTTCAATTCTTTATGATACTGCCACAAAAGCATCTCTCATATATTGTACATTTGAAATACAAAACGCAATTAAAAAGGCAAAGCAAAAACACTTGAAAATTATTAACGCTTTTAATTGTTTTATTGGACGTCCTCGTATATATATATTTTTAATTTTCAAATATAGAATATCTTAAATTAGGTATAACAACATTGGACTTTACAGAAAACTCTTTATAGCTCTACAGAATGCATTCGTAAATTTTTTATTGTTGGGAATCTAGAACACCATCTAGTAAATATAATGACAACATTAGTGCATATAGAATGGTGTTGGGTCAATTATGGAAGGTTTTTTTATATTTTACGTTTGAGAATGCAGAACGCCATTAAGAAAGTATTTCAACAACACTGGACAATATATAATACTCGTATTTGTTCTATAGAATGTTCTCCAATAAATTTTCATGCAAAGAAAACATAACAGTATATAGAATGCTCTTAAGTATTTTATTGAATTCCCTATTAGATTCTTTTTTTTAAAAATAATATTGACTATCATGCATCAAAGAGACGTATCAACAACACTGGATCATATTGACCACTCTGAGTTATTTTATAGAATGCATTACTATATTATTCTTTCTGAGAATAGATAACGCCATCAAGTAAGCATATCAACAATAAATTGACATATAGAACACTTTCAAATGTTCTATTGAACAATTGCTTTAATTTATCCTTCTTTCTGATAGTAAAGAACACCATAAGATAGTCATAACAACAACATTAGACATATATAATGATTGGAATGGATCAAAAATCAATATTATACAACGCTTTCTAAAATTTGTACTTGTAACATATTGTACACTTATTTTTCTTACAAGGGCTTTTTGTCCACTAATAGAATGCCCATTAAGGCTAAAAGAATGGCGCATATCTTTTAATGTATAACATTATATTAAATGTATGTATATGAACTTCAAAAGCTGAATAGTATCGAAGCACGACACCTTGAAATGAATTTTGAGGCTTCCTTATTATAGGACACACTACAACAAATCTACTGATCAGTGAGGAAAGTTTTATATCTCTAAAAATCCATTTTTCATCACTAATGTCATTAGTGACGAAATTTGTCCATCACTTTGTTGTTATTGACTCCACCGTTGGTAATGGGTTTTAGTGACGGTAATTATTTTCTGTTGCTATTTAGCGACATATTATTTTTATCGCTAATGGGTTTATTTTGGTCGGTTGAAAAAAGAGCATTAGTGACGAAAAATGGAATTTGCAACAGATTTTACAACATCAGCGACAAAAATAAATTTATCTCTAATTAGCGAAGAAAAATTTTCCCTCTCTAATATAATATTTGTGGCCGTTTATTTTTCATCTCTATATATCTTTTGTGGTGGAATTTTTCTATCTCTAATGAATAATTTGTGACGAAAATAATTTTGTCTCTAATGTCACATTTGCGACGGAAATTAATGTTCGTCACTAATTTGCAAATACCATTAGCAACGGATTCTTTTCTGTCGCTAATGTCTATATTTTTTTAAAATAATCTTCTGTACATAATCATAATAACATGTACACCTATTACCTGTAGACTTGTAACTCGTTCGTTGACATTCAAAAGCATATACATAAGCAACCTATTCATTCACATTCCATAACATGCATATACTATAGAAAAACCTGGCTCATTCCATTCAATATAAGAAAAAAAGAAAACATATCAAAACCATCTAAATAATCAACAAGAACAATAAATATGTCTCAGCAATGTGTTTTAGGAAAAAAAAATGTGTAATACAAAAAGAGTAAGTAAATGGTTATCCCAAGGGATCATCTGGAGGCTAGCTAGGTAGCGTCGGGATCTAGAAAGGGAGATGGTGTGGGGAAGGAGAAAAATGTTGGACGTTCATGTACTTCATGAACTCTTGAAACACCTTTAACTGGCCCCTAACAGCACTAATTTTAGCCTCCATTGTCATTTGGCAAGCTTGTAACGACCCAGAATTTTAATATAACAAAATTTTGGGTTTATTTGTCCTTAACTAGGATGAATTTTACTGAAATTGATTAAGTTTGTGGGAGTTGGGTTTGTACCAACAAAAATTTAGTGTTTTTTCTCAAAAATCGTACACAGCTTATCGATCAACCGTCTAGACGACTGTCTGTCGTCTCGACTTTATTGCAACTCAAACCGCGAAACCGCGGTGTGTTTAGTGTCCAAAACCTAGGAAATTCGTGGGATCTGGAATTTCATCGGTCCTTAGTATTTTCAAAATGACTATAGAAATCTTCAAAAGTTACTCACCGCATGTCGATCAGCCATCTGGACAATTGTCTGTCATCTCAACTTTATTGCAACTCAAACCACGAAATTTTAGCGTGTTTAATGTATAAAACCCAAGAAATCTGTGGGATCAGGAATTTCATTGGTGCTCAGTATTTTCAAAATGACTTCATAAAAATCTTCGAAACTCACACACCGCATGTCGGTCAGCCGTCTAGACTACTGTTTGTCATTTCGGCTTTGTTGCAACTCAAACCGTCAAACCGCGGCGTGTTTAGTGTCCAAAACCCAGAAAAATCCACTGAATCGGGAATTTAGTCGATCCTCAGTATTTTCAAAATGACTCTATAGAAATCTTCAAAACTCACACACCGCGTGTTGCTCGACCGTCTAAATAACTATCTATTTTTTCGGCTTTATTGCAACTCACACGGCGAAACCGCAACGTGTTTAGTGTTCAAAACTGAGAAATTTGTAGGTTTTCCAATTTCTTCTGGACTTAGTTTTTACTACCAAAACTCAACATTTTTTCCTAAAATCCGCACAGCGGGTTTCGGACTGCCCCCAGTACGATCACCTGAAGTTTTGGCACCATCGCTCATCATTTCACAGAGTTATGGGGGCTGTATACGTGAAATTTCGAGAAAACCTGTCAAATGGTCAAACGCCACCTAAGCGGCCCATGTGTCGTCACATGGCCTCGCCACCTTGGAAGCTATGCAAGCCTTTGCCAATATAAGGAGGGTCACCCTCCCCCCTCATTTGTGCTCCAAATTCTAGCACCCTTATGTCGTCCGAATTTTCTAGAGTGAGAAAGTGAGGAGAAATGATAGAGAAAGTAGAGAGAGAAAGAGGGGAAGAGATAGAAGGAGGTCTACCCTAGGGTTTTTTCGCCGTTCTAAACGTGTTGGCGACATCCATTTAACTCTTTGGAACCTCAAATAATGCGTAGAAGGTAAAACCTCTTTCTCTCTCTTCTATTTTCTCTTTATTTATGTTTTTTCTTCCTGGAATGGTGTGTTTATTTTATGGCATGGATGAAAAAAGGATCGGAGACGTTATGTGATGTATGGAAGGGATGGGAAAACATGGAAATTGATTAGAGGGGTATAGCCCTTGTTTCCAAGCTGAAAAGCTCAGAATTTAGGCTCAGCTGGGACTGGTTGATCGATTGCCCAACACTGGCGATCGATTGCCAGTGCGCAGGTTTTGTGAAATTGGTTCCCGACTTGCTTGGACCCTTCGGGAAGCTCGGATTGGATCTCCTGTGTGTTATGGCACCAACCTTGGGTGTCAAAAAGGTGATTTTGAATTTATTAGAGGCAATGGACGGATCCATTGGCCAGGTTGTGTTCTTATCAAAACATTATACCCTCGGAGTTGGTCCACGGACGTGAGGCCCAACTATTTCACTTATTCAACCGAGGCATGGGATAATCGGGGTTGTTCTATGGTTAGAAAATCTAACGTGTGTTAAGTAGGGTCATGGTCCCTCTTTGTCTAGGTCTAGAGAGGCGATGTCTATGTAGAGTCGGGGTTCCTCTATGACTGATAGACGGGAGATATCGGTCTATGTGTGCAGATCGTCTGTGGTTCCTCTTTGACTAGCTCAGGAGAGGCAGTGTCTATGTAGAGTCGGGGTTCCTCCGTGACTGATAGTCGGGAGATATCGTAATCCTATTGAGTGTATAGTAACTGAACATAATACAGTGTATGGATCGGGGTTCCTCTTTGGTTAGGTTAAAAGATGACAACAAACTATCTATCGGGGTTCCTTCGTGGTGGATAGTCAGGATATGAACGTGTATGTATAGAGCCGGGGTCCCTCCATCGGCTTGCCACCCTCTCTCTCTCTCTCTCTCTCTCTCTCTCTCTCTCTCTCTATATATATATATATATATAGTCCTCTTCATTTTACATTTTAGTGTGGTTTTAGCTTTGTTGGTATATGTTAGTTTCTCCTTTTTATTTTTTATTGCTTACAAATCATTGGCAGTAGACACGTGCACCCTAAGTTTTATACAACGGACATCTTTCAAAATTGATGATTATTGGAGAATTGTAGTGATTCTACATAAGAGGTTTTCTGGCTTACTATGAATTTTATGTTTTGATTAATCAATTTTTAAGAAGGGAATTGCAAATTTATATATATTCTTCTATTTATTTTATGTATGTTCAATTAAGCAGTTAACTAATCGTATTCGTTCGAGTTTGTCTCAGGGAGATCGGTTGAGTAGTGATAATGAAGATTAATTTTTACTTATGCCCATAAGCTTGGTGACTCTTAAACTATTACTTTTAAATAATAAAAAATTATTACTGTCAATATCTTCTACTATGTTCTATCATTGTTATATGTATTTTTCATTTCATATTTCCATGCATCACACGGGCTTCTTACTAGTTTGTCATAAAATTATCTTTCTAGGATTGAAGACCAATTGCAAAGTTATCATCCCAATATTTCATAAAATTATCTTCATCAATGGGATTCAAGACCAACAATTATATAAAATTTTTAACAAAGTTGAAAGAATAATAGTAACTTTTTTTTCCTTTTTTGTACAGGAATGTTGGGAAACAAAAGCATGTTCTAATCAAAATTAATTCATATTTTATATAACGTTTCACCTCATTAAAACAAATTTTTTTTGTCTCCTCTCTACTCTTTAAGGAGGAAATCCAAAAGACGAAACAGGTTCTCGATCCTTTAATTAATTGCCACCCGCCAGACTCATCAAACATGTTGATTCTTTTGTTTCGTTCTTCCCCTGCACCTCAACATTTATATGCAACAAACATGTGTATATACATTTTGTTATGTTTGATAGGAGAGAAACAATAAAAACACACACCACCATCTCTCTCGCCTTCTCCGTTTTTCTCTCCTTACCTCACAATAACAAATCATGCCTCCACCTTTAGCTGCAAAGAAAATAAGTGCTACCAAAGAAAAAGAAGGGAATTGCATCCAACATCTAGCCTCCAACTAACACTCAAGGCATGATCTTATCACTTCTATCTCTCTCTCTCTCTCTCTCTATATATATATATATATACTAGTAAAAATGCACGTGCACTGCATGAAATTTTATCAATAATTTACCTTTTAAAAATTATGTATAAGTTTGCTGATACCAATAATTTCTTTTAAAAGAGAGAAATGGTTTGAGAAAGTAGTTGAATATAAAATAAAAAGCAACTAATTTTTAGATATCAATTGAGATTAATTTCCAGCCGAAGCTCTGCTTCATGGGGTTGAAGCGGAGCTCCCCCTTTTACTCTATTGGTGTGGCATGTTTGTAATTAATGGAAGAGACTGGGCGAATTTGTACTACATCATAATTATAAGAATGCCACCAAGATAGTGTAAGAAGGGGAGCTCCAGTCAACACCATAAAGCAGAGCTCCTCTTTGTATTAAAACTGTATTACTAAATAAAATTATACGAAACTCTAGAGGGTGGTAAATAAAGATTACTTCAATTAACATTCCTAATACATTTGTAGATAAAAGTCAAATGTATTGGAACAGATTATTAAAATAATAAACAGCAAATATAAAATTATCTTTATAAAAAATTACAAACTATTCTTAGAATTTCCTTCTAATTAGTAGCGGGTTTCACTAATTGAAAAAAAAACAGTGGGAGAGAGTGTCTAAATTAAATTAAATTTATTTAAAATATTTTTAAAAAAATTATAAGAGAAAATACGCAATCTCCATTTTCTCGGGAGAGAGTGTCTAAGGTGAGTTGGGCAGATAGTGAGAAAATAAATTATAAGAGAAAATACGCAAATGTAGGCTAGATAGTGTTGTTGATGCACCACTCTTTGGAAATAAATTATATTTACTTAACAAGATTAAATAAATCTATCTTTTCTCTTATACATGCAACCAATATAGCAAACAAAACGAAGTTAAAATTTTAAACGAAATAAATTATAGCATGAAAATATGAAGTTCTACAAGAAATTAAACCTTATGAATCAGACTCATTCTCAAATTCTATGAACATTGTAGTAGCTAGAATAACGTACCATAACATCTTTTGTCACTGGTGCCTAATTGTTTGCAAATGGACTCTTTTGCTTAGATAAGCTTCCAGCATTAGAGCTGGTCTTGGTGTTCTCCTATAAGAGGGGTCCATTGATCGACCAACCAGTTGGTCTACCTTCTTCACCACATGCATACAAGCAACCAGTATAATGAGCCCCTTGCATGTGTAAGAGATATATGTTAACCCCTGGATCTAATCCTCCAAGAAAAGTAAGAAATTCCGCATATTTTGATCAATTCAAGTTGAAAAATGGGGTTGCTCCCTCAGCAAAACTGGGATACAGTTTAGCCAAAAGATCCTGATTCAAGATAAATTCATAAGGAAGTGGGATCTCTTTAGGATCCACTCCAGCGACTATGGTTGGGTGAAATTAGAGTACAAGTATCATATCGAAGTTCAATATTCACAACCTCCCCTGGAAAACCACATTCCCATCAAACTCTTTCCTCACATATCTCCCCACAAAAGCCTTTGACTTTATCCCAACGACCCTCCCCTTGCTCTCCAAACCCTCCAGCCGATCAACACCTACATTGCAAACATCCTTCTTTATCCTCTTTCTTGCCCGACTGTTCATTCTAATTTCCTCAGTCCTCATGCACCACCCAAAAGCAAAAGAAACTCAACCAAAATTCCCTCATCGACAGCCCCAATAATTTCAAGTAGCTTCTCTTCACGAAAAACATTTCAGCGAGCGATTGCCATTCATTTACTGTAGAGAGAGAAAGAAAGAGTCTATTCTCTACTAATCAAGAGTCCAAACCAATAATAACAATAAAATAGAAACTTCTTGTGAAGAGGGGAGTGATATACGTGAGAAGCACTTGAAATTGTAATCAACTTCAACATATGAATTATAAAAAACTAAACTTTTATTACTATTTTTAATAGATATCATATGTTATATTCTTACCCTCCAAAAACAATAAGTTAATATTCTTGATTAAAGGGTATTTAAATCCAAGTAAAATTAGTATACTCCTTGTATTTTTATTAGTAGAATGATATATATAGTCCTCTTCATTTTACATTTTAGTCTGATTTTAGCTTTGTGGGTAACTGTTAGTTGCTCTTTTTCTGATTGCTTTCATCTCAATTTGTTGTTTACAAATCATTGGCAGCGGACATGTGCACAATGAGTTTGTAGAATGGACGTCTTTCCAAATTGATGATTATTGGAGAATTGTAATGGTTTTTCATAAGAGGTTTTCTGGGTTAATATGATTTTTTTAAAGTTTATTGCTCAATTTTCATGAAAGGAATTGCAAATTTATATATATTCTTCTATTTATTTTATGCCTGTTCAATTGAGCAGTCAACTAATCGCATTCATTCGAGTTTGTCTCAGGGAAATCGGTTGAGTAGTGATAATACTTATGCCCATAATCTTCGTGACTCTTAAAACTATTACTTTTAAATAATAAAAAACTATTACTGTCAATATCTCCTACTATGTTCTAACATTGTTATATGCAGTTTTCTTTTCATATTTCCGTGCATCGCAAAGGCTTCCTACTAGTTTGTTATAAAATTATCTTCCTAGGATTTAAGATCCATTGCAAAGTTATCATCCCAATTTGTCATAAAATTATCTTCGTCAATTAGATTCAAGACCAACAATTATATAAATCTTTTTAACAAAGTTTAAAGAAAGATGAATCTTTGCATATACTGGCAGACTTGAAAATATATTTGAGAAGTCAATATTAAAATTAGAATATTTCCAAATTACATGTAAACAATTAAGGAAAGTAATATATACCAAGGATGTTCAATGGAACATAAATAAGACCTTGAAACTTCTCACATATTCTCTGAGGACTTCTCTGGATCAAGATCAAGCAACTACATTGATATGAAATCAAGATAACAATAACATTCGTAGTTCGTGATCAAGCAACTACATTGATATGAAATCAAGAGAACAATAACATTCGTAGTTGGGCTAGCACTCTTCTTTTCGTAGATGTATTTTAAGGAATGAGAATGACGCATGGTGGACCGTTGAACTAACCTACTTCAAGTCCACAAATGCCTAGCTTGACTAAATATGGAGACTTCAATGTACCATCTCTTCAACTTTAGGTGGGATGATATTATGATCGACTGTGATCAGGTTAAACTTCTTATAATAGAATAAATATCTAAGATATCTATTATAAATAGTACTTAACCGTAAATATCAAATTTCTACATAGCTTTTTTTTTAAAAAAAGTAAGGACTCTACAAATCCATACTTATCTATACTACTCCTATATGCTAGAGTGAAATTTCTCCTCCTTATGCCACCTAAGCATATACTTCTCATATGTGAAGCCACCTAAGCTTGATTTCTATTTGTGATGCCACCTAAGCCTCCTCACCCTCTCTAGACTGTTTTAATTCAATTGAGGTTTGAGAGTAATTCCTTTAAGAGTGGAGGAGATGTAACGTCCCCATAAATTTGGTTGTTAGATAAATTGATTTAGACTGTTTTCATTCAATGGAGGTTTGAGAGTAATTCCTTTAAGAGTGGAGGAGATGTAACTTCCCCATAAATTTTGTTGTTATAAAAGTTGAGGGATATGCTTTTGTAGAAATGGCTTACCACTTACCTCACTTTTCAATCCTATTTAATCCTATTAATTGTCTCTCACTTCTTTCCTTCTAAATTCACCAGAGAACTTTTCTTAGCTATAGGTAATCGACGTCCATATTCTTCCTGGTGTGCTAAGCAAGGATAAATGTTGGTTCATGGCTAAGTAGTGGATGCTTAAGAGTAGGTCACGACTCTTTCCCCCTTCCATTTTTCTTCCATCTATTTACCTCTCATATCCACCAAAGCTTTTATGTCTTGCTTCACTCTCACTAAACCCAGTAAGATCCCTCTCATCATTGTTTCAGTTTTGTTATTCCTATTTGTTTTAAGATATTCATTCATGATTTAGTCTATTATTAAGTATTAGTTTTTCACTTTCTGTGGCATAATTAATGTTGTCATTTCTTCTTATTTGAATGCTTTTAGAATGGAAGAGATTCAAGTAAAATTGATGTCTCAGTGTTCTACTGTTGGAGAAGCTTATCAATTGTGATAATTTAGGATATGATGGAAGGAGAGGCAAATATTCAGGGACCACAATTACAATTGACGGATGAGATGCTTGCTATGAATCTTGGACGCAACTCGACTATTGATGGAGAGAGCAGAGCTTTTTGTGTGAGAGGAGCATGACATGTCAGTTATCATGGAGTGCCAATTATCGTGGTCTTGCCTTTTTAAAATATTAGAAGGTGTATAAAAATATGTACTAGCAGAATAAGAGCAAAGTGCTTATGTACATTGGTCGTGCACATATTGCATTTCCTATGATTATATTTTTGGAGCAATAAGGTTTATTTATCACCTATGCATATCCATTTTGACTTTCCTTTTAAGGTATGTATATATATTTTGTAGTTTGGAAGATCATATAGTTGTGGCTGGTGGACGCATGTGTATATGTAGATTTTCATTCATTCTGTTAAAGTTATCAATGAGCAAAGGTGGTGTGGGAATGTGAATATCTTACAGAACTGTATACTCATGTGGACTACGTTGTGTTGTATGTTCAGTGGGAAGACCAAGTCTCTTTCATTTTTTTGTGAGTTGTGCTGAAATTTTTGAATGCTTATCCTTTAAAAACTAAAGTTTGTTTATCTATGTTGAGTGTTGACATCATGCTTTAAACCAAATTAGCATTATTTTCAAAAGTTATCAAGTTTTATGACTATTGTAAGCATGTATTGGTTTGATTTTGTTTACAAACATATTTGCAATAAGCAACATGTCGATTGCTTTTTTAAGAGACTTCTACAAATTATTTATCTATGATTAATATAAGTTTCCATGAGTGTGTCTGCTCCAATAGGGTTCACATGTTCTAGACATTGAATCTTATACGAGACTCATATAGAGGAAGAATTTTGCACTTCCCCTATATTTACATGTTTGAACTTTCTTCATTTTCTTTAGTTTTTTCCATTTTCCTTTTCTTTGCGTGACTCATTTATAATTTGGAAATATGTTAATATGTAATCACAATTATTTTGAAAAATAAAATTATAGGAAAGAAGAGATAAACTATTTGTCATGCATTACTTGGAAACAACACTCTTTTAGCAATCATGAACTTGAGATAAAATTTATGCTTTAAAAATTAATGTGGCAAGTCATGTTTATGCATAATCAATCACATATGCATAATTAAGCCAAATACTTATTGATTCTATTTTTTTTGTGAATTAAGCTTTTTGTTATTATTTACATTACTTTGTATACTTTTTAATCTCTGACGTTATTGTGAGCACGGTGTAAGCGCGGATTTCGAACTCACTAAGGGGTGTGCATACCCTCACGGGTGTGAAGGTTGATTAAGAGTCACCACCTATTCATTTAGAAGGGATAAGTCCCTAGGAGTTGGATAAGGTCTTAGTTTGCAAGTGAGATCAGGGTACGGGGTTCGGTTAAGTCCAGAGAAGGTGTTAAGCACCCCGAGGCTTCCATTTTGCAATGGTTCCGTACTCCCTAAGTGTAAGCCAATTTAAAATTTAATCTTGTTTGAAATGTTGGAGTGTTTAAGGTAATACTAATCCAAGAAAGGAAAAGTTAACCAGGCTACTCCGATAGACTAGGGTTTGGTTGACCGAGGTTGGTCAAGTGCATGGTTCAAGCCCGGTAGGCTTAAGGGTAGTCTGGTAGACTAGGGCAGAGTTTGACCAAGGTTAGGATTGCTAACCGGGATTAAGTCAAACTAACCATGATTAGGATTATTAACCACAGTTAAAGTGAGGTGTGATTAAGCCCGATAGGCTAAAATAGGGCCCGGTAGGCTGAGGATAAGTCTGGTAGATTGGGTTTTAGGCCTGGTAGGCAAAAAATTGAAAAGTAACCGCAGTTAGGGTTGCTAACCGGGGTTTAAGGGGTGGTCTAACCTTGGTTAGGGTTGCTAACCAGGGTTAAAAATGGGCCAAAGTCAATTTTATGGCCCAAGAGGTGTTTTTTGTGAATTTTCTAGATTTTGTGGGGTTAAGGGGTGCTTAATCATGGTTAAATGTTAACCAATGGTGAATTTAACCATGGTTAAGTGTCAGGTTAAGTCCAAATTGGGCTAGGCAGGGCCTAGAGTGGCCTCCTACCAGGCCTGGGCCCTTGTAAATAGCCCAAAATTGAAAAAAGCTTAATGGCGGTAATAAGATTACCGCCATTAATACTATATTTTTAACTCTGGTTTCCACACTAATAACTCGGGTTAAGGGCTAACCCAAGGTGCTCTGAAAGCATGGGTTTGAAGAGGGGACCCCAGGGAAGAGAATGAGCCTGTGGCCTGGAGTGGGCCCCACAGAGTGCCAAAGATGCTGTATGCAAAACCACATAATGGGTAGATGATCTACCGCCATTGCCGAAATAAGTAAGAAATGAATGGTTGTACATGATCTACTGTCATTCTGCACAGTGATGGTTTTTCGAATTTTAACCATGGTTAATGTTAACCCATGGTCCTAGAATAACCAGGCTAGGCTCAGGAGAGGCAAAGGGGTTCAACCCAGGCCATGGACATGGACCAGGACCCATCCAAGTATGCTAACCGTAGCTGTAAACATAATTGCCAGGAATGGCGGTGCTGAGTTTACCGTCATTCCTGGTTTTTTTGAAAACAAAAAATGTGCCCACAGGGGTTGTGCTCAGGGGTAACCAGAGGTTCCCTCATAAACTGAGGGACCCCTAGTAGGTTCTGAGATTGGTCTGAGAGTTATGGATTAGTGTCATACCCGTAGGGGTACCCTTACCTATGAATAAGGTAAGGGATGACCTGTGGTCGGGTTTTGAACTGAAATCAAACAAAAACAATAACAGTCCCCTGGAAATGACCAGGGGCTCACATGAATGACAAAACAAGAAGAAAATGGGGTAGGGGGTGCCCTACCTTATTGCTCTGTTTATTGTCGAATGGTGCAGGCCTGCATACGAGGGTGGTGCACTGTTGCTGGTGCTGCTCAGATGTAGGAGAGGCAAGGGTGGTCCCTGGACTTTCAATGGAGCTTAAGGAAGCTCGGGACAGGCTTTAGGGAGTTGGTAGTGCAACAGGGTTTTGGCTATGGAATTTCGCAGACCCGGATTACAGTGGAGGAAGTTGCCATTTATAGAGGAGAGTTCTAGGGACCTAAGGGGGATTAAATGGAAGGGAAGGAAGATGGTTGAACCCTTTAGAGGTTGAGTGATGGAGCTAAGGTGATGGTGGAAGGGATGGTGGAGTGTGCAGGGGGTCTGCAGTGCTGCGAACTAGGAACTCAAACAATGGCGGTAGATGGTCTACCGCCATTATCAAACCAGGCCATTGTTTGATTAGCGGTAGACCATCTACCGCCAATAAGAAACTTTTTTTAAAAATTTGGGCCTGGCCCAAGCACAATGAGTATGGGGGGTTTGGCTTTAGGGTTTTTGGGCTTTATAGGCCCAAGCCGAGGTTCAAGCCCCAGGGGCCATGGTTTCAGGGTTTAAGCCCTAAGGGCTCTAGGGCTAGGGTAGGGCTGCGGTTTAGGGTATCTAGGGCTTAGGGGACTTGGCTGGGGGTAACCATGGTCAAAGATCTTAACCATGGTAAGATAGGGGTGTAAAAATTGGGTGCTTATAGGTGTCCTTCCTTGCCGGAGAATGCCAAGTTTGGCGATTTGAACGGCAAGAACTGAAAACATCCTATTTTTACACCGAGATTGGATCTCGGGGATGCAGTATGATAACATGTATACATGTAATACAAAAATGGTGAGTGCGATGAAGTGGCATGGGCACTGTTGGGGATGAGCGAGTGGTTTAGTGTACTCACTGGGGATTGATGAATGCAGGGAGGGCATAGCCCGGAGGTGCTAGCTTGAAGAATTTAATCAAATCGATTGAAAGACACGTAAAGTGTCAAGAACACATAGGGTGTTGCAAAAAAAGAGGACATGCAAGAAGTAATGCTGCCGTATGATGAGATTGTCATGGAGCACACAAGATGTCGAAGACACGCGGGAGTATCAAAGGGGTTATATGCAGGAGGTAATGCTGTGGTATGACGAGATTGTTAAGGAGCACCCAAGATGTCGGGGACACACGGGGGTGTCGAAGGGGTGACATGCAGGATGTAATACTGCGATATGACGAGATTGTCAAGGAGCATATGAGCACGGGTTTTGGGGAAACCCTGGTTTTGATCTCACGGGATGAATTTAGAGTTGCCACCTATTCATTCAGAAAGGATAAGTCCCCGGGATTTGGATTAGGTCTTGGTCTACGATTGAGATTAGGGTAAAAGGTTCGGTTAAGTCCGGGGAAAGGGTTAGGCACCTCGGCACTTCCACTTTTCAGTGGTTCCCTACTTGCTAGGATTAAGCCAAATTAATCTCAATTTTAATCAAATGTCTTAGTGTTTAATGATAATACTAATCCAAGAAGGAGAAAATCCTATACTAGAGTCGAACCCAGGTTGGGCTGCCTACGTACTCACATAGAAGTGAGATCAGACCGAGCGTAGTTCTGGCACATGAACTCATGCCAAGGCTAGGAGTGTGTGTGTGTGCACCAAGGGTGGCTTAAGGTCTAGCCGGGAGGTTAGGGGTGATTGATCGGGTTGGTCAAGTGCTTGGTACTGGGCCCAGTAGGCCAATGGGTAGTCCGGTAGAGTAGGCCGAGGTTGGGCCCGGTAGACTAGGGGTGAGCCCGGTAGGCTAGGATTTGGGCTCGGTAGGCCGAGATTGGGCCCGGTAGGCCAAGGGTGAGCCCGATAGGCTAGGGTTTGGGCCCGGTAGGCCGAGATTGGGCCCAGTAGGCCAAGGGTGAGCCCGGTAGGCTAGGGTTTCACCCGGTAGGCCGAGATTGAGCTAGGTAGGCCAAGGGTGAGCCCGGTAGGTCAAGATTAGGCCCGATAGGCCAAGGGTGAGGCCCGATAGGACCAAGATGTCTTAACCAAGGGTTAGAGTTGGTAACCGTGGTTAAAAATGTGATTAACCATGGTTAAGGGTACTAACATGGTTAACAAGTTCAAAGTCAGTGTTTTTGATATTTTTCCAAATTTTTTCCAATGGTTAAGGATACTTAACCGCGGTTAAAGGGGAAGGTTACCATGGTTAAGGGTCTTAACAGAGGTTAAATGGCCAAGTTAGACCATTTTTGGGCTTCTCATATTATTTTGGAATTTTTGAACATTTTTTCAAAATTTTCCAAGTCCATGGGCTGCTTAACCATGGTTAAGGGTTAACCACACGTGGGTTTAACCAGGGTTAAGAGTCTGGTTGGGTCAAGAGTGGGCCCAAGGTCCATGGTAGGGCTTAGACTGGCCTCCTACCCGGTCTGGGCCCCCACAAAGTCCAATAAATGCAAAAAAACTCAAAAAAGTGTTTCACTTTTGACCACAGTTAAGGCGGGTTTAACCATGGTTAACGAGAGAACTATGAAAAACCGAAAATACCAGTGGGTAGCCTGTAGTCCGGTGAATTTTTTGAGCCTTTGTGGGGCCCAAGAAGAAGTCGGGTGTGGGCCCCATAGAGGCCCAAAGTTGTCTCGTTGTACATGACATGAAATGATAGATTCTTTAAAAGGAAAGCCAAACAGATTTTTCCAAACTTTGCGGTGATTTTGCCGTAGATTGGCTCAACCCCCGAGGGATCCGAGACCATGGATGCGAATCTTTCTGTGAGGGAAACAATTTGGGGGCTCAAGAGGAGGCCGTATGTGGGCCCCACAGAGGCCCAAAGTTGCAGCATTGAGCTGTTTGGCAGAACTGTCGACCCCACTTTGGGGTTGAATTAACCACGGTTAATGACGGATTTAAGGGCTAAAATTTTACAAGGGTAGCCGTGTATGTGGGGAGTCTAACCATGGCCTCGGTTTCGACCAAGGCCGGGTCTAACCTAGGTTAAACCGGGGTTAAGGTGGCTAGTCAAAACTAATTTTTTCTAAATTTTTTTTAAAAAAAACACCTATGGGGACTGTGGGGCATAGCTCGTGATGATCCAGGGGTTTTAGGGGGATTCCTCATGGATTGAGGACCCCCTAGACCTCTGGGAAGGACTGCTATGGTGTGGGGTGGTGGGTCTGTGGCCACGCCTCAAGGAAAAATCCCCCAAACCTACGGTTTAGCCTGCTGTAAAAAAAATACAAAAAAACGGATAGGACCCCTGGAATGAGACCAGGGGTCCCTTACAATGAGGAGCCAAGTTAAAAAATGGAGGGAGGGGTATACCCTGCTGCAACTGCGGTGGAGAAGTCAGGAGAGTTGGCTGCGTGATGGTGGCGACTTGGGTGAATTAGGGGTGGATGGTGGTTGAAGTGGTGGACCTAAGGGAAGTATGGGAATACTCTAAAGGTCGAGATAAGGAGTGGAAAAGGGGATATGGTGGGCAGGCTGAGCTACCACGGTAGCCGTGTGCAGGTTTCTTTTTGAAAAAAAAATTCTCGAACAGTGACTGTGGGTGATGGAGGTATTGGAGTGAGGGCTTAAGGGAGTATGAGGGGTGATCCAAGGCCTTAAGGAAGGCAAGAAATGGTTTGAAAGAGGAGGGGTGGCTGGCCGAATGTATGAAGCTCACTGGTTTTTTTTTTGTTTTTCAAAACTCCCCTTGCAACCGTGGCTTTGGTGGGATTAAATAGAAGAAGATGGAGGAGAAGGATAAGGATGACCGGCGTAGGGGATGAGGTAGGAGGGGCAGGGCGACAGGGGGCGTGGCAGGCAACTATACCTGTAGCCAGCTGGGTGGGGAAGACGATGAACAGTGCCCACCCAGTTTGAACCCTTTTTTTTTTTGGTTTTTTTTTTGTTTGTACTTCCGGTTTTGGGCCTAGCCCTTATCCACATGGGCTACCACCCTATTGGCTTTGCCAAACAAGGGTTGGTGCCCTCAAAAGATTTTTTTTTTTTTTCATGTTTTTGGGTCTACCCTCACCTATGTAGGGTAAAGCAAAAAGGGTTTTACCCTACTTGGAGTTGGCTCCCAAATTCAAATTTTGAAAAAGCAAATGGGCCCCACTTGAGTTGGGCTAAGTGGGCCCATGCTTGGGCCCAAATAAGGTTTTAATTAATTTTCTTTTGAGTTTTGGACTTGAGACGGGCCTTGAGCCCATGGGGCTTTGCCTAGGGTTTGGACTAGGGGTAGGCTAGGGTTAGACCTAGGGTTAGGTCTAGGGTTTATCTAGTGTTAGGCCTAGGTTTTAGCTAGGGTTAGCCTAGGGTTAGACTAGGACTTACGGGTTTTATTTGAAATGGGCCTTGAGCCCATGGGGTTTTAGCCTAGGTTTAGACTAGGGCCAAGCTAGGGTTAGGCCTAAGGTTAGGTCTAGGGTCTACCTAGGGTTAGTTCTAGGGTTTAGCTAGGGTTAGCCTAGGGTTAGAGTACGGCTTAGGGGTTTACCTAGGGCTAGGCTAGGGTTTAGGGTTTACCTAGGATTTAGATTAGGGTCTACCTAAGACTACTAGGGCTTGGATTATCATCTACCTAGGGCTACTAGGGTTTGGCCGGTGATAACCATGGTTAATAGGGGATTAACCATGGTTAAGTATGGTGTAAGAATTGGGTGCTTACAGAGCACACAGGATGTCGGGGACACACGGGGGTATCGAATGAGTGACATGCAGGAGGTAATACTGTGGCATGACAAGATTGTCAAGGAGCATATAGGATGTCGAGGATACACAAGGTGTCGAAGGGGTGACATGTAGGAGGTAATGCTGCGGTATGACAAGATTGTCAAGGAGCATACAGGATGTCGAGGACACACAAGGTGTCGAAGGGGTGACATGCAGGAGGTAATGCTGCAGTATGACGAGATTGCCAAGGAGCATACAGGATGTCAAAGACACACGAGGGTGTTGAATGGGTGACATGCAGGAGGTAATGCTGCGGTATGACAAGATTATCAAGGAGCATACAGGATGTTGAAGACATACGGGGGTGTCGAAGGGGTGACATGCAAGAGGTAATGCTATAGTATGACAAGATTGGCAAGGAGCATACAAGATGTCGAAGACACATGGGGGTGTCGAAGAGGTGAAATGTAGGAGGTAATGCTACGGTATGACAAGATTGTTAAGGAGCATACATGATGTCGAGGACACACGGGGTGTCGAAGAGGAGTGTGACATGTCCAAGAGGCACTAGTCGGATTGAGTTGCAATGGCCAAGAGGCGCAAGATTTTGATCAAATTAATGCTGAAGAGTTTGGTCACAGGGGTGTGACGCTATGCAAAGTGATGTCATGCAGGGGATAAAGGCGAGGATGCTTTTCCATGACTTTATTTATTGCGACTTGCAGAGATGCATAGTGTCAGCTTCTTCCGCTTTGTCTTGTCGGGGCTCCTCAGTGCCGACCGGTATGACCAGGTCTGGATATCGAAATGTCTAGCTTTAAAAACGCTTTTTAGAAAAGTGTTTGGACTTTTGCAAATAGTTTTTGAAAGTTTAGCTTAGCTTTTTAGATTTTACCAGGAATTGCCTTTGTCAGGGCTTGGTGATTTTGGTAATCTGTCTTTCACTCTCAGAGAGTGGAGTATGACCCAGAAGAGGTTTTGTCACTGCTGGGGATGTTCATGGGTAGACCTATCCATCTTGCCATTGTTGGAGATTAGACTTTGGCTGGGGAGAAGCTTGCTGGGGAGCAAATTGGATGCTTTCACACTTTTGTTGGGGAAAGTGTTTGTAGAAAGCAATGGGAAGCCTCTTTTGGAGATCCGCAGGGAATGTGACACCGTTGTAGATCGCTAATGAGGTGGTGCCTTAGGTTTGGAAATGGATTTCATGAGTACGCCTATCACTACTCTTTTAATTAATATGCATTGTGCAAGATCTGAATATTGTTTCTTTATTTGAACTAGGGATGGAAGTGTAATTTATGGGAATAACAAGGATGACATGGGAAGCGTGAGGACATTCAAAGATGGGACTGCTACAGATCTCAGAAGATGGACTTCTTCAACACAATGAGAAAAGGATTCCAATCTCATGTTATGTTCAGAATAGCTGGGCAGGGTTTTCCCTCTTACATGCCTTATTTGTCAAAGAACACAACGTTATTTGTGATATGCTCAAAGTAAGTTAATGGTCTTAAATGGTTTTTTCCCTTATGTGCATATGTTGTTTAGTTCTTAAATGCTTCAAAGTCCTACGACCATAACTTTCATGGATGCAAATCCACCAATCTTCTTTCATATAGTATGTTTTTATTTTATAAATTATTTCACTATATTAAATAAAAAAAACATTGTGGCACGTTCCTCACCTACTAGTTAACATATAAGTGTTAGAAGAGGTTGCAAAAACTAATATTTAAGGGGCTATTTGGATCACTAACTGCAATTTTTTTGCTTTATTTTTTGTTTTTAAAAATTGGAAGCAACTTTTGGGGTGGTGGTGGCAGGATTGTGGTGGTGGTGGTGGTGGTAGTATTGTGGTGGCGAGTGGTGTTGGGTCGTTGGGCGGTGGTAGTATTGGGGGTTTTGTGCAACGAAAAAAGTGTGATTTTTATATTGCATACCTGAACAGCCATTTCTGCAGAAACTTTAAAATTGGCCTAGAGATTGAAGAAAAACAGGAGTTTGCAATTTTGATTTCTATGTTTTTCATCGAAGACTAGTGAAACAAGATCTGTAAGTTTACTTCCAAGATTTTTGGGTTTAAAGCTCAAATAGCTCTCTGTTTTCTCCCAAGATGTTCATGGAAGTTTTGTTTGTGGTGGTTTTAGATTCTAAATTTCGATTTAATTGATTTTCAAAATTTTGCAGGATAAATTTTCGAGGTAAAAATTGGTGCTGGAAGTGGTAGAATTGATGAAGAGAAGTGAAGGCCTTGAAATGATCTAAAAAAATGTAAGTTCTTCGGACATTTTCCAAAGTCCAAGCTTTTAGGGACAGTGCCAAAAGATAGTTCATGAAAGTCTATGTGGAGTTAATGGTGGTGTTGTGGTGGTGAATTCTAGTAAGAGAAGTTTTGAAGTCTTCTGACTTTGGAGAGAAGTTGCAGGTTTCTTCAATGAACTCTTTTTCGTTCTCTGTTATTTTATCAGTATGTTATTATTTTTATTTTATGGGGGCAAAGGAATCAAACTAGTTATTCCCTTATACCCAACTTACTTCCACCTAAAATGTTCACATTTTATCTACATACAATTTAGCTTCAGTTTTTTTTTATATAAAAATGTCAATCAAGAAATTTGAGATACCCATACCCACAAACACTTTGGTTTGTGGGCTTTTTTCTTCATATTCTTTAATTATATGCTTATGAATTGTTAAAAGTTAAATCTAATTATTTTATCATTCTTTTATTTGCAGGGAGCATATGACATATGAAGATTGATGATCAGATGGAGCTTTTATATTTTATATATTTTTATTTTGTTATGACTTTTTTGTATAAACAATTGGCTTGTAATTTTATTGAACAATGTTTTTGATATATGTATTTATACATTGGTCAATATATGGTATGTTCTGATTTAGATGAATTGTGTTATGTTTTGCCACAATGTATTTATATAGGATAATGGAAAGGGAAAAAAATATTTTAATGAATAGGAAATAAATTATTTTTAAAAAAAAATTGACTTTAGCGGGGGCCAGAGTGACTACCACTATAAGTCAATTCCTTGGTTTTTTTTGGTGCGAAACATTTAGCGGGGGTCAATGGTCGTCGCTACATGCCGACAAATCTGTTAGAAAAAAGTTAATAGTGGCATATTCAGGCTGCCGCAAAAGGTCCTTATTCACAACGGCGGCCAAGTGGCCGCTGCTAATATATAAAGCATTAAGTTATTTAGCGTCAACCAGCGGCGACCACTATGGGTGCCGGTAAACGTTATAGCAGCGGGAATTGTGGTTTTTAGCAGTGGCCTCGAGCCCCGCTAAAAGTGTTGTTTCTTGTAGTGCTAGGTCTGGAGAGGCGGTGTCTATGTAGAGTCGGGTTCCTCTGTGACTGATAGACGGGAGATATCGGTCTATGTGTGTAGATCATCTGTGATTCCTCTTTGACTAGGTCAGGAGATGCAGTGTAACGCCCCAAAATACCCCCTAGGAGTTTAGGGATATTTTAGGTGTCACACTGCGAACCTATCAAACCATCCTGTAATGCACAAGATAAAATACAGTACTAATAACGATAATCAGAGCGCGGAAGCTATCATATATGCGGAAGCGTAAACAAATTTTCATTTCTTCTGATGATCCAAAATAGTATTCCAAGTTAACATAAATACAAGACATGTCTAAGCCTAAGGTGGACAGGCCCACCTATCAAAATATCAAAATACACCAAACCCTCTCATACTCTCCCCTCAACAGTAGTCGAGGTATGGCCACGCATCGAGGTCTCGGTCCCCCTGAGACTGTAATGGGATAGCCGACTCTCTCTCCTCTGTATACTCTTCCTCGACCCAAGGCTCCGGGTCGAGGGCTCCCTCAGTACCTGCCGACATGAAAGTACGGCTGAACATGGAATACTCAGCGAGTACAAGCTACTAGCAGACCATAACAATAATAAAAACACATAATAGTAATATCATACAAGCAGTAATAGAAACATCACAAAGAAACAGTATAGGGCATGACACGATACAAGCATCCTGACGTGTGCACATGAATACGAAAATGCCGATAAAACTCATGCTTGAAAACCCTTGTCATGTCCCGGTATGCCTCGTAGAAATCATGCATGCGTGCATGCATGAATGCATGATCATCATCTTGTAAACCTCCATCTTGTAAACTTGTGAGCCAGAGGCTAGCACCCGAATCTCCCTGGGCTGCCAACCTCCTTGATATGCAATGCACTTGTGAGCCAGAGGTTAGTACCCGAATCCTCCCTGGGCTACCAACCTCCTTGTTATGAAATGCACTTGTGAGCCAGAGGTTAGCACCCGAATGTCCCTGGGCTACCAACCTCCTTGATATGAAATGCACTTGTTGTTTATTATATGCACATGCTCTTGAAATCACGGTTCATGCTATCATGCGTGCTCGTGTACGTGTCCATAGTGACAATCATGATAATAGAAATAACCAAATATGACATTATAATTCAATTCATGATATGAACATAAGTAACATAAGTAGTTTGCATAGCATTTGATCAATTTATCATTTATAAGGGCACATGCATAAAACCCATTTCCATGTCCTTCATTGAGATCATTTATTTATAGTTTAGGCATTTTGTCAAACACTTTCATACGTTATTCCTTAGTAGTTTATCTCCTTCTTTTAAATGCATATTTTTCATTCAATCACACAAGGGTAAGTTTGTTATTTGTACAATGCCCATCCTCCATTTTCCCATCCACATCCCACACATCATATATCACACATTCGGCATCCAATCGCCGTATCCAACCTCCATCCAAGCATCCCTACTCTTTCTTTATCTTGTTTATCCCTACTCTTTCTTTATCTTGTTTATATTTATTATAGATGACACATTTTGCAAGGAATAAAACACACTAACAAGGATCATATTTCATAAGGAAAAACCTAGATTTATTGCTAGGGTAAGTGAGTAGGGTGTACTAACCTTAGATCAAGGTTTGATCTTGAAGAAACCTTGAAATAGAAGCTCTAATTGGAAGGAGGAAGCCTTTGCTTGAAGGGGACTTGAGTTGGGGGAAGAAACCTCTTTCAAAACGTGAGTGAGTGCTGCCCTAGCTTGGAGAATGCACCTCCACACGAGCTTGAGTTGAAATCTTGAAGAAGACGTGCTTGGGGACGATCTAGGGTCTTCACCCCTTTGATTTCTTCTCCAAAAGCAACCTAGGTTTTAGAGCTTTCTCCTCCTCTCTCTCTATCTCTCAAAATCCCTCAAATGTTGTAAGTGAGGCCTCAAAGGGTCGAGCAAACCCTTATGGGTAAGGGTTTAACACCCAAAAGATGAAAACGCCCTTACTGAAATTTCTGCAAAAAAACGCGAAGACCGAGCGATCGGTGGTTATGACCGATCGATCGGTTGCCTACCGAGCGATCGGTGTTTATGACCGATCGACCGGTCAAAAACTCACTCTCTGGAAAATTTTCCCATACAAAATTTCTGACCACGCGATAGCTACCGATCGATCGGTTATGGACCGATCGATCGCTGACTGGACCGAGCGATCGGTTCTCTGTATGTCTGGACTGTTTTGACCATATCTTTTGACTCGCTCGTCGGATTTCGACGATTCAACTTGCGTTGGGTTCGTCTTTCGAAAACGCACATTTCTGACGTTTCGGAATTTCCGATTTCTCCCTTATTTATTAATTAGACTACAAAAACTGCCAATTAGCTACGAAGGTGCTATTCATTAAGGATGAAAAAGTCCGGGGTGCTACATTCTCCCCCCCTTACAAAAATTTCGTCCCCGAAATTTGGACGATACATATATGCACAAAATCAAAACAAAATTACAAGCCATATGCACAAGTCTATTCAAACAACTCGGGATACTTTGCTTTGACTTCGGCTTCACGCTCCCACGTGGCTTCTTCTCGTGCATGATGTTGCCATTGCACGAGGACTAGCGGAATAGTCTTGTTGCGAAGCACTTGATCTCTCCTATCCAAAATATGAACCGGCTTCTCCACTAAAGTGAGGTCCTCTCGGATCTCTATCGGATCAAGCTCGATGACATGAGAAGAATCCGAGATGTACTTCCGGAGCATAGAGACATGGAATACATTATGGACCGCCGCCATGTGAGCGGGCAAAGCAACACGGTAAGCCACCTCGCCAACTCGAGTAATGATCTCGAACGGACCCACATATCTCGGGCTAAGCTTGCCTCTCTTCCCGAATCGCATAACACCTTTGGTTGGTGAAATCCTTACAAACACAAAATCACCGACTCCGAATTCAAGGTCCCTCCTTCGGTTGTCGGCATAGCTTTTCTGTCTATCTTGTGCGGTCTTTAACCTCTCCCGGATAAGCTTGACCCTATCCGCGGTTTGTTCAATTAACTCGGGGCCCAAAATCTTTCTTTCTCCCACTTCATCCCAATACAACGGGGATCTACAACTCCTTCCGTACAAAGCCTCGAAAGGCGCCATTTGTATGCTTTCTTGATAACTGTTGTTGTAAGCGAATTCCACCAAAGGTAGGTGATCTTCCCAACTTCCCTTGAAATCTAGCATACATGCTCGGAGCATATCTTCAATAACCTGATTCACCCTCTCGGTTTGCCCGTCGGTCTGTGGGTGGAAAGCTGTGCTAAAGTCTAATCGGGAGCCCATTGCACCTTGAAAACTTTTCCAAAACCTGGATGTGACTCTTGGGTCTCTATCGGACACAATACTCATTGGCACCCCGTGTAATCGGACTATTTCCTTGATGTATAGCTCCGCTAACTGATTGGAGTTGAATGTAGTCCGGTACGGTAAGAAATGAGCGGACTTCGTGAGTCTATCAACAACTACCCATATAGCATCAGTCTTCCTAACCGTCTTCGGCAACCCCACGATGAAATCCATAGAGATATATTCCCATTTCCACTCGGGAATAGGGAGGGACTGCAAAAGACCCGCTGGTCTCAAATGCTCTGCTTTCACCAGTTGGCATACCAAACACCGTGCCACATACTCCGCAACTTCCCTCTTCATGTTTCGCCACCAAAAGTGACTCTTGAGGTTCCGGTACATCTTTGTCCCCCCGGGATGCACTGTATACTTAGACCGGTGAGCTTCGTCCATAATCTCTCTCCGAAGGTCTGCATTGGCTGGGACACAAAGCCTTCCCTTGAATGTAATAGCACCTCGGCTAGTGAGAGAGAAGTCCGTACTACCCTTGGCCACTTCCCTATCCCGGAAAACCAACAAGTCAGTGTCCGTGGCTTGATACTCCTGGATCAAGTCTATAAGGTACGGCCGAACTGTAACATTTGCCAAAACCGGACTGCGGACAGAATCGTTCACACTGATGTCTAGATTTGCCAAATCGTCTAACAGTCTCCATTCCCGCACCAACATGTGAGCCAACAACCCCGATGGTTTCCTACTCAAAGCGTCTGCCACCACATTTGCTTTTCCCGGGTGATATTGGATCGTGCACTCATAGTCTTTTAAGAACTCAATCCAACGCCGTTGTCGCAAATTGAGCTCTTTTTGGGAAAAGAGGTACTTGAGGCTCTTGTGGTCCGTGTACACATAGAACTCCACCCCGTACAGATAATGTCGCCAAATTTTAAGTGCAAACACGACCGCCGCAAGCTCCAAGTCATGAGTGGGGTAGTTCTTTTCATGCTCTTTCAACTGCCTTGATGCATAGGCAATGACTTTCTTGTGTTGCATTAGGACACACCCGAGTCTGACGTGCGAGGCATCACTATACACCTCATACCCAAAAGGTCCAGATGGCACAGTAAGGACAGGGGCGGTGGTGAGGCGTTTCTTCAACTCTTGGAAACTTACTTCACATCGGTCACTCCAACTGAACTTTGCATTTTTCCTTGTCAAGTAGGTGAGAGGTGCAGCCAAACTGGAGAATCCCTCCACAAATCTCCGGTAGTAGCCTGCCAATCCGAGGAAACTACGTATCTCCGTGACGCTCTTGGGCCTCTCCCAACTCATGACTGCCTCAACCTTGGCTGGATCTACAGAAATGCCCTCGGCCGACACCACGTGTCCAAGAAATGCGACCTTCTCTAACCAAAACTCGCACTTACTCAATTTGGCATATAGCCTATGCTCTCTCAACATCTCCAGAGCGAGGCGGAGGTCTCGTGCGTGATCTTCCCGTGTCTGGGAATATACCAAAATGTCATCAATGAATACAATCACGCATCGATCCAAGTAAGATCGGAACACCCGGTTCATCAAATCCATGAATGCCGCCGGTGCATTCGTCAGCCCAAAAGGCATGACAAGGAACTCGTAATGCCCATACCGAGTCCTAAAAGCCGTTTTCGGAACATCTTCCGCCTTGATCCTTAATTGATGATACCCCGATCTAAGGTCAATTTTGGAGAAGAATCTCGCTCCCTTCAGTTGGTCGAACAAGTCATCGATCCTTGGCAAGGGATAACGATTCTTGATAGTTACCTTGTTCAACTGACGGTAGTCTATACACATTCTCATCGACCCGTCTTTCTTCTTTACAAAAAGGACCGGAGCTCCCCACGGTGACACACTTGGTTGGATGGAGCCAAGTTGTAGTAACTCCTCAATTTGCTTCTTCAATTCTTCAAGCTCTATCGGGGCCATTCTATATGGGGCTCTTGAAATCGGAGCGGTGCCCGGAGTAAGCTCTATAGCGAACTCAATCTCCCGATTCGGAGGTAACCCGGGAAGTTCCTCCAGAAACACGTCCAAGAAATCACTCACGACCGGAATGGCCGAAGAGTTTTGTGCTTCTAGGTTTGTTACACTCAAGGCTGCGAGGCGAGCAATGTCCCTCTCTCTTAATCCTCGGAAGTGAAAAGGCTTACCCCCTTCCGGCTTGAAATTCACCATTTTCTCAAAACACGCAACATGCCCGTGATGGTTTGACAACCAATCCATCCCTAAGATGACATCAAAATCCAAGTCTTGAAAATCTAGGACGATGAGATCGGCTAACAGTTCATTCTCCCCCACTTGAACCATACTATCCCCGAATATCTTGTCCGTATCAACTGACTTGCCGAGTGGAGTTGCAATGGTCAACTCCTGCTTTAACGGAGTAGCCTCAGTCAAAAATCCCTTTGCGAAACTAGGCGACACAAAGGAGTGAGTGGATCCTGTATCGATCAACACTCGGGCGAGACACTCGTTCACTAACAAAGCGCCTGTGCGATTAAGTAGTTACTATTAGTAGATTTCAAACAACAACAAGCATCATATATAGGTAATCCTTAGTATAATTAATCACATAATAATTCATAGAAATTTTACACAACTTAGACTCTAGAATTGTTGCGTACCTTGCACGACATCGTCGGATGCACGTGCGTCTCTCTTGGATAAGGCAAAGACTCGGCCCTGTGTGGCTGGGCGAGGAGGCCGGGTAGACTGTGAGGTCCTCGAAGCCTGAGAAGAGCTAGGCTGAGATGTCTGCCTAACCGGGGGCCTGCTCCCTGAAGACTGAGTTGGCAATTGACGCCGAGGACAATCTCTGACCATGTGGCCTTGGTCACCACAATGAAAGCAACTTCCTGAAACTCTCCGACATTCTCCCGCTGGATGCCTCCTCCCACAAAGAGTGCAAACATCATGCAAATAGGAGGAAGGAGCATACCCCGTAGCCTGAGTAACTGCGGGGCGAGGAGCATATGAGGTAGCCGGGCGAAAAGCCGGTGGAGCAAAAGAGTGAGGGGCTTGCGATGCCGAATACATCCTCTGTGACTGAGCCGGCCCTGCGGACTGATACAAGCTAGTCCTTGCCCTTTTCTCCCCTGAACTACTTGACTGTCCTTTCTTCATTCCTCTTCTCTTAAAGAACTCTTCGGAATTCGACTCGGCCAACAATGCCTTGTCCACAACTTCTGAATATGTCTCATGTCGGAATATCGAGACACGATCCTTGAGGTAGGCCTTCAACCCCCTCTCGAATTTCCGGGCCTTCATAGCCTCGGTCGCTATCATGTGTGGAGCAAATCGAGATAGCTCCGAAAATTTGGCTTCATAAGCCGCTACGGACATATTACCTTGCTCCAAGGTAATGAATTCGACTTCCATCTTTTCTTTCATCCCGACCGGAAAATACTTCTTGTTGAAAACCTCCAAGAATTCCTCCCAAGTCCAATCTTGACCTTGCCGGGTCAACTCTCGGGTCCGAAGTGCAGACTTCCACCAATGATCGGCCTCGCCTTCAAGCATAAAGGCGGCCCATGTGACCCTTTCCACTTCAGTAGGTGCTAATACCGAGAATATCTTCTCAAGTTGCCGGATCCAACCCTCGGCAACAAGTGGATCAATGCTTCCACAAAAAGTTGGAGGCCTCATCCTCCGAAAAGCTTCTATCCCGGCTTGGGCTCGGTTAGGAGGAGCCGGTATGAGTGCCGCATTAGGCGGAGTGGCCGGTTGCCTTGCCGCCAACATAGCCAAGGTCTCGGCTATGGATGCGAATGCTTGGGCAAAGTCGGGTTGATCATCACCCGATGGAGCATCACCTCCATTACCCCTCGTGTTGTACCCGCGACCCCGGGTATTGCGTCTCATGATTTCTCCTGAGAACGACAATACAACATGAGTCTAACTTGGATACGCATTTAGCACAATTTCGCAATTCACTTAATACATATTCATCAAGCACATTTAATAAGTACACCACCAATAATGTACACATGGTATATAACACAATAGCATAACATACAATCCGTGTTCCTAGCGTAGGACTCTATGTTCGGTTGAAGTTCAACCCATCTTGACTAAGACTAACTTGTTAGTCTATACTTGGAATACAACTTTCTAAGGTGATTCTAATACCTTGTTCAATCATCTAAGTGACCCTAGGGACTCTAATGCCTAGAGCTCTGATACCACTCTGTAACGCCCCAAAATACCCCCTAGGAGTTTAGGGATATTTTAGGTGTCACACTGCGAACCTATCAAACCATCCTGTAATGCACAAGATAAAATACAGTACTAATAACGATAATCAGAGCGCGGAAGCTATCATATATGCGGAAGCGTAAACAAATTTTCATTTCTTCTGATGATCCAAAATAGTATTCCAAGTTAACATAAATACAAGACATGTCTAAGCCTAAGGTGGACAGGCCCACCTATCAAAATATCAAAATACACCAAACCCTCTCATACTCTCCCCTCAACAGTAGTCGAGGTATGGCCACGCATCGAGGTCTCGGTCCCCCTGAGACTGTAATGGGATAGCCGACTCTCTCTCCTCTGTATACTCTTCCTCGACCCAAGGCTCCGGGTCGAGGGCTCCCTCAGTACCTGCCGACATGAAAGTACGGCTGAGCATGGAATACTCAGCGAGTACAAGCTACTAGCAGACCATAACAATAATAAAAACACATAATAGTAATATCATACAAGCAGTAATAGAAACATCACAAAGAAACAGTATAGGGCATGACACGATACAAGCATCCTGACGTGTGCACATGAATACGAAAATGCCGATAAAACTCATGCTTGAAAACCCTTGTCATGTCCCGGTATGCCTCGTAGAAATCATGCATGCGTGCATGCATGAATGCATGATCATCATCTTGTAAACCTCCATCTTGTAAACTTGTGAGCCAGAGGCTAGCACCCGAATCTCCCTGGGCTGCCAACCTCCTTAATATGCAATGCACTTGTGAGCCAGAGGTTAGTACCCGAATCCTCCCTGGGCTACCAACCTCCTTGTTATGAAATGCACTTGTGAGCCAGAGGTTAGTACCCGAATCCTCCCTGGGCTACCAACCTCCTTGTTATGAAATGCACTTGTGAGCCAGAGGTTAGCACCCGAATGTCCCTGGGCTACCAACCTCCTTGATATGAAATGCACTTGTTGTTTATTATATGCACATGCTCTTGAAATCACGGTTCATGCTATCATGCGTGCTCGTGTACGTGTCCATAGTGACAATCATGATAATAGAAATAACCAAATATGACATTATAATTCAATTCATGATATGAACATAAGTAACATAAGTAGTTTGCATAGCATTTGATCAATTTATCATTTATAAGGGCACATGCATAAAACCCATTTCCATGTCCTTCATTGAGATCATTTATTTATAGTTTAGGCATTTTGTCAAACACTTTCATATGTTATTCCTTAGTAGTTTATCTCCTTCTTTTAAATGCATATTTTTCATTCAATCACACAAGGGTAAGTTTGTTATTTGTACAATGCCCATCCTCCATTTTCCCATCCACATCCCACACATCATATATCACACATTCGGCATCCAATCGCCGTATCCAACCTCCATCCAAGCATCCCTACTCTTTCTTTATCTTGTTTATCCCTACTCTTTCTTTATCTTGTTTATATTTATTATAGATGACACATTTTGCAAGGAATAAAACACACTAACAAGGATCATATTTCATAAGGAAAAACCTAGATTTATTGCTAGGGTAAGTGAGTAGGGTGTACTAACCTTAGATCAAGGTTTGATCTTGAAGAAACCTTGAAATAGAAGCTCTAATTGGAAGGAGGAAGCCTTTGCTTGAAGGGGACTTGAGTTGGGGGAAGAAACCTCTTTCAAAACGTGAGTGAGTGCTGCCCTAGCTTGGAGAATGCACCTCCACACGAGCTTGAGTTGAAATCTTGAAGAAGACGTGCTTGGGGACGATCTAGGGTCTTCACCCCTTTGATTTCTTCTCCAAAAGCAACCTAGGTTTTAGAGCTTTCTCCTCCTCTCTCTCTATCTCTCAAAATCCCTCAAATGTTGTAAGTGAGGCCTCAAAGGGTCGAGCAAACCCTTATGGGTAAGGGTTTAACACCCAAAAGACGAAAACGCCCTTACTGAAATTTCTGCAAAAAAAACGCGAAGACCGAGCGATCGGTGGTTATGACCGATCGATCGGTTGCCTACCGAGCGATCGGTGTTTATGACCGATCGACCGGTCAAAAACTCACTCTCTGGAAAATTTCCCCATACAAAATTTCTGACTGCGCGATAGCTACCGATCGATCGGTTATGGACCGATCGATCGCTGACTGGACCGAGCGATCGGTTCTCTGTATGTCTGGACTGTTTTGACCATATCTTTTGACTCGCTCGTCGGATTTCGACGATTCAACTTGCGTTGGGTTCGTCTTTCGAAAACGCACATTTCTGACGTTTCGGAATTTCTGATTTCTCCCTTATTTATTAATTAGACTACAAAAACGGCCAATTAGCTACGAAGGTGCTATTCATTAAGGATGAAAAAGTCCGGGGTGCTACATGCAGTGTCTATGTAGAGTCGGGGTTCCTCCGAGATTGATAGTCGGGAGATGTTGGAGTCCTATTGAGTGTATAGTGACTGAACATAATACAGTGTATGGACCGGGGTTCCTCTTTGGTTAGGTCAGAAGATGACGTCAAATTGTCTATCAAGGTTCCTTCGTGGTGGATAGTCAGGAGATGACAGTGTATGTATAGAGTCGGGGTCCCTCCAACGGCTTGCCACCCTCTCTCTCTCTCTCTCTCTCTCTCTCTCTCTCTCTCTATATATATATATATATATATAGTCCTCTTCATTTTACATTTTAGTGTGGTTTTAGCTTTGTGGGTATATGTTAGTTTCTCCTTTATTTTTTTATTGCTTTCATCTCAATTTGTTGTTTACAAATCATTGGCAGCGAACACGTGCACCCTGAATTTTATACAACAGACATCTTTCCAAATTGATGATTATTGGAGAATTGTAGTGATTCTGCATAAGAGGTTTTTTGGCTTAATATGAATTTTATGTTTTGATTAATCAATTTTCATGAAGGGAATTGCAAATTTATATATACTCTTCTATTTATTTTATGTGTGTTCAATTGAGCAGTCAACTAATCGTGTTCGTTCGAGTTTGTCTCAGGGAGATCGGTTGATTAGTGATAATGAACATTAATTTTTACTTATGCACATAATCTTGGTGACTCTTAAAACTATTACTTTAAAATAATAAAAAAATTATTACTGTCAATATCTTCTGCTATGCTCTATCATTGTTATATGTATTTTTCTTTTCATATTTCCATGCATCACACAGGCTTCTTACTAGTTTTTCATAGAATTATCTTTCTAGGATTGAAGACCAATTCCAAAGTTATCATCCCAATATTTCATAAAATTATTTTCATCAATGGGATTCAAGACCAACTGTTATATAAAATTTTTAACAAAGTTGAAAGAATAATGGTAACTTTTTTTCCCTTTTTTGTACAGGAATGTTGGGAAACAAAAGCATGTTCTAATAAAAATTACTTCATATTTTATATAACGTTCCACCTTATTAAAACAACTTTTTTTTGTCAAGGAAAAAATCCAAAAGAAGAAACGGGTTCTCGATCCTCTAATTAATTGCCACCCACCACACTCATCAAACATGTCAGATTCTTTTGTTTCGTTCTTCCCATGCACCTCAACATTTATATGCAACAAACATGTGTATATACATTTTGTTATGTTTGATAAGAGAGAAACAATAAAAACACACACCACCATCTCTCACACCTTCTCTGTTTTTCTCTCCTTACCTCACAATAACAAATCATGCCTCCACCTTCAGCTACAAAGAAAAGAAGTGCTACCAAGAAAAGAAGGGAATTGCATCCAACATCTAGCCTCCAACTAACTCTCAAGGCATGATCTTATCACTACTATCCAATCTCACCACCCTCGCCCCCCCCCCCCCCCCCCCCCCCCCTCCCCTCTCTCTCTCTCTCTCTATATATATATATATATATACTAGTAAAAATGCACGTGCATTGCACAAAATTTTATCAATAGTTTACCTTTTAAAAATTATGTATAAGTTTGCTGATACCAATAATTTCTTTTTACAAGAGAGAAATGGATTGAGAAAGTAGTTGAATATAAAATAAAAAGCAACAAATTTTTAGATATCAATTGAGATTAATTTCCAGCTGGAGCTCTGCTTCATGGGGTTGAAGCAGAGCTCCTCCTTTTACTCTATTGGTGTGGCATGTTTGTAATTAATGGAAGAGACTGGGCGAATTTGTAATACATCATAATTACAAGAATGCCACCAAGATAGTGTTAAAAGGGGAGCTCCGCTCAACACCATGAAGTAGAACTCCTCTTTGTATTAAAACTGTATTACTAAATAAAATTATACGAACCTCTCGAGGGTGGTAATTAAAGATTACTTTAATTAACATTCCTAATACATTTGTAGATAAAAGTCAAATGTATTGGAACAGATGATTAAAATAATAAACAGCAAATATAAAATTATATTTTTAAAAAATTACAAACTATTCTGAGAAATTCCTTCTAATTAGTAGTGGGTTTCACTAATTGAAAATAAAAACAGCGGGACTATAAGTAAAATATCAATTGTGTATTGTTAAGATTTTATATAAATATAAATATTATATTTAAATTAAATTTATTTAAAATATTTAAAAAAAAATTATAAGAGAAAATACGCAATCTCCATTTTCTCTGAGAGAGTATCTAAGGTGGGTTGGGTCAGAGCTAGGTAGGCTAGATAGTGTTGTTGATGCACCACTCTTTGGAAATAAATTATATTTACTTAACAAGATTAAATAAATCTATCTTTTCTCTTATGCATGCAACCAATATAGCAAACAAAACCAAGTTAATATTTTAAACAAAATAAATTATAGCATGAAAATAAGAAGTTTGACAAGAAATTAAACCTTATGAATCAGACTCATTCTCAAATTCTACGAACATTATAGTAGCTAGAATAACATACCATAACATCTTTTGTCACTAGTGCCTAATTGTTTACAAATGGACTCTTTTGCTTGGATAAGCTTCCAGCATTAGCTAGTCCTAGGTGTTCTCCTATGAGAGGGGTCCATTGATCGACCAACCAGCTGGTCTACCTTTTTCACCACATGCAAACAAGCAACCGGTATAATGAGCCCCTTGCATGTTTAAGAGATATATTTTACCCCTTGGATCTAATCTTCCAATAAAAGTAAGAAATTTCGCATATTTTTGACCAATTCAAGGTGAAAAATGGGGTTGCTCCCTCGGCAAAATTGGGATACATTTGAGCCAAAAGATTTTGATTCAACATAAATTCATGAGGAAGTGGGATCTCTTTAGGATC
Source organism: Tetracentron sinense (assembly GCA_015143295.1). Taxonomy (NCBI): domain Eukaryota; kingdom Viridiplantae; phylum Streptophyta; class Magnoliopsida; order Trochodendrales; family Trochodendraceae; genus Tetracentron; species Tetracentron sinense. The sequence continues at coordinate 36,306,870 of CM026563.1, forward strand.
CACTCCAGCGTCTATGGTTGGGTGAAATTAGAGTAAAAGTATCATATTGAAGTTCAGTATTCACAACCTTCCCCAGGAAAACCACATTCACATCAAGCTCTTTCCTCACATATCTCCGCACAAAAGCCTTCGACTTTATCCCAACGATCCTCCCCTTACTCTCCAAACCCTCCATCCGATCAACACCTACATTGCAAACATACTTCTTTATCCTCTTTCTTGCCCGACTGTTTATTCTAATTTTATCAATCTTCATGCACCACCCAAAAGCAAAAGAAACTCAACCAAAATTCCCTCATCGGCAACCCCAATAATTTCAAGTAGCTTCTCTTCACGAAAAACATTTCAGCGAGTGATTGCCATTCTATTACAGTAGAGAGAGAAAGAAAGAGTCTATTCTCTACTAATCAAGAGTCCAAACCAATATTAACAATAAAAGAGAAACTTCTTGTGAAGAGGGGAGTGATATACTTGAGAACATTTCAAATTGTAATCAACTTCAACATATGAATTATAAACATACTAAACTTTTATTAAAATTTTTAATAGATATTGAAGGGGAAATTACCGGAAAGAACACGTGTTGGCAACTGCTACAAGTACTCTGGTTTACTGGTTGAAGGTAGGAGTTGAAGGGTATGATACCCTGACCTGTACTCCGATGCCAAAGTAAGTAGATGTAGAAGATGATGAATAGTAATAAGCACAGAAAATGAGAGAGAAAGAGTAGAGATTTTTCGGTCCTTAAGCACTGAATTTCTCGGGGTATTTATAGGTTAAGCTCTTAATGTCCATAGATGCCCATGGATGGTCATAGATGTCCATGCCACGTGTTCTATAGTCATTACCAAATATGTCAGACAGATCTATCACCTAACGTGTCACACGTGGGCGCCTACTATTAGTTCAGTCGGTTTGTTTCTAACAACAAGTAGAAGTGACCAGCATTCAATGCCAAGACAGTGATTTTCACCAACTTATCAGAATAAACGATCGCCTCCTAATCACTTCCTCCTGCGAGTCGGTCTCGTTGTTGACTCGAGCTCGGGTCCATTGTATATGCATTAAAACGAGGCTTTGACATGTTTATCCGGAAGACAACGGGTTTGTTGTGTACAAGACAACGGGAACATTGTCGAGAGTACAACGGATACGTTATGCATAGGACAATGGAAACGTTGTCAAGAGCACATCGGAAACGTTGTTCATAAGACTATGGGTACGTTGCGAAGTACGCAATAAATACGTTGTGCATCAGACAACGTGTCATTCCTCTATTTTAATCACATGATCCACGTGTCACTCTTTTGTGAACATAATAACAAAAGCTACCTCGTTTGCCAACACTTAATTAATTTTACGAATTTTATCCCTTACATTTTGCCCCTTTATGATACTTGGAACGTAGCTCGAAGTGTCATAAATGAATAAAAGGCAACAAATCATACCTAAATCTGCTCTCGGGATTCGTAACATTGCGTGAATCAAACGCTAAGGAAGCCAAACGTTCACTCCAGCTGGCATACTCGTGCGAACCGTCACGCCTCATTAATGCATGACAGGCTGTCATCGTACCGCTTTTCGGAATTCAAAACGCTTTATTCCCCTGATGGTTATCCTCTTTGTCTAAAAAGACAATCATGCCCTTGCCATCACTGGTTTGTACGTTTGAGATAAAGGGTAACCTTGTCCTGCACGAAATGTATTCTAATATACTTATTTTAAAATTACACAAATGACCATCCTAACCTTGCCCTTTGGGTATGTGTACGGCTCTGATGGTGGGTATCCCCGTCTTCTCTTCTTCCTGAAATATCTATAAATTACTGAGTGATTGCTTAGTTCTGTTCACTTTGTTCTCGAAGTACTGTTACTCTGCCAAATTCGAGCCTCAAGCAAGTCTCTCAAGCCTTCAAGCTTTCTTCGTTCTCCTTCCTGTTGTAGTACGTTTTTAATCCCTTTATTTACTCTTTCACTGATTTAGTCTTTGTTCTTCTTTTTATCTGGTTCTTTTGCTTCTTTCTGTTATTCCTTCTACGTATTTTCCTCTTCTCTGCTCTCTATTCTTCATTTCCATCTTTTTTCTTGTCACCATGTCTACCGAAGCTCCCTTAGAACCCGTTAGGATAGAAGAAGTTAGGGTTCCGAGTGATGATGAAGCAAGCTGCACCGGTAGTGCACCGTATGGTGCCTAAATTGAAAAATCTTCTACACTTCGTCAACACCAATTAGAGCATCTGAATCATTTCAGAGCTCGTTTTGATTTTCCTTCTCACGTCCATCTTCACTTCAAAAGAAATGATGCTCTTATCGATAAACGCTCTGGTGCTTGTACTATTGTCTACCTCGCTCAGCTCGAGGCCAGACTTCAATTCCCTATTCACCACGTTGTAGATGAGGTTCCCTCCACCCTTAAACTTGCCCCGGGTCAAATGCACCCTAATTTTTACAAGTACATGTCCATGATGCTCAAATTTATTGAGGACGAATATCCCATCAAGGCCAGACATCTCTTTCACTTCAGCCACACTATCAAATGTCGAGGTTCTGATGATGGGCAATACCATTATTTCTCCTGGAATAAAAAGCCATTATACCCCGATCTCTTCTCTGGCATACTGGATGTAGAAAGAGGGTGGAAGGCAACTCCTTTCATCGTTTCCGGAGGTTGGAAATCAAAGACTTCCTCTGTACCCAACGTTTTCCAAGAAAAACCAGATAACTGATTTCCGTTGTCCATTGTCCATCACCTTTAGGCTGTCTTCATCCGTTGTCCCTTGTCTGATGTCTGATACTCTAATATACTTCTATGCTTACTCATTGTCTAACACTTCTTTTTTCTTTACAGTTGAAGGGAAGAAAAGACCCTTCAAAAAACTTACATCAGAAGAAGAGCGTATGCTCATGAACATCAAGAGGGAATAAGGAGGTGAATATATCAAGTGGAAACCATGGGAACCTGATACTTGGGGATTCGACAGTGTACCGAATCCAACCCCTCCTGCAAATCAAGAGCAACAGGGTGCCCCTTCTTCTCTCCCCACCGTCGAACCCGTTGTAGAAGAAGCAATGACAAGCACAGACCCTCCTCTTCTCTTCAGGAAACCAGGGACTGGCCGTTCTACAACAGTTCTGCCTCCACCTCCACCGAAGAAAATTCACCCCACAACGGAAGCCACAGCCTCCGAACCAAAGAGAAAGAGGGTTCATTCCCAGGCTGAGATACTGGCCAAGAAAAAGAAGAAAGACGCCTTGAAAAAGGCAAGACAATTGCAACTCCTTCCTCTCCTCCTTCAACCTTCAAGGAGCCTGTTACCACAACGGAGTCCTTAGTAATCAGCACAGTCCCTGCTGCTACTCAAGCTGAAGATGCTCCTGCTGATCCGGGAACCACTGTTGTTGCCCTTCCCGTGACGAAGGATACAACTGCCCCAGTACAACGGGATTTTGGCACAACTGCAAGCCATCTGGATTAGACTCCAGAATTCACCCGATATGGAAGACCCGCCATAACAGACTCTGCAATGACATCGGATTCAGCAGCCCAGGCACTGACTTACGCCATGAGGCTTCCAAAGGAAATTACAGATACTACAAAATTATCTCTATCTGAGGTGAATCACGCTGCATGCCGTACCCTTGCATTGGTATGATCTTCTCCCTTGCATCACATTCATGTTGTTCTCTATATTCAGTGGTACACTGATATTCTCTCTTTCTCGCAGCTGAACATCCGGGTCACTGAATTGAATGATCGTAGCAACTATCGCCACAATCATCTCAGGGACACGATAGAATTCTGGAAGGGAAGGACCGAGACTCTCGAAAGGACCCTTGCCAAAGACAGGCTCAAAATAGAATTTGACCTGTCACGAGCTCATGCTGAAGTGCAAAGGGTAGAAGAGAAGTTCATTGCTACCTACAAGGCACAAGAAAAAGCTGAAGAGGAGGCTCGAGCAGCTAAGGAAGGAGAAATGAAGGCAAAACAGAAGGCTGAGAATGTCGTCAACAGGATCAGCGAGTTGGAGGTTGTATCTCAGACACTAAAGAGGCAGCTCGAAGAAGTGGAGGCAGCAAGAGCAGCTCTGATAGAGGAGTTCGCGGAGGCCAAGAAAGTTGAGGAGGCTGTTGAGAAAGTTGTTACTACAAAAATCCAAAGTCATTATCAACTACAGCTGGACAAACTCCTGGATGAAGATCGAGCAGAGACCGAGAAGGAGTTGATGAACACACTCCACCAACAAGGTCGACTAAAAGAGGACAACGAGAAGGACGTGACCACCTACTCCGAGCTCCAAAGTAAGGACGTTATCAATTTAGACAACTAGCCTGAAGTTAAAGGAGTCGAGAAAGCACTCCCCTTCGAAGGTCCTGCCCTTCTTCAGCCCGATCCGCCCTCTGAACCTGCTGCCCTCGATGTGCCTGCCGCTATTGTTCCTTCCTCTGTTGCGCCGCCCGACACTGCCGCTCCCGCCGAACACCCTTTGACATGATTTCCTTTGTCTTTCTTTCGCTGTTTCTTTTTTATACAGCTATGACTACAACTCTTTTGCCCCTGTTGTGGGGTTTTCTTTCTTTGTTGATGTACTTAGCCAGCAATGGGCGTTTCTGGAATGAACTTTCTTTGTCTTCTCTTTTCACTTATATCTCTCTTTAATTTGCGAAGTTTACACAGAGTTAAGGAACTCACACAACATATGCACACAACAAAAATAATGTGAGTATCTAAATGCTAACAAGTCAGAGAACACATCAGAAATTATTTTGAGAACATCTTTGAATGAAGCTAATCACTCGATGTATTTGTCACAACAAGCACACCAAACAAACCACCCATACTGATCATATTCACAACGGAAACGAAATTGACTTAGATATAACACTGTGTAACTCATTGTGAATGCAATCTAACAAATAAAGTTTCATATGATGAATGAAATGTAACTCGTTTTCGAGACACTTTGCTCAGAGGATGTCATTAGGATAAGCCACTGGTTTGCTCAGATGACATCCTTAGGATAAGCCACTTGTGTCTCGTTGTGAGTATGCTGTTCAAATGAAACTTTATTTGAGTTTGTAAAACATTCACAATATCACACTTATAAATTGGACAACGTATTGGCACAAAATTTTTGGAGTTCTTCAAATAAATGACTATACAAACAAACTCAAGTACACAAGTAAAATAACTTGTTGTATATCACAAACTTCTATTGAAAGAATTGTCTTAAATTCATAATGTTCTAAGATTTTTGGATTGTATTACCTTGTAAATCCTTTAGGTAGCATACACCAGGGCTTCCCAATTGTTCTACAATATAAGGTCCTTCCCATTTAGGTCCCAATTAGCCACTGTTAATCTCCCTTGTATTCTGAAACACTTTTCGAAGGATGAGATCTCCGACCTGAAGGGCTCTCCGTTGCACTTTATGATTATAAGCTTTCCTTAATCGCTGCTGGTGCCTTCCCATCTGAATGCTGGCATCTTCCCGCTCCTCTTCTAGTAAATCAAGATGAATGGCCATAAGTTTCATGTTTTTATCTTTCTCCCCCCCCCCCCCTTTCTTCTTGTTGTGCCAAGAACAAACTGTGGGTAAACTGATCTCAGTAGGAATGACAGCTTCCATTCCATAAGCTAAAGAGAAAGGTGTTTCATTTGTAGGACCCATAGGTGTTGTCCTATACCTCCATAACACATTGTGTAACTCAGTGGTCCACTTTCCCTTTGAATCTTCCAGTCTCCTCTTCAATGCATTCAATATATTCTTATTAGTTGCTTCTGCCAAACCATTCCCTTGAGGATAATAAGGTGATAAAAAAATATGTTTGATCTTAAGCTCGTTACAAAATTCCGCAATAATTCGCCCTAAAAATTGCTTCCCGTTGTCAGAGATAATGGATTGAGGTATGCCAAATCTACAGATTATATGTTCCCAAATGAACTTCTTTACTTCCTGCTCTCTGATACGGGCAAGGGGGATAGCTTCAATCCAACGAGAAAAATAATCAGTTGCTACTAAGAGAAAGATTAAATTCCATGGAGCCTTATGAAAAGGTCCCATAATATCAAGTCTTCAACATGCAAATGACCAAGGCTGAGATATAGTATTGAGCTCTTGAGCCTGAGCATGGATTAACCAAGCATATCGTTGACATTGGTTGCACTTCTTCATGTACTTCTGAGCATCAGCTTGCATATAAGGCCAAAAGTAACCTTGCCCCAAAGCTCGGTGAGCTATGATTCTTTCCCCAAAATGAATGCTACAAATACCTTCATGAATCTCAGCAAGAATCCTCTCAACATCCACAGGATGAACACACTTCAGCAAAGGTCCCCCAAAAGACTTCTTAAATAACTCTCCCTGCACCAAGACATATCGTCACGCCTTGAACTGGATACGCCTTGATTCCTTTGTGTTGATAGGGAGAACTCCATCTTTCAAATATGCTATTAGCCCTAACATCCAGCTCGGAACAGGATTGATAAAATATATCTCTCGTTGTGGTTGAAAATCTATCGAGGGATACTCTTTGTACTCCATAAGAATAGCTTTGGATTCATCGGACTGCAACATGGAAGCAAGGTAAGCTAAAGCATCAGCATGCCTGTTGTCATCTCTTCGGATATGTTTGATTTCTACAACGATAAATGTTTCACACTTAGAATGAATAAGAGCAGCATACTGTCTCATCCGATCATCCTTACATTCGTAGACACCATTTACCTGATTCACCACAAGCTGTGAATCACAGAAAACTCTCAACTTATTGATTTTCAAGTCATGTGCACTTTGCAACCCAAGTAGCAATGCTCGTATTCAGTTTCATTCTTTGAGGTAGTAAAACCAAAACGTGTCATCTTCTGGACTTTTATATTCTCCGGACTAATAGGCACAGCACCAAACCCCGAACCATTTGAATTAGAAGATCCTTCTATATATAGTACCCAATCATTCCACACTGATGATTTATCTCCATCTTCTGCAATGTTTCATTTGCCCCCCTCATCTAGGAGTTCATGGATATCCACCATTACATCTATCTCAGCTTCTTCTACAGGGAAATCAGAGAGAAAAATTGCCATAGCTTGCCCCTTCTTTGAAATTCTTGTTCGATACTGGATGTCGAATTCACTGAGTGTCACAGCCCATTTCGACATCCTTCCCGTCAACTCAGGTCATTCGAATACAATTTTTAAGGAATACGTTGTGATGACAACGATAGTATGAGCATGAAAATAAGAACGAAGCTTTTCAACTAAAAAGACAAGAGTGAGACATACCTTCTCGAGCTTGTTGTAATTATACTCTGCCTTGAGAAAGGTTTTGCTAATAAAATAAATAAGCTTCTCAATGCCATTACAATTTCTGACCAGGATGGAGCTAATAGCTTGCGCGGAAACAGAGAGATATAGATATAATACTTCACCGGGTTCAGGAATTGAGAGGATGGGAGCTGTGCCCAAATATTCTTTCAAGGCCACAAAAGCTTGAGAATACTCTGAAGTCCATTTGAATACGGAATCCTTCCTTAGTAACTCGAAGAGAGGTTTGCAATAATCAGATGATTTAGAAATAAACCGATTGAAAGCAGCAATACGTCCTGTTAGTTTTTAGATCTCCTTCTTTGTCTTTAGCTCTGGCATGTCCAACAAAGCATGGATTTGAACTCGGTTTGCCTCAATACCTCGCTGGCTCACAAGATAACCCAAGAATTTTCCAGAAGTAACTCCAAATATACACTTCTCTAGATTTACCTTCAAATTGAAGGTTCGAAGAATAGAGAAAGGCTCAGAGAGATCCGCTACGAGAGTTCTTCGTATTCGACTCTTCACCACGATGTCATCAATGTACACTTCCACTGTTTTGCCGAGTACTGGGTCAAACATGAGGTTCATTAGACATTGATAAGTGGCTCCAACATTCTTCAGACCGAAAGGCATAACACAATAACAAAAAAAACCACGCCCTGTAATGAAAGCAGTCTTCTCCTGATCTTCCCCTATCAAAAGAATTTGATTATAGCCCGAATAACCATCCATAAAATATAACATTTCATGACCAGAAGTGGCATTGATTAGCCTCTCTATTCTTGGCATAGGAAAAAAGTCTTTGGGACAAGCTTTATTAACACCGGTGAAGTCAATACAAACTCTCATTTTTTCGCTCTTCTTAGGTACAACCACTACATTCGCTATCCAATCAGGATACTGCACTTCTCGAATGAACCCGAACTAGATAAGCTTATCTATCTCTTCATTTACGGTATCATGATAAGCTGGGGCAAGTCTCCGGGGTTTCTACTTGATTGGGGGGCGGTAGGATCAACATTAAGATGATGACAGATAATGTATGGGCTGATTCCTGTCATATCTTTGTGTAACCAGGCAAAGACATCGAGATTCTTCCTAAGAAAGTCCAGCAACTCGATCTCTTCTTCTACTGTTAAACTCGTCCCGATCTGCAATACCTTTAGCTCTTCATCCGTTCCCAAATTGACAGCTTTCGTGGGCTCAACGGATGGTCTGCACAACGTCTCCTCCGAGCTCTCCTCTACAACGGATGGTCGCACTTCCGTGACGCCAACTGGTCTCCTCTGATCTCCTTAGGCCCATCCTACATAGGATACTTCAACACTTGATAATATGAAGAGGGAACAACCTTCATCTTGTGGGTCCACCATCGACCCAAAATTGCGTTGTAAAGAGATGGGGCATCCAGAACGGAGAATTTTGTTTGCAAGACAACGGGCCCGACCACAGTAGGTAAAACGACATTCTGTACCAGTTTCATAGAACTGCCATCAAACCAGAACAGTGGGGTCTGAGCAGAGATGAGAACGAATGGATCTAACTTCATCTGAGTGAAAGCATGAAGATACAAGATATCTGCCCCACTCCCAGAATCTACGAGCACCCTCTTGATGTCGAAATCCCCTATTCGCATGGTGAGAACAAGAGCATCATAATGGGGCCGGACTACCGTTGTCATGTCATGATTAGTGAAGGTCAGTGCCTGCTCAACGCTTCTTGCTGCAATCTGTACCTAGCACACTTCAGCTTCATGAGACAGCTTCCTCGCCTTTGCTCTGAAGTCTCTTTCCAAATCTACCGTCGGTGTCCGTGCACGATGGATGACATTGATAGTCTCCATAGGCACTCCTCCTCCTCCTCCTCCACTGGTGCTCGGATTATTTGAAGGTTCTTCTATACGAGGCTGAGATTGTGGTTCCCTGGTATCCACTGCATCACCATTACTGGAATCTAAATATTCACCCAAGTAGCCCTCCTGGACTAGGCTCTCCAAATATTCCCTTAGAATACGACATCGGTTTGTAAGATGACCACGGCACTTATGATAATGGCAATACTCGTGTGCCCGTGGTCCCAATGTGACATCTTGAACAGCTCTTGCAGGCCACTCAAAGTACAACTGGTTCTCCATTGACTTCATGATGGTCGCTGGACTGACTGTAAAATTGATGTGATCAGTTCAGGCTGTAAAAGGACGTCTCTCAGTCGTCTGATTATTCCTCTCTCGCTGTTTCTGGGGGCTGCTCCTGACGAGGCTAATAAGTTTGCATCTCTTATCGTTGATGATTCGGATCTGGACGTCTCTCCGTCCTACTCTGTTGTTGATATTGATTGAAATTTATTTTATATGGGCGCGGAACCGGCTGATCCCGTTGAGTCACGTACACCATTTTCTCCTTCCTCTCTCTAGGCGGTGAGTCCTCAGATGATGAAGATTCATATCTCCGCTTTTTCTCCTTCTTCCTTGATGAAAATGACCGACCTGCTCTCTGCATCACATCCACTTCTCGTCTTTGGCTTTGATACAATTGAGATATCATCTTCATATCTCCCGAACTTAGTAGCACGAACCATCATCTCGTCCAGCTTGACGGGATAATCAAGGGCTAGAGATTTATAGAGCTCGAAATGCTTGGGGATAGCGTTCTTGAAAGCAGTTATACAGCTCTCATCGTCAATCTTGTCGATGCTATGGACTGCATCAGTGAAGCGCGAAATAAAATCCCTCAAAGATTCTACTGGCCTCATTCTCAAAACGAAGAGAAAGTCTGCACCTACTTTTTTCTTTTTACTAATAATAAATTGATCAATAAAAACTGACTTGAGTTCGGAGAAACTTCTGATTGAGCCAGGGGGCAGATTACGGAACCACCTCGACGCTGCTCCAGATAAGCTATTGGGGAAGGCTTTGCATAAAGGATTATCAACTGGATTATGAAGATCCATAGCATGTTTGAAGTCAAACAAATGCTCCTCCGGATCGGCCTTGCCCGAGAACATGGAGAAAATCGGTGTCATGAACCGGGAAGGGGTATATGATTGCTTTATTGCATCCGAGAAAGGAGAGTTCTCGACATTGTCATTTGCTGTCTGAGCGAAGTGGTCAGAAGCTCCTCCCTTCATACTCTTGACATGAGCACTAATCATGGCCTCCACCTCCTTGGAAGTCATCCACGTCTTCTGAGCGTCAGCCTCCTCTACAGCACCTCCTCTTAACTCCTCTTGACTCCTCTCGGGCCCTTTCTTCTCGTAAATTGACACGATCAGAAGAATCCCTCTGATCGGCATGAACCTGAGTTTGACCAGTGCTGCCATCAGGAGGAATAAGTACAAATCTAGTTTCACGATTCTCTTGGAACGGTGAAGAAACTGGCCGCGCTACCGCTACTCCTGAGGGGGAAGAAGAGAAGTCAAGCTGACGTCTCACTGAAGGTCTCTGAGATGGTCCGTCATCCATTTCAAGCCTACCATGTTCGAACGCATCGAGCCTCTCCTGCAACATCTGTTGTTGCCTGGTAATATGGTCCAAGACAGACTGTTGCCTCTACAACATCAACAAAATACGATCTGAAGAAGAAGAATCATCAGAGGGAAGCATAACTCTCTCAGGCTACCCAGATGATTGTCCAATTCCTGGAATAAAAGTTTGCATGACAGTAGGTGCAAATGGAGTGGCCTGAGGGGTTTGATTCTCACACACAGGAACAGGGGTTTGATCAACCATGATCACAAAGAGAAAAGGGAGGTTCGTTTATCATTTCCCACAGACGGCGCCAATTTTAAAGGGAAAATTACCGGAAAGAACACTTGTTGGTAGCTGCTACAAGTACTCTGGTTTACTAGTTGAAGGTAGGAGTTGAAGGGTATGATAACTTGACCTGTACTCCGATGCCAAAGTAAGTAGATGTAGAAGATGATGAATAGTAATAAGCACAGAAAATGAGAGAGAAAGAGTAGAGATTTTTCGATCCTTAAGCACTGAATTTCTTGGGGTATTTATAGGTTAAGCTCTTAATGTCCATAGATGCTCATGGATGGTCATAGATGTCCATGCCACGTGTTCTATACTCATTGCTAAATATGTCAGACAGATCTGTCACCTAATGTGTCACACATAGACTCCTACTATTAGTTCAATCGGTTTGTTTCTGACAGCACGCAGAAATGACCAGCATTCAATGCCAAGATAGTGCTTTTCACCTACTTGTCAGAATAAAACGATCGTCTCCTGATCACTTCCTCCTGTGAGTCGGTCTCGTTGTTGACTCGAGCTCAAATCCGTTGTATATGCATTAAAACAAGGCTTTGACATGTTTATCCGGAAAACAACGGGTTCGTTGTGCACAAGACCACGGGAACGTTGTAGAGAGTACAACGGATACGTTGTGTATAAGACAATGGAATCGTTGTCAAGAGCACATCGGAAACGTTGTTCATAAGACTACGGGTACGTTGCGAAGTACACAATAAATACGTTGTGCATCAGACAACGTGCCATTCCTCTATTTTAATCACGTGATCCACGTGTCACTCTTTTGTGAACATAACAACAAAAGCTAGCTCGTTCTCCAACACTTAATTAATTTTACGAATTTTATCCCTTACAGATATCATAGGTTATATTCTTACCCTCCAAAAACAATAAGTTAATATTCTTGATTAAAGGGTATTTAAATCCAAGTAAAATTTAGTATACTCCTTGTACTTTTATTAGTAGAATGATATATATAGTCTTCTTCATTTTACATTTTAGTATGATTTTAGCTTTGTGGGTATCTATTAGTTTCTCTTTTTTTGATTGCTTTCATCTCAATTTGTTGTTTACAAATCATTGGCAGTGGACATGTGCACCATGAGTTTGTAGAACGGACATCTTTCCAAATTGATGATTATTGGAGAATTGTAATGATTTTGCATAAGAGGTTTTCTGGGTTAATATGATTTTTTTAAGTTTTATTGCTCAATTTTCATGAAGGGAATTGCAAATTTATATATATTCTTCTATTTATCTTATTTCTGTTCAATTGAGCAGTCAACTAATCGTGTTCATTCGAGTTTGTCTCAAGGAAATAGGTTGAGTAGTGATAATGAACATTAATTTTTACTTATGCCCATAATTTTTGCGACTCTTAAAACTATTACTTTTAAATAATAAAAAACTATTACTGTCAATATCTCTTGCTATGTTCTATCGTTGTTATATGCATTTTTCTTTTCATATTTCCATGCATCGCAAAGGCTTCTTACTAGTTTGTTTTAAAATTATCTTCCTAGGATTCTAGATCAATTGCAAAGTTATCATCCCAATTTGTCATAAAATTATCTTCATCAATTAGATTCATGACCAACAATTATATAAAACTTTTTAACAAAGTTGAAAGAAAGATGAATCTTTGCATATACTGGTGAACTTGAAAATAATTTGAGAAGCCAATATTAAAATTAAAATATTTTCAAATTACATGTAAACAATTAAGGAAAGTAATATATACCAAGGATGTTCAATGGAACATAAATAAGACCTTGAAACTTCTCATATATTCTCCGAGGACTTCTCTGGATCTCTGGATCGTGATCAAGCAACTACATTGATATAAAATCAAGATAACAATAACATTCATAGTTGGGCTAGCACTCTTCTTTACGTATATGGATTTTAAGGAATGAGAATAATGCATGGTGGACCGTTGAACTAACCTGCTTCAAGTCCAGAAATGCATTGCTTGACTAAAAATGGAGGCTTCAATGTACCATCTCTTCAACTATTGGTGGGATGATATTATGGTCGACTTATCAGGTTAAACTTCTTATAATAGAATAAATATCTAAGATATCTATTATAAATAGTACTTAACCGTAAATATCAAATTTCTACATAGCGTTTTTTTCTTAAAGTAAGGACTCTACGAATCCATACTTATAAGTCTTTAATTTAATAAATAGGATGGGCAATTCTCCCCCGCATGAAGCAATGCCATCAGTGATATTCATGGGCGGGCTGAACCAATAAACTTTTAGGGCCTGTAAGTCATGGGCTAGCCTTGGAGTTTAAGTGTTTAACTACAAACTCAAATGGACTTTATTGAAAGAACAGCTAGATAAAACGGACGGGCTTGGCAAACAAATTGGCATCCTGGGGGAGCGATACTTTGTGTGCCCGCGTTCCACTAGGTGGAATGCGTGCGCGCCCACAGCCCGCCACGTATCTTCTTTTCCGTTTTTTTTTAATTCGTGATTAAGTTTAATTTACTTTGGATTATTATATAATTTTTTAAATCAAGGTTAAATAGATGAACCTTAAGGGTGAGTGATTTTTAACCACGGTTAATGAGTGTTAATTAATCTGAGGTTACTTTTTAAAAAAACACAGGTTAGATGGATTAACCTTAAGGATGAGGGAATCTTAACCGCGGTTAATGAGTGTTACTAACCTAAAGTTATTTTTCTAAAAACCAAGGTTAGATGAATGAACCCTAGGGGTGAGTGAATCTTAACCACAATTCATGAGTCTTTACGAACCTGAGGTTATTTTTCTAAAAACCAAGGTTAAATGGATGAACCCTAAGGATGAGTGAATCTTAACTACAGCTAATGAATATTACAACCCTACAGTTATTTTTCTAAATTCCAAGGTTAAATGAATGAACCCTATGCTGAGCAAATTTTAACAACAGTTCATCAATGAAAAAGGGGCACATGGCATCCCGTAGAAGTGGACGCATTTCACTGGCGCCCAAACAATCATTCTCCATTCTTAATTGCTTAAAATAAGTAATGACTCAAATAGAGTCCTTTCAAGTCTCATACAATAGAACACCCTTGCCTCTTGCGTGTGTGGTAGGGGTGTGGCCTTCCAAGGGTGGAGGTAAGGGGATCTAATCCCCCCAAGGGGTAAGAGTTGCAAGAGTTCCACTGCCTCAGCTAACTTCGGACCGGCTGACTTTACTGACGTAGGTAAATGATATCCGGTTCCTTTGGGGCCCTTCAAAAAAAAAAGTCTCTTACAATAGAAAGTCCTTGCCATGATAATAAAAAAAATTGAGAGAATAGTTTATTACTAATTTTTATTAGGCCCTACTTATTAGCACTAAAATTCTAATTATTAAGATAGATTCTTATTATCTCTATTATAATGGACAGTTTTTACCAATAATAATAACAAAATTAGGAAAAACATTTACTATTATTTTTTATTAGGTCCAGCTTATTTAAAAGCACTAAATACTAAAATAGATTCCAATTAAAAAAACATTATATATAAGGTTAAGGGTACGTCCATCAAAAGTTTAATATATTACATATATTTTTATTTGTAGAAGAATAATATTATAATATTAAACGAGTGAGCATTTAATAATGAGCTAAGTACATATTCATATTTTCACCCACAAAAAAAAAAAGTACATATTCATATTCGAGCTCACCTAGTTAACTAAAGGAGCTTGGAAATTATGTTCTAGCTCGGTTCTTTTATTAGATAAACATGCTCAAACGAGCTCTTAACTTAAGAGCTTTGAAATCAACCTCTTGCTCGGTTCTTTTATTAGATAAACTTTCTATAACAAACTCTTGACAAGTCGAACTCAAGCTGTTCACGAGGACCTCGGTTCCTTTACTAGAGCCATGGTTGGCCAAAAGGATGGGCTATTAAGGAATAATTGGATTTGAAGAGTAGTCTCACATTAGAATGTTGTAACGGATTTGTTTTAACCAAAACAAAAACAAAAAAACAAAACAAAAGGGATTTGTTTTGAGTTTTCCTATTTACCAAAGGGAAATGTTTAACTTATCATCCCATTTGACCATGTAGTTAATGAATGATCCTCATTGATTCATGCTTCTTTTTTTTAACATTTATTAACTACGATTAAAATTCACTCACTCCTAGGATTAAGTAATATAATCTTAGTTTTTAAAATGAAAAAAGCGAAACAAAAATATTAACATTAATTTTCTTAACCTTAATCATAGTTAAAAGGGACACATATACACGGCATTTGACTACATAATCATCGATTACGTGAGCATTAATCTGTATAGCCTTGTTATATCCTTCATTGCATAGCTTTGTTTCGGGAAAAATAGGGTCATCCAACCCATTTAACAAGGTTAAAAAAGTCATTTCAATAAAAATTTAACTTCCGTCACATAGCCTTTGGATGGAACGGTAGTTTTGCAAAGTTTTAAAAGTCAATGGACCATAATACAAAATCACACAACACAAGGGGTATTTACAAATAACTGAAAACATAGGGGTTTTTTACAAAAAAAAACTCATTAAAATAATTATGAGAATCAAGTTTGAGCCAACCCGAGCTCGGCTTAGCTTGAATAAAGTGCCATGGAACTTGTCCAAGCCAAGTTCAAGCCTATTTAATTGAGTTTGAATCAAGCTCTAATTACGACCATCTGGAGCACCTCCTCTACCGACAAAACCTAGATCTCATTGCTGGTATACTTCTGCTCGAATACCACTATCAAATTTATGATTATCGGTAGACGTCTGGTGATCTTGTTTCGTTACACTACAGGCATCTTTCCCTAATAATCAATAGCAATAGAACAAATTTGGAGAGATCAAACCACAACCAATCGTGATTGAACTCGGGGAGAGTTCAATCCCACCAACAAGTCAACATGTGTCCCGGTTAATACTATTAATATACAGTATATACTAATCCTTAGGATTCAATAATCTAACCTTGATTTTTTTTTTAATATTTAACTAGTTAAGAACTTTTACCTCTTAAGGTTAATATTTTTTAATTATTTTCTAAAAACCATTGTTAGATTGTTGAACCCTAAGGGTTAGTGAATCTTAACCACGGTTAATAAGGGCTAACAAAGACAAGTGTTGACCAATGGGTGCAATTGAACTCTCCCTGGGTTCAATCACAGTTGGCTGTGATTAGATCTCAAATTTGGAAGGCACCCGGACTTGACCTCAATGTATAAGTAGGGTATTCGGGCATGGCTTGACCGGGCTTGGCCAAGCCCAACTTGGCTTGAATGGATTTGATCGAGGCTCGAAGCCCGGCTTGGCCCAAAATGTGGCTTGAAAGTGCGGCCCGAAGCTCGGCCCAAATTCAAAATCGTGGCTGAAGCTCGGCCCGGCCCGCATTGATTCAAGCTCGAGTCGGGCTTTGCTTGGCTCGAGCTTGGCTTGAATCTTTTTTTTTTAATAATAATATTGTATATTATTTATATATATAATAATGATATATATAAATAATATCTATTGTTTTTTAATAATATTCGAGCTGAGCCGAGTTCGGGTTGAACCGAACCTCAATCGAGCTGGGCTTCGAACCAGGCCGAGCTGCATAAGGGTTGGCCCAAGCTCGGCCTGATTGAGTTTTCGAGTTTTTTTTTTAGGCTTGGCTTGACCCATTCGAGCCTAAAATTCGGGCCGATCTCAGGTCGAGCCACACCAACGGGCCGATCGGGCTTTGTGCGGCTCTATGTATAAGTATATGTTCATATCTTCTTCTTCCACGCCTTTTGAAGCCATGCTAGCCCTATTCTTAAGAATCCTCTACTCTCAATCAAAAATCAACACTTGTCTTAGTTTTCTTTTAAAAATCAATTGTCCTTGCTTGTTGCTTGCTTTAATAGGTGCACTTGTCATAGCTTTCAATCAAAAATCAACCCTTGCCCTTGTTAAACAGGAGTGCAAATCCTATAGTCGGGTATTAGGCTGCGTGTTCTTTTAACTCGCCACAGCTCTCCCTTTTTCAACATCTTTTAACTATGGTTATGCTTCACCCATCCTAAGGTTAAGTCATTTAACCTTGGTATTGACAAAAATAATTTTGATTTTTTCACACATTGGGTTAGAAATCTTAACCACCGTTAAAGGGTGTTAAAAAAATTCTAAAACCTAGGTTAAAGGGTTTAACCATAAGAGTGAGTCAAACTTAACCACAATTACAAATTGTTGGTTTTTTTTTTTGTTAGAAGGGGAGAAGAGTGGCGAAAGGGGAACACATACAAGTCACTTCCTAGAAGATTTGTGTTTCTTTAACAAGAGTTGGTTTTTGGCTGAGAATGGGGCATACCTAAAAGTATGGGTTCCACGACTCAATTTTGCACCTATCTTTATACCTATTTAAATGGGTCTCATGTAGCTAAGGCTTACCCTATTGATGATGTGTGTATTCCACCACTCTAATTGGTGAGCATGTTGTCCCATATAAGTTCCTTAGCGCCTCAAACGGTTGGTACCCGTTTTGAGGAGCTCTAGGTTGAAGCTTACATGGGCTGCATGTGTGTGGTGTGTGTGTGAGTGCTTGGGTGGTGTGAGTATTTCCTTGTAATTGCCTTCAGTCATTACCTTGTGGTATGATTGAGTTTACCAAAAAAAAAATGGGTGATGTGTGTATTACATCCCGCCTCTTGCACCCATGGTGGAGTGTGGCCTCAATATTAAGGGAGGATTGGGGATCCAATCTCCCTCGTGTGATGAGTCGAAGAAGCTCCACTCCCCAATGCTAACCATTAACCTCTAACTCTGAAAGTTTTCCAACTAGCTTCTATTAGGGAATGACGTAGATGGAAAAATCACGCGGTTCTGTATCGTCCTCCAACTCCTTGACTAGTACTCAAAAAAAATTTAGGATAAGTCAAAAAAAAAAAAATACAATGGTGACCCAACCTTATATCTTGAACCAAAAAGAGTAGAAGAGTGCTTGTTTACTCTCAGTCAACCCATATTATCACCCTCTATCAACCCACCTATTTATTTTTTTTTGTGAGAGTTTGTTATTGTAGGATAGACCAAGGTTACCAAGTTCGCTACATGCTATACCGAACCGCGAACCAAGCGAACCCGAACTAGTTCGTGGTTCGGTTCGGTTTGGTTCGTGAAATTAAGCGAGCCACGTAGTAGTTTCAAAACAATCTTAGTCTATCAAATTTTTTATTCAAATGTTGATACTTTTCATTAGGTTCGACAAATTTATATTTTGAGTTCACAAACCATTCATAAAAATATATTTTTGAAATTATTTTTCAAATAAGTATTTGTAATATTTTGTTTACATGCTTAAAAGATATATATTTTTATAATATAATATAAAATATATATATTTTGTTTTACATACTTAAGTGGTGAACCAAGCTAACGAACCAAACTAAACAACCTGAGTGAACCGAAAAACGAATTATCCCATCCTATCCCTAACGAACCGGGTTCACTCTATAGTGGCGAATTACGAACCGCAAAGCCGAATTCGAACCTAACAAACCGACGAACCAGATAACATTGGGATAGACAGATGATTGGTGGAGTGTGAGAGTGGGGTTCACTGAGTAATATCTTGAACAAAAAAGAGTTCCACCAAATTAATAACAAATAGAAAAATAATTTGTTCCTCGAAGCCTCTATGGTCTTGCCCCTTTAATTGTGATCAAGATTTTTTATCCTTAGGCAGAAATTTTTTAACCATGATTTTTAGGAAAGAAAAATAAACTATAATTAAAATCATTAACCATAATTGTAGAGATTTATCACAATTAAAAAGACCACGTGTAAGAGTGGAACTCAACAAGAAAAGCGAAAATGATGTATTAAAGGAAAATACTTAACTTACTGTCCAGAGACTACCTATTCTAATGTAAGTCCTCATTGGTCAATGTCTCCTTACCACACATCAACCGTAGTTAAAGATTCACTTACTCCTATAATTAAGCAATTTAAGCTTGATTTTTAACAAGTAAAAATACTAAAATATTTACTTTAATTTTCTTAAACTTAACTTAGTTAAAGGAATGTTAAAAAGGACACAGGCTATGGCAATAGATTACCTATTCTAATACGAGGTGTGCTAATCAGGATCGGATTTGATCTCACAATAGCCGAACCAAAATCATACCCTA
Source organism: Tetracentron sinense (assembly GCA_015143295.1). NCBI lineage: Eukaryota > Viridiplantae > Streptophyta > Magnoliopsida > Trochodendrales > Trochodendraceae > Tetracentron > Tetracentron sinense. Next base: position 36,326,059 of record CM026563.1, read on the forward strand.
CATTAATCCCAACTGTATGTTTTTATGTATCTTTTGTTGAATGGGACCCATAGCACCTTAGAACCCTATTTAACTGTGGTTAAGATTCTTTTCTTTTTTTTGATAAATCGGTTAAGATTCATTCACCCTTAGGGTTCACTTTTTGTTTTTAGAAAAATAAAATAAATTAAACTAAAGGGTGAAAAATAACTAACCCGAGTTAACGGGAGCGGGAGCGGGAGCGAGAGCAATAGCTCGCTCCTGGCAAGTACAGAGTCAAAATCGCCGTTGCAGCATTCAGAAACCGCAGGCCGACAGATTTTCACGTGTCAGTTTTGGAGTCGTTAGATTTCTATCAAAATCGCCGATTTTCTATTACTGATTTCCCACGCAGTGGTGGCCGCCAAAAAAATTCTCCTTTTTACAATCCGCAGATTTGGAGCTTTTCTCAAATGACAATACTACCCCTAATTTTTAGGGTGATATAAATGACTTTTCCAGAAATTGAAGCTCTATTAGTTAATTGCATTATTATTACATTTGATGCTTTAAGCTAAAGTACGCATAGGATCTGTTACACTTTTTTAATTCAAATAAATTTTATGCAATGGCCTACGATTGCATGATTGCATCCATCCATCATCTTGATCGATATAGCCCGACACTTGCTCCGATGGGCAAGAGATCTTGAAATCCTTTCCCACTAAATGACGACTTATAAGTGGTTTACTCGATAACCACTAATTGATCTAATATATTTCCAGCAAAAAAAAATCATTTTTGATTATTGACAAATGTCTTGCAATTGCTAGTGCTTTATGGTTATTTATTAATATAATTATCATCAGTGCCTTATTTTAGTTAACAACATACCATCTATCATTTCTTATCCCAATTGCAAATACGATCTCCCTTTATATGAGCTTGATATCAGCACCTATAGTCGTAATAGGGTATTGCGCGCTTAACTTCGTAGGCTTAGGTGGCTTCATGCGGACCCTCCTAAATGCAAGTTGCTCCTTTTCTTTCCTTTACCGACCGTCTCCGTGGCAGGTCACGGAAAACCTTCATTCTTGTAGAAAACACCGCACGACAAAGTTAATGGAAATTTTGCTATATAATTAACTAGCATACTTCAGAAAAATAAAAATAGATAGAGCTGATAATCCTAAGGTTTTTGTTAGGATTAGAGTGCACAAAAAAGTAGTGCCTCCATCAAGTATTGCAAGTCTGAAACGGATCACAGGCTAAACTCCAAGCCTAAGCCCAACTCAATTAATAATCGGGCTGAGCCTGACGTGCTCGCGGACCGGCCCAACCCAGCCCACTGACACCCTAACTCCAATGTATAGCTTAGGTTAACATCTCAGTCATGAATTTTGAATCGTTTAAAAAAAATGGATTAATTTTGAGCGGGAGGTCAGCTTCACCATGTTGAAACGGAGCTCCCCTTTTTACACAATGAGTGTGGCATGTTTGTAATTTTTGAAAGAGGTTGGGACAATTTTACAACTCACCATAATTACCCATTTGTCACCGGATTAGAGTAAAAAGAAGAGCTCCGTGGGTGAAGCACAGCTCCTCATTGTATTTAAACTGTTAAAAAAAAAAAAGGTCGATACACAATTCAACAAAGTGGGTATATGCCCTTAATTAAACCGTAGCATTTTATTAGAGTTATAGTTATTACTGTCTGCTCAGTGCGCATGTTAGCAACTATTCCATAAGGGAAATAAAATTTGGTGGAGATATATGATATCTTTAATAAATCTTAAATTAAATTTACAACGAATGAAAGAGAATCCGTTTCATTTATTCGGATCATCGAAACCCGAAAGCGTTCCATTCTCTCTTGATCTCTCTCTCTCCTCTGCAGAACCCTTGAAACGGCGAGTAAAAGAGACGGGGAGATCAAAAGATAAAGAAAAGTCACTTTCTAATTTCTACAGAGAAAGCGGTTCTGCAAAAAACCGCTCGAACCTTCAACGAATCCGGTTTCTATTTCCGATTACCGATGTTCGATCCCGAAATATTTTTCTCATATGCATATGATCATAATTCATAACGCTTTTTCTATATCAGACCCAAGAGATAGACGAGTTTTCTCCTAATCTGCCCCTTTTTTTTGTTCCCCAAATTTTCTGTAAAAATCCCAAATATCTTGGTGACTTTTGGTTTCTCCGATCGAATCTAAGCAACCCAAGCTTGGTTTAGGAGGTAATATAGATGTTTGCTGGAAATTTTTGATTGAATTTTTTTAGAAGTAAGCTTTATACGTTGTAATCCGATCAGAAAGTCGATCTACGAGGTGGTTTTCCTGTTGTTGGTCGGTGATTCAACTACCCATTTGAATTCTCCGATCAAAACTGTGGAAATTCTGATTGTAACCACCGTGTTTGATTACGATCATTGCTTCTGGGACATTTACTGAGTTTATTTTCCGAATTATAGATAGAGTTTCTTTGTCTTTCTGGAAGAAACTGCGTTAGATAAACGGAATAGAGATCGAATTTTGTACTTTTTCGATCAAAATCATTTGAAGATTGATCTTTCGCTTCTGGGTTTTTTCAGTAAGTGGTGTTTTGTTGATTCTGTATTGCTGGAATACAACCCGCGCCGTCTGATTATGGTCATGGGGGTGAAATCCGGCTCCCTTGATTACTGGCGGAAGTATTTCCGGAGTGCGAATTCGAATATCTTTGAGGTAATCGAGTATGCAATCATCGTAGCTGCTTCAGATTGTCCCAAGGAGTTTAAGATAATGAGGGATCAAATCGCAGAGAGGCTTTTCTCGTGTAGATTGAGTAACTATTTGGGGTTTGATCATGTGAAAGAAGAGGGAGACGAAGGTTTCGAGAGTGATTTTGATGGAATTGGGGATGATTTTGTTAGTAAGGTGAATAGCAGTACGGATGATCATGTCGAGATGAAGATGAACAAGGTCAGCAATTGTAGCGACGATGAATTGGAGGCATTGACGGAGGAGATTGAAGATGAGAGTGAGATTGTTGGGGAGGTCTTGAGGATCAAAGGGATTCTTGCCAATAGTCAAGATGAGGTTTATCTCTTACTACTCTCTCTGTTTCTGTTCTGTTTCTGTTTCTATTTAGTATCTGTTTCTGCTATTTTGAGCTTCCATTATTGCTGATTAGACTAAAAGATTATGCATTTTTTGTGGATAACTGAGATGGGTTTGAAGAGTTTTCTACTTTAAGCTCTGGATTTTAAGGAATTTGTGCTAGTCTGGCAGATTTAATTTCACTGGTGACGGTAGAATATTGGTTCAATTTATCTTTTTTAGTTGGGGGTTTTTCGGTTCTAACTAGAGGTGCTTTGATTCGTGTTCTTTACAGTCTAATGGGGTATTGTTCGATTCATTAAGAAGACTTCAATTGATGGCACTCTCTGTAGACATCCTGAAGGTAATGTCCGTTATTAATCTTTCTTTCTGTGTTTGGAGAAGTTTTAGTCTCAAACTGAATTGCTTGTTATTTTTATCATGCTTGTGATCTGTTTCAGAGAAGTTTTGTATTTGTTTTTATTGATCTTGTTAGATAGTTGTGTTGGGGAGCTTTGGGAACTTCTCATAATGTTCTCTTTTCCTCAGGCAACCGAGATTGGAAAGGCTGTTAATGGTCTCCGGAAGCATGGATCAAAGGAGATTGGTAACCTCGTGCGGACTCTCATCGAGTATGAAATTAGTGGCTCTGGCTAATGACTGTTTGCATTATGTTTGTCTATAGAGAGTTGAGACTTTAGTATAATGTACGTGTTTTAATTTCATCTAAATTTACATGCACCCATAATTCCATTTGGTTTCTTCATCGCATCCCTTAAGATTCTTTGATTTCTTCTATATTTGTTGCTAGATTTGTGAACCCAGTCCTCCAATTTCCATATATTGGTAACCAACTTCTTTGGATTCAAGTCCGCAGCCGATTTTCAGTAGTAGCAGGCGGCAGGCCTCATTTAGAATCTTTTATGTGTTCTTAAATAGTTTAGTATTTTCATTTTGGTTTTCAATGTATTAATTGAGTATTATACTCATTTTATTTTCCATTGAAACAAGCCGCCAATTAACAAACCCATGAATTTTGCTATTTTCTATTTTCAGATTAGGAAAACATTTCCTCTTACAATCTTAATATTTTGTTGTTACAGTGAGTGGAAAAATATTGTGGATGAATGGGTCAGTGCTGCAGCAGCTATCGCAGGTAGGAGTTTGTTTCCTGCTGTTTTAGTTGATGGGGATGTGTTCTTCTTTCTGTCTTTCTATTTATAAACTGATACTGAAACCCGATACCAGTATCTTACTCATGAATTTATGTGTACAGAAGGTTCCCCAGACTCTGTGAACCCATCTGTTGTTGATGATGAAGAAGGGCTCCCTTCTCCGCCAATGGATGATGGAGTTTTCTTCGCTACTCAAGCTATTTCCATGGAGTTCTCTCAGGTATACATACTATATCTTTCTCATTATAGAAAGTATTCTAGGTCTGGATTTATAGTTTTAAACTAACTGGAATCTGCTCCTTTTGTATTTGTTAACTGGACGCATGAAGTTCTTTGATGGCATGGATGATGATGGAAGTAAGTCATACTTGAGATCTTTTTTGCATCTCTTATATAGTTTTTGTTGGACAATTCTCTCTCTCAAATCCCCAGCCCATGGAAATTTATAATTTTAATAGGGAATTTATTTGCAGATCCTCGAAACAGTGGTGAAATCAACAAGAATCGTGAAAATGGAAGAAAATCATCAATGGAAAATCACAATATTATCAAGCGGAAGCAGCTTCCCCACGAAGCAAATGAAGTCATCAAGGACAAGATGGGCCAACAGAAGAAACAAGTAGCTGTAATCAAACAAACTAAGCCATCTAACACCGAATCAGGGCCAGGGAAACCTCCAAAACCAAGCTCATTGCAAAAAACCAATAACGAAACCAAGTTTCAGCAAAAACTGGGTAATGTCGCAGTCCAAAAGAGGCAGCTTGCTGGTCAACAAGATGTAAGTATCACAAATAAGTATCTCTTGTTTTGATGTTTTAAGCTTTGATCTCAAGCTGATCTCTGTTACTTGATGAACTAGAAATCAAAATGCTCAGATGAAGTCTCAGTACAAATGAAACTCGAAGCCTCTAAGCGGAAACTCCACCAAGGGTACCTGCAAGCTGACAATGGTTTGTGCATTCACCTTCGAGGCCCTACGTTTTTTTTCTCTGCTCCTTCACCGGCTATTAGTTAACAACTCTAGAATTTAATCTGATAGGGCTCTATACATTTTTCTTGCGATGCAGCCAAGAAGCAAAGGACAATACAGGTCATGGAATTGTGTGACCTCCCGAAGCAGGGGCTTGGTAACAAAAATCCCCTTGTGAAACATGTGAACCATAATCGGAATTGGGCAAATGGACGGCGTTAGTAGTTCTCAAGCATCAGTTACCTGTTATTTTTCTTCCGTTTGCAAATGCAACAGTGGAAGAACACCATTTACTCTCTGGCTTACTGCAACTCGCCATCAAATGAAACTACAAGAGAAGATATCCGCTGATTCTACTGGAGAGCAATAAATGATCGGAAACCTGATCGAAATAGGGGTACAAGCATAAGAGACTGACATCTGAAATGAAGAACATTGAGATATAGAGACAGTATACATATCAAATTTGAGATATAGTTGAAGGATTACTGAGATGAATTTATGTAGAGAATCTTAATTACACCAACCCATTTAATGGTTGCCTCTGTCAACAAATTTTTTTAAAATCAAAATCTTACTTAAATCTTTGGATACTGTTCTGATCAAGTGCATCTTCATAATATACATTTTTATATGCTCTTCTGTTTTATTTGTTAATCTAAACAAGCTTTAGGTATCAGACTCTCTTAACTCTTTCTGCCCCACCAAACTTTTATCAATTTTTCTGCTGCATCATTAGGGAAAGTTTTACTAGACGATTGAGAGTCCCTCTCTAGAACATAGTTAGAACATAGTTTCACTATCTTGGACTTAATCTGATAGCAGCCCTCAAATGACAATACAACCCTTTTTGTAGACCAGTCACAAATATCTTTCCTTAAGAGAAAAAGTACTTATTATATAATTTGTTGGGAAAGAAAAAAGTGTTTATTTGTAAATGAGGGCATTTTATAAATAGGAATAAGCAATAAGTACAAGTGATTAGGGCTCTTAAATAAAACGCTATGCCAAAGTTATTTTTTTTAATTTAAAAAAGGTTTATTCAGCCAAAATAGCTCTTAAATAAGACTTTTTTATTCCTAATAATTTAATTAAATACTATAAATATCTTTCCTATTAAGAATTTTTTTTTCCCATGAATATGTAATATTTTGTAATTTATAAAAAAAAAAATTTACATCAAACGATCTTCTTACTTATTTAAAAAGGATTGTAAAAAACGCCTAAGCCTACTTTTGTTTCTCTTGATGATATCTCATTTCATTATCCTAAGCAAAATTAAGCATTTTCTTCCAGATGAAAACTCCCTTAGAAAAAGGCCGACAAAGCCTTTTCTCTATTATTAAGTTATTATTATTGATGAAATAATTACGTTTTTTGTAGGGGGAATATAGGGCTGCGCCGACTGCCCGCGGGTAAGCGTCTTCCGCACGCTTCATTTTGACCATCGTCGGGGAGTAAGGGTTTTGTTTGGGTCCACACATGTTTACCACGTTTTCTTTTTCTTTTGTTTTTTCTTTTTGAGTCTTTTTCACCTACACATGTAACTCATGGTTTTGCTGCAACCAAGAAGCAACGCGTTGGTCTTCACCTACACATGTAATTCATGGTAGTGCTGCATATGACCAAGTAGCAACGCGTTGCTCATTTAATTAAGAGCAGTGATCGACCCATGGGTCCCTTACATATCTTACCCTTGTATCCTCGTGTCCCTTTTAATACCCCTTTAACCCCAATGAATTTTAACTAAATTAAAATTATTTTTTTTATTTTTTTTGAAAAATCATGGTTGGATTTCTTAACCTTAACTATGAAAGTATTTTAACCACAGTTGGTGTGTGTTTTAAATTAGGGCTTAGACGAAAAAGGACTATTCATTCCGTTATAAATTGGAAATCGGGTACGTTAAGGATTTCCCTTTAATTTACAAGACACGGACCTTCTCGGTTGCTGCCTGTGATGGACAGCAAACATCCATTCTCAAGGCGCCACATAAGTTATGTCAATCAAGCCATTTGTTTATGTGTACACATTTTGGTTGGCATGCACAAACTTATGTGATGTTTGGGAGTGGATGTGGTGGTCTCCTCGTCAACACTACTCCAGAGAAGATCCTAATTAATTTACTAATTTTTAGATGTGTCGGCACCTTGTTGGTGTATGTAAAGATGGGATCACAATTAATTACACCCCCAGATCAACACCTATTCCTATTAATTTTTGTTAAGATTCACTAAATCTTAAGGTTTAACAATATAACTTTGGTCTTTTAGAGATAACATCTATTAACAAAAATTAACCTTAAAGGGTTAATGATAAAAAAAAAAAAAATTAATCTGTCCTCCCTGTGGAAAATATGAACGTGAGCTTACAGAAGCAGCTTTTAAATATAAATTTTGTATATGGTGGACCCCCAAAAAAAATATTGTAAATTTTTTCATATGAATAATATAAAGGGATTTATTCCTTATGTGTCCTTTTTAATTTATATATATAAGAGAAACCAAGGGTAGTATAAACCTAAGGGACGAGTGAACCCAAAGTTATTGTTTTTCTTTTCCTAAAAACCAAGGTTAAATAGATGAACCCTAAGGATGAGTGAATCTTAATCACAGTTAGTGGGTATTAAAAAAGTGAGTAGGAACCCATGAAGACCGGCCCATGTTTTTCACTTTTTCTTATTACAAAACTCCTTTTTGAAATGCAACATTAATGAATTTTATAACCACAATTGACACATTACTCAAAAAAAAAATCTCGAGAACTACGCCCCAAACCCCCAAAGCTCATACCCCGGTCCTATTCCCCCCCCCCCCCCCCCCCGCGCGATTGCAAGAGTAGTATTTTGAAGGATAAATAAATTTTAAAAAATGTAACTTTATCCATGCCCAATTTTATATTCCTTAAAATACCTCCATGTACTTGGGTTAGAGCTTAACCAAACATAGTTTAGGACAAGAGGATAGTTATCCTAAAAAAGGAGAAACAATACATGTAAGATATGTATGAAGTGTACAGATAAGATGGCCCGTGAATTTGGTCATAAAAATAAAATCAAAAATCGGTGATAATGTTATAATCTGTATGCTAAAAGGCAGAGTTTACCGATCACCAATTCGTATGTAGCAGTAGACCCGTAGATAAGAATTCCAGAATCTGTATGTTTGAGAACAGCAACAAAAAATCTGTAGATCACCAGCAACTCGTCAGTAGAGAAGATCGAGGCACGTGTTATGACACGCTGACCTTAAGGTGAAATCCGCCCCTACAGGTTCTTCTCAACCTGTGATGCTCGTAGGATAAATGCAGGCACCCCCAGGATACAACGATCTATTCCAGAGATAAGGGAGCACTCTCCTTTCTCTGGTCACAGCGAACTCAACCGTAAAAGAAAATTCGGAAAATCACAAAAGAAAGCTTTTTGAGAGAACTCTGAAATTCGTGTTTGTTGTTGTGTATTGTTTATAGAAACTAATACACTTATATAGAATTTCTAAAAACCAAAAGGAAATTCTTTTAGATCTGAAACCGAAATAGGAAATTAAATTCTTAATACCGTTTTTAATAGAGTAATTAAATATTTTATAACAGTAATAAAACGGTAACTTTCAGTAACCCAAAAGCCAAGGAGAAGTAAGATAAAAATAAAAAAATAAAAAACCATTCAAGAACCCCACGCGCGCGGCCCAGCCCAGTCCGGCCCGGCTCGGCTCGGCTCGGCTCGGCCGGCCGCGCGTGTGTGTGTGTGTCTTTGATGTTTGCACACCGGCGCGACCCGCAACGCGTCGCGCATGAAGGGTTTCCGGCCCGGCTCGCCAAATTCTCATTGAAACCACTTTGGCCTCCCCTTGGGCCTCACACATGCGCGAGGGCCTAGCCCACTCCTATATTATTACCCAAGTACGAAAGTGTTAGAGTTTATAAACTCTTTCACAACTTTCTCTCTTTCCGATGTGGGACTAAAAACACAAGGCAAAAATTAAGTTTTACACTTTTTACACAACACACCCACAACACCAACAACACCAAAGAACCCCACACACAAAATACAACAATCCCCCACATAAAACATAATTTTGAATCATTTAAGAAAGCGGATAAAAAGAGATGCGAAGTTACTATTATTAAGACAAGGTGTCTTTTGGACTTGAACCTTGACTTAGTGTTAATATATTAAATCTACGAAGAGATTGGTGAACTGAGTCTTGAACCAAGCTCTTTGGTTCATAGATTAATAATATATTACACGCACAATAACACAAAATAAAAAACATTTTACAGTTGAGTTCTAACGGTTGTGCACGTTATCGACCATGTGCAAAATCCCGGTTTTCATGAGCGCTCTAGAGAATCAGCCTCAATTCTCATAGGAAGCGGCCCCACTTCCACACTCATATAGGTACCTCTATCAAGAATGTCTTGTAACATAACATCCCACTGAAAATCAGCTATAGAAGGCATTAAGAGTCAAAGACTCATCCTCATCTTGTTACAATTAGCACTACTACACCATAGGGATGAGAGAGGAGAATTATCCATATTAGTGCTCTCACACAATCACTCAACAACTTGTTTTCCCTTTGAACCTAGTTCATGGGATCTCCAATCAAGTAGGTTGGGTTACTGTTGTAGGTGATTATTTATCAATAGGCTTTAGCCCCATCCCCCTCGATGTACAGATTACTAGCTCTCTAGCTAGCCCTTTGGTCAACGGATCCGCCAAATTTTCTTTTGACCTTACAAAATCAAGTGCAATAATTCCGTTATTTAGTAACTCTTTAACTGAATTATGCCTTCGACGAATATGTCGGGATTTCCCATTGTAGGATACATTCTTAGCTCTAGCTATAGCAGCTTGGCTATCACAATGTATTAGAATCGCAGGCATTGGTTTTCTCCAAAGTGGTATCTCAACCAACAATGTTCTCAACCATTCTGCTTCCTCACCAGCTTTATCCAAAGCTATAAATTCCGATTCCATAGTAGATCGGGCTATGCAGGTCTATTTTGTAGACTTCCATGACACTGCACCTCCTCCAAGAGTGAATACATATCCACTCGTAGATTTAGATTCATCTGAATCTGAAATCCAATTTGCATCACTGTATCCTTCTAATACAGCGGGATACCTTTTATAATTTAGACCATAATCTAATGTGTGTCTCAGATATCTCAATACTCTGATCAAAGCATCCCAATGAGTTTGACTTGGGTTACAAGTATATCTACTAAGTCTCCCTACAGCATAAGCTATATCTGGTCTTGTACAGTTCATTATGTACATGAGACTACCTATTACCCTTGAGTATTCTAGTTGAGATACACCCTCTCCTGTATGTTTTTTCAACATACAATTATGATCAAAAGGTGTTTTAACAGGTTTACACTCATATTGCTCAAATTTCTTCAACACCTTTTCAATATAGTGAGACTGAGATAAAGTTATCCCTTCAAAATTTTTTAGAATTTTAATTCCAAGAATTACATCTGCTGTTCCTAAATCTTTCATGTCAAAATTCTTGTTTAAGAATTTCTTAGTGCTAATTATGATTTCTTTATTCGTTCCTATAATTAGCATATCATCTACATATAAACAGATGATTACACAATCTCTGCCAAAAGATTTAGAGTACAAGCACTTGTCTGCTTCATTTATTTTAAAGCCATTTGATATTAACACATTATCAAATTTTTGGTGCCATTGTTTAGGTGCTTGTTTAAGACCATAAAGAGATTTTTTCCAATCTACAAACTTTATGTTCTAGACCTTGAATTACAAACCCCTCAGGTTGATCCATGTAGATTTCTTCTTCAAGATCTCCATTTAGAAATGCAGTCTTAACATCCATCTGATGTATTTCAAGGTTAAAAATACATGCAAGTGACATCAATACTCGAATGGAAGTAATTTTAGTTACTGGTGAGTAAGTATCAAAGAAATCTATTCCTTCTTTTTGTCTAAAACCCTTAGCAACTAACCGGGCTTTAAATTTATCTATGGATCCATCAGTTTTTAGCTTTCTTTTAAATATCCATTTACATCCAATTGTTTTACTTCCAGGAGGAAGATCTACTAATTCTCATGTTTTATTAGCCATAATGGAGTCCATTTCAGCATTAACAGCTTCTTTCCAATATGATGCTTCATGAGAAGACATAGCCTCTCTAAAGGAATTAGGATCATTTTCTAATAAAAAAGTAATAAAGTCAGGACCAAAGTTTATGTCCTTCCTTGCTCTTTTACTTTTTCTGAGTTCTAATTCTTCTAAAGAATTATTAGAAATACCTACAGGTTCTATTGAATTTTCTAAAGGTACATATTGATTTATTGTTGATGAACTAGTTGATAACAAAGGATCTCTACCTTTAGAGTTTTCCTTAAAAGGAAAACAGTTCTCAAAGAACTCTGCATCTCTAGACTCAATAATTGAGTTTGAATCTACTCCATTATTTTCTTATTTAATTATTAGAAATCTGTAAGCACTACTATTTTGAGAATAGCCTAAAAATACACAGTCAACAGTTTTAGGACCTATTCTAGTTCTCTTTGGGGTAGGTAAAGCAACCTTTGCTAAACACCCCCACACTCTGAGATATTTAAAGGATGGACTCCTTTTATGCCATAACTCATAAGGAGTTTTATCACAATTTTTATGAGGTATTTTATTTAAAATGTAACAAGCAGAGAGAATTGCTTCCCCCCACAAATTATAAGGTAAACCAGAACTAATAAGCATGGCATTCATCATTTCTTTTAAAGTCCTATTTTTTCTTTCAGCTATTCCATTAGACTGAGGAGAATATGGAGCTGTAGTTTGGTGTATTATTCCATTGTTTTCACAAAATTCAGAAAATAAGTGTGAATCATATTCACCACCCCTGTCGGATCTTAGAATTTTAACAGATTTTCCTGTCTATTTTTCTACTTCTAATTTCCATATTTTAAATTTTTCTAGAGCTTCATCTTTGCTTTTTAATAAATAAACATAACAAAATCTACTATAGTCATCAATGAATGTTATGAAATATTTTTTACCACCTCTAGTGACTGTAGATTTTAAATCACATAAGTCACTATGAATTAATCCTAGAGGTTCAGAATTTCTTTCTATAGATTTAAATGGTTTCTTAGAAAATTTAGATTCTACACAAATTTCACATTTTTGTTCATGGGCGGTAGATATTTTAGGAATTAATCCTAATAGCATCAACTTGTTTATAGATTTAACATTTATATGTCCTAATCTATCATGCCACACATTAAGAGAGTCAATCAAATAAGCAGAAGAAGTAGATGTCTTATTCATTTTCTCAACGATTACATTCAGCTTAAAAAGACCTTCACTAGTATAACCCTTCCCAACAAAAATTCCATTTTTTGTAAGTACAAATTTATCTGTTTCAAACACCAACTTAAATCCCTTATTGCTCAAGAGAGAACCAGAGACTAAATTTTTCCTTATATCTGGAACATGAAGGACTTCCTTCAGATTAAGGATTTTCCCAGAAGTGAATTTCAAGTTCACTGATCCTTTTCCTGCAATTGCTGAAGTTGAAGAATTACCCATAAAGAGTTTTTCTTCATTTCCTACTATTTCATAGGAGGAAAAAGCATTCCTGTCACCACAGATATGCTTGGTGGCCCCTGTGTCCACCCACCAGTCCTTCATATTGTCCACAAAATTAACTTCAGATATTACTGCAGAAAAACTCTCCGTCTCTGTAACATTGGCTTGAGCAGATCTTGGATTTTTCTTGTCAGGATGACCAAATTTTCGGAATCTACAGCTCCTTGCATGATGTCCCGGCTTCCCACAAATAAAACAATCCCCTGTTGTTTTCTTAAAAACCGGTTTTTGGAATTTGGTTTTCTCACTTCGCTTCTTGTGAAAATCAGATTTACCCTTTGCTTTATTATCATATTTTTTCTTTGACATCTCTTCAATTAAATTCGCCTTTGAATTTAATTCTGTAATTTTTTCTTTATTCTCTAAAATTCTGTTGTTTTCCTCTATCCGGAGGCGAACAATAAGGTCTTTGAGTGTCATCTCTTTCCTTTTATGTTTTAACAAATTTTTGAATTCCTTCCACGAGGGAGGCAATTTTTCTGTCACTGCAGCTACTTGAAAACCATCACTAATGGTCATACCTTCTTCCAGAATCTCATGTACAATGATCTGTAAATCATGTACTTGAGATATAACAGATTTATCATCCACCATTTTGTAGTCAAAGTACCTACCAACTACAAATTTTTTAGTTCCTGCATCTTCTGTTATGTACTTTTTCTCTAGCATTTCCCATAGATCTTTAGCAGTTTTGACCTTACAGTACACATCATAAATAGGAGGAATTAAGCCATTAAGTATGTAATTCCTACACATGTAATCTACATGATCCCATTTATCCTTAATCAGTGTTCTAGCAGGTTCTAATTCATTCTCATAAGATTTTGGATCAATAATAACATATGCAACATTCAGGGTGTTAAGGTAGAACATCATCTTTTGTTGCCATCTTTTGAAATTGTTTCCATCAAAAGGAATTGGTTTTTCAGAGTTGGACATCATGCTTGCGTACAGATAATTTGAATTGAAAAGTTTCACCTTAAGATTGTTATAATCTGTATGCTATAAGGCAGAGTTTACCGATCACCAATTCGTATGTAGCAGTAGACCCGTAGATAAGAATTCCAGAATCTGTATGTTTGAGAACAGCAACAAAAAATCTGTAGATCACCAGCAACTCGTCAGTAGAGAAGATCGAGGCACGTGTTATGACACGCTGACCTTAAGGTGAAATCCGCCCCTACAAGTTCTTCTCAACCTGTGATGCTCGTAGGATAAATGCGGGTACCCCCAGGATACAACGATCTATTCCAGAGATAAGGGAGCACTCTCCTTTCTCTGATCACAGCGAACTCAACCGTAAAAGAAAATTTGGAATATCACAAAAGAAAGCTTTTTGAGAGAACTCTGAAATTCGTGTTTGTTGTTGTGTATTGTTTACAGAAACTAATACACTTATATAGAATTTCTAAAAACCAAAAGGAAATTCTTTTAGATCTGAAACCGAAATAGGAAATTAAATTCTTAATACCGTTTTTAATAGAATAATTAAATATTTTATAACAGTAATAAAACGGTAATAAAACGGTAACTTTTAGTAACCCAAAAGCCAAGGAGAAGTAAGATAAAAAACAAAAAATAAAAAACCATTCAAGACCCCACGCGCGCGGCCCAGCGCGGCTCGGCTCGGCCGGCCGCGCGTGTGTGTGTGTCTTTGATGTTTGCGCACCGGCGCGACCCGCAACGCGTCGCGCATGAAGGGTTTCCGGCCCGGCTCTCGCCAAATTCCCATTGAAACCACTTTGGCCTCCCCTTGGGCCTCACACATGCGCGAGGGCCTAGCCCACTCCTATATTATTACCCAAGTATGAAAGTGTTAGAGTTTATAAACTCTTTCACAACTTTCTCTCTTTCCGATGTGGGACTAAAAACACAAGGCAAAAATTAAGTTTTACACTTTTTACACAACACACCCACAACACCAACAACACCAAAGAACCCCACACACAAAATACAACAATAACAACCTTGAATCCTCACAGGGATAGGAACCTAGCTCTATCCCCTAACCCAAAGTATTTCTTATTTGCCTAATCATTCTCTATAAATCTATCAATAATTATTAACATTTTTAACCGACTATTACTTCTCCCCTTAATGAAAATTTATTTTGGCTTGTAGGTCAAATTTAACCTCTTATTTTTTCCTTCCAAAATATATTTACCATGACAAGAGTTCTTTTATTTGAATGGCAAGCTCCCATAATAAAGAAATCTACTTATTTTATTAGAAGAAAATTAGGGTTGTCAAAGGGAGGCATTGGAAGACAAGCTTGGAATAAGGAAAGTGGTGGGAAAGCAAGCACGGTTGACTTCCCTACACCCCTTTGTAAACATTGAAATTCCGGTATACCTGTTGCTCTTGAATTAGTTACGACATAGTTTGGTTAGACTAGCTTAACATCACGTTATCTAAAGAGCCGATGGGACCAAATCTCATCCATGTTTTTTTTTTAGAGACTTGGGCTCGGATCATTATACGGATATATATTTACCACACATTTTTTTTCCAAGACTTTGGCTTTCTCTGTACACAAATGAAAACGCTCCTACACATACTGAAACATGATATGGTCACTCTTATCATACTACTACCTCTCGGACGAGTTGGAAGAGGGGAACGAAGGCGGTGATGAGTTGATTTCCCGAGAAGAGGAGGCTACATAACACCTTAGAGAGGGAATTTAACATAAGATTATATAAAAGAGCGGATGGGCAGCAAGCACCTATTAGTCCATCTTAGTAATAAAAAAAATTCTATCATTACATCACCTTTTCAAGTGATTTCAAAAAATTAATAAAATTGTATTTATTTATATTTTTTTAATGGAATTGGACCAATAGGCTGTCTATTGTAACCCATAGGCTACCGGAGTTGCTGCCCATCCGCTCTCTGAGATAGCCATTATCTAGGAGAAGGCATTGTTGTTGGCAAAGACATGAATTAGTGTGGTTAGTCCATTGGTTTAATATATAGAAAGAAAAGATTATGAATCCTATTAACTCCATCACTTCTTTAACTATATACATTTGACTTTCCTTGAGTGGGTCGAAATTGAATCAAAAGTGTGGTTAGTCTATCTGTTTCTTTCTTATCAATCTATACTCCTGCTATGAACAAAATTATACTATAGTTAATTAAAAATATTTGATATCTTTTCTCTTGATCTCAATTTCAGTTATAGTTTCATTTAAATATCTTGAAACTAGAAATGGGATCTCTTTGGAGTTACAAGACTATTTCAATTACAATTTTTGTGGAGAAAGAATAGTAATAAATGCAAAGATGGGACATCTTATATCCAAAAGGTTTGATTCAAGATTTCCAGCTGGATGGAATGGGACCGACTTAATAGTACTGTAGTCACATTTATTAATAGCTATCTGTCTTTCAACTTACAGTTTTTTGTTCATTTTAGAATATCGTCCCTTATTTTCCTATATTTTGATCCCATCTCCATCTCCATCTCCATCTCCATGTTCTTTTTAGTAGAATTTCAATTTCTTTACCTTACAATATTATATAAATGAGTTTAAATATGATGAAGCTTTGCTTCAATGCCTTTTGACAGACCTGTCTATTTCATTGCAAAGGTTATGTTTAATCATAGTTAAAGAAGGCTCTATAAGCCGTCATATGTCCCTTTTAATACTCATTAACTATGGTTAAGATTCATTCGCCCCTAGAGTTCATGCATCTAACCTTGGTTTTTAGAAGAAAAAACTATTAACCTGAAATTAATTATGCTTAGCGACAGTTAAAGGAGGATCTACAAGTCGCCACGTGTGCCTTTTAATACTCACTAATAGTGGTTAATATTCACTCACCCCTAGGGTTAATGCATCTAACCTTGGATTTTAGAATTATATATATATATATATATAAACCAGAGATTATGCTTACCCACATTTAAAGGGGGCTCTACAAACCGTCACATGTCATTTTTAACACCCACTAACTGTGGTTAAGATTCACTCACCCCTTGGGTTCATGCATCTAACCATGGTTTTTAGAAGAAAAAAATATTAACCTTAGATTGATTATGCTTAGCCACAATTAAAGAAGGCTTTACAAGCTGCCACGTGTCCCTTTTGACACCCACTAACTGTGGTTAAGTTTCACTCACTCTCTTGGGTTCATGCATCTAACCTTAGTTTTTAAAAGAAAAAATATTAACCTTTTTTTTTATTATACTTAACCACAGTTAAAGAAGGCTCTACAGGCCGCCACGTGTCCCATTTTAACACCTACTAACAGTGGTTAATATTCACTCAGCCCTAGGGTTCATGCATCTAACCTTGGATTTAAAAAAAAAAAAAACATTAACCTTAGGTTGATTATGCTTTATCATAGTTAAAGAGAACTCTACAAGCCCATGTGTCCCTTTTAACTCTTACTAACTATAGTTAAGATTCACTCACCCTTAGGGTTCATCCATCTAATCTTGTTTTTTAGATTTTTTTTAAAAATATTAACCATAGGTCGATTAAACTTTATTTTAATTAATTAAACTTTATTTCAATTAAAGAGTGATAAATGGAACACATGGTGACTTACATAGGCATGCGTTCCATCCAAGTCATTGAAAAAATGTTAAAAAGATCATTTCACAAAAATATTAACAATAGTTAACTAGCTTTTGGTTGGAATGGTGGATTTGCAAAAAGTTTTTAAAGTCAGTGGGGGGCATAATACAAAATCATAAAACATAAGGGGGGTCTTTACAAATAACTTAAAAGACAGGGAGGTTTTTGCAAAACCCTTATGTAAATTGTACTTAAACCAAACCTTTTATTTTTAATTAAGAAAGGGGTGACAAAAGGGCCAATTGTTTACTGCGTAGAGGATCTATAGTGGGTATATCATATAAACTAATAGTCTATGATAAGTCTCCCTATAAACCCAAATATCAAATAATACATTCAGAAACTAACTTGCTTCCCTGTGTTAAAAGTTAAAACTACGTAGTCTATTTTACGTGGTAGTACTCTTAGTGGTTTTAATTAACTAGTTAGATATTAGTATGTGTTTCCTAATATGTATATCTTATATGCAAATTTATGGTTTATTCATGTACATGCACATTCCAAGCCCCACTCAACCCTTACGGTCGGTTGTTAACTGACTGATTGGTCAGATTCATTCAGGATTAAAGAACTTAGAATAGAAGGATTCTCCCGTTTAAGAGTAGGTAACTCGTTCCTTGTCTATGTTTCTAGGTGAAGATGCACTCCTCATTTGAGGGACATATTGGACTCGAGTTCTAAAGGAGGAAGCTCCCAATGAATTGGTTGTACTTTCACTCCAGTAATGTGGTAGGAAACCCACAACTGGACGGGTTGTTGTTTAATTTCATAACATTACAAAATAACGGCTTACCCTTTTTTTTTTTTTGGGTAACCTGGGGTTTCCCCAACCCTTCAAGTCAGGGACTAGATCCCCAGGGATGTGACAAAGGCCCGCAATCCATCCCACCAAGAAAGTCCGGAAAATTCAAGTAGGACTAGCCCCAAGGGGGGAGTGAGAAATAGAACCAGGACCTCCTGCTTGGCGAATGGCGCAGGAACCACTGGTCCACCCCTTTGGGTTGAAATAACTGCTTACCCACTTACTAATAGTAACACTGGTAACAAAAATCATGGAATCAATTACACTTAATGAGATTATTACAAACAAAGATGCTTGAGAAAGCTCAAAAAATCAAGGATCATTGCTTTAGAAGGAAGCAAATCCTCTGTGTTCTTCCCTGGGTTCTTCCCAGTGACCAAGAGTATTGGAAGGCTAGGGTCGATTGGTTTGTACGAATTTAACAGTTTTAATTACCTCTAGGAGAGATCCTGACCTGCAAAAATACTGGTCATTGGGAAGAACATAGAGGATATGGTTCCGCTTTAGAAAGTCATTAGCAGCTTTTCATACATTCAACTATCACATAGCCTATTTTTAATCTTGAAAATAATCACCTTCTCAGTCAATGACGCAAGGAGGTGCATCTCGGGTCCCCTTTTAATGCCTCATGTCCCTTTTTTAACTCTATTTAACTATGATTAAGATTCACTCACCCCGAGGGTTCACCATCTATCCTTAGTTTTTAGTAAGATAAAAATAAAAAATTGTAACCGCAAGAGTTAAAAAATTAACTAGAGTACATGGCAGCTGAGTTGGCTTTGTGAGGGCAAGGAGCAATAGTTCGCTCGCAAGTGGAGCAAACTATTGCTCTTTTAATCTAGGGGTCGTTTTGTTTTAGATTGTCAAACTGAATTAATCGCTTCTATGACCGGAATAATAACATTTGGTTCAACCTATTATAAGTAATTATATTAATAATCGATTATATCAGTGATTCCATAATCTTGCATGATTATGATAGAGTAAGAGCTTATGCACCTTTAGAATTATGTGAAAAATTATCTTAAGTACCCAATTTTGTATCTCGTGAGACCTACAAAACCCTTTAACCTTGAGAGAGAATCTCAAAATATCTCCCTTTTTTTAGAATTATCAAAATGTTCTTTTAAAATGACCCGATAATCGCTTATTAGAAGAGTGCTAACCAAATAGGATGATTCGCAATAGCAATCATTCATAGTGGTGCTTATTCACGGTAGCATTTATTGTATAATCAATTGTGTCTACAATAATTTGAACCAAACGAAACCCTAATGTGAACCAAATAATAATAAAAGTTTTTTTATTAATGAAGAATAAAAATTAATATTAAACAAGAAAATCATTTTCCACCAAATTACTTGTTAAATAAAAGTTTTTTGTCAACAAAAAATATAATTTACAATTAAATAAGGAAATCTTTTTCCACCACAATTTATAGTTACTAGAAAGCTATTATTATTATTATTTACTACTACTGCTATTATTAGTAATAGTCGAGGAGGAAAAGTTTTTTTCCTGACTTGTAAAAGAATTGAAAACATAGATATTCTGAATTTTCACTTACAAATATCTTGAGAAAAGGATATCATGCATTTTAAATTTAATAGATCAAAACTTGTCCATCATTTTGTTCCTCTAATCAGTACCAATAATCTCTCGAAACCTATAAGTGATAATAATCATTTCTAAAAAAATATGGAATATTAAATTTGAAGGAAAAATTACAATATAAGAAATAAGAATGAGTACAGTGGATGGTATAATTCACCTTGACACTAAAATAGTGTATCAATGTTCCTCACTTTTTCATATTCTATTTATGAATACAGTTAAGGACGAATGGCCTTTGGTATAACCCATATTTTTCTAAAGAATCTCCTAATTGTTACAGAGCAGCTAAAAAGAGTGGTTCCAAAAAGCCTATTTTAGCATGGTATTCTGATGCCTGCGTGCCTTGGTTGTAGTCTACCAATACTCATGGGCTGTACTTAAGTTTGAAACGCCTAGCTAGTGCTCCTGCGGGATCACCAAAACAATGTTCCACCTTTTTTGCCTCCTTTATCCATATGTGCACTGGGTAGTTCAGCTCTCAAACTTTACTTGGTCTTTTTTTCTTTTTTTTTTTCAAGTTTTCATCATCTATGTTATCATGTACATCTTTGAGAGAGGACTTTGTGAGATATAAAGAATGGACAAGTAGGTATCAACTAATAGATAAGAGTTTCCTTGATAGATCACTTTATTGAGTCGGTTTATACTTCATAATCCTAACCCTTTATAACTTACCACTAGGAACCAGGATTTGAATTAGGAACCAAATCATCTCCGGTGATAACCGGATTTGGCAAATCCGGTTATCACCCCTAGAGGTCACCATGTGTCTCCTTTGACACCCCTTAACCATGGGTAAGGTTCACCCACCCCTAGGGTTCACCCATCCATTTTTGGTTTTTTTTTTAAAAATGTTAATTCTTTTTTTTAATTAAAAAACTGTTTTTAATTAAAAAAAACTCTTAAAACAGTTTTTTTATTTTAAAAAAAGAATTAATAATTTAAAAAAAACCAAAAATAGGTGGGTGAACCCTAGGGGTGGGTGAACCTTACCCATGGTTAGGGGTGTCAAAGGAGACACGTGGCGACCTCTAGGGTGATAACCGGATTTGGCAAATCCGTTTATCACCGTAGAGGATTTGACTCCTTTGAATTAATTTATTTTATCTTTGAATTAACTTATTTTGTCTTTTCTAATGTCACAACATCCCTAATCTTAATGCATGGATACTCCTAGACTAATTCCACTTTATATTTGGAAATACTCTTTGTGAGTACCCTAGACTAATTCCACTTTATATACACTTTGGTATGTATCTTTCCTCTCCTGTTTAATTTTGGAGAGAGAGAAGACACTTGTGTAGATTATACATGGAGGTAACTTTTTATAAACCGATTATCTCTTCTAAGTTCTAATATCTAGCCTCATGGAAGTTTCCTACTTAGGGTCCATTGTTTTGCAGAGACTGGACATCGCAAGTTTTGTCATTTGCAATATGTGTTTTTCTTTTGAAAACTAGATTTATCGTGTTTTTCATCTCTTGGGTTGCAAATTTTCATAAAACTTCAAATGTAACAAAATAAATCATTCCAAATCTCATATAAAAAATAATAAGATTTGAAATCTCATGAGAGTAAGAATTAATTTTGTTAGATACCTTGACAAAGTAATTCAAATTTCTTACCGATTACCATGACAAAGTGCAAAGTAACAAGCTTTATAAGTACTATCAAAAGAACCAACTCTTAAGAGAAATATATGAAGTATGAATCTGTTGAAATCTTTAATTATACTTGCGGGAATTTGACTACTTAAAAAACTAAATCACTCATATGAGAGGCACTCAAAAGAATCTTTTGAAGATAGTTGAATCCTCCCACATTTAGGGATGTAGCATCTCTGTCTCTGAGATTCATCTCAGCTTGGATTCACCTTGATTTTTTCTTCCAAGTTTGCATTATTTGACGGAAGACATGATACCCAACTTCTTTTAGGATGCCCTTAAATTACTTCTAAAATAAATCTTTTCTTTTTAAAAGTTCAGTATTATATTAAGTCCCAAAATACCAAATTTAATCCGTTTAACTAATTCGTTAATAAAATTAATCGAATATTTTTCATGTTTGGACACATGTCTCGTCTTGCTCTTGATGAGAGTAAGAGTGTTCTATATACTATTTGAAAATAGTCTATAATCATGTTTAGCTTTCTATTTGTCTATAGTCTATAGCCAAACTATTCTCTATTTGGTTCCCATCTGAATTGATCCAATTTTTGTTTGGTCGGTCTTGGAGTCAATTTGATGTCACAATCATACTTCTATTCTGGATTATGTTAAATTCACTATCTTTTTCAAATTTTTGTTTGGTATGTGGAAGGAGAGTGGTTGATATTGGAAGAACGAGAATTTTTTGGGAAGAAGAGCAAGCTCACGGTAAATTCTAGTGGCTCTCATAGATAGTGGACTCTCGGCATTTGAGACTTAATATCCTTGTATCATGTAATCTCTGTATAGTAGAAATTCTTGATTGTCTTTGCCCGTGGATGTAGCCATATTGTGATAACCACATATATCTTATGTCATATGTTTGAATCTTTTTAAATTTGTTTGTCATATATATTATCTTTGAACCCCAAGACTTCATTTTTTTTTCAACACTACAAATTGGTATTAGAGTGAGGTTCGGGACTGCAAGGACTATAACAGTTTTGAAAACAATGCTCGAGGTGGAGACGATCAGAAGGCCGACCTACTGATCCTATAGGATTTGTACAAGATTGTTGAAGATGAAGATAAAGAAGTGGTTTCTATGTGAAGATATCTAAGTTTTGCTTAAAGTTGATCAACATACATCAAGGTTAGTTGGAACACCTTAAAGGTTGATAGAAAAGATGAAAGAAGTTTATTCATAAGCTATATGAGAGAATTCAAGTCAATGTGGAGAATGTTGGGATTTGCCTTAGAATTCTATTTATTATATAATTTTATTATTATTGATTTATTTGGATTAGAATTTGGAGAAATAACAATTGATTTAGGATTTAATTTTATATTTATAAATAGACCTAGGGTGTAGGCCTATTAGTCAAGCTAAGGATGTGATTGTTTAGGGCTTCCAAGGAGAGCGGGTTGATCTCAAAGAGAGCATTATTGATAGTTCTTATGAAGATTGATGGCTCTTGAAAAGGAGAGTTGACTCACAGTAAATCCTTGTGGCTCTCGTAGAGAGTGGACTCTCAGTATTGAAGAGTGGATATTCTTATATCATGTAATCTTTGTGTTATGTGTTTGAACAACAATACTCTCTCTCTTTCTACCGATAAAGAATGATTGATAGAGTTAAAAACAACTCAAACTTCTAATATTAGACATACGCTAAGTTTGAGTTTCATATATTGGAATGCGTTTGAGTTTGGGTTGGATTAAACGTAGGATGATAAAACTGGCTGAGCCTGAACTGACTTTAGCCCAAGCCAGCCCAATCCGCCCATTGTACACCCCTAAGAAAGATGTGTCTATTTGGAATTTTTCTTTCCCTCCTAAAACTCAGAGCTACTGTTGGGATATTCCTTATCTAGTTGATGGAAAAGTCTACTTTCCAATCCACTTGGTTGTAGAGTAGCAAAAGAGACATTATCCCAAAGAATACTAACTCATAAAAAATTCCAAAGAATAAAGAGATCTTGAATTTATCTTTGCCACCCATGGTAATTAGTTGGAACACCCTAAAGTTTTTTTTTTCTTTTGATAAGCTATGCATTAGCACAAAACTCGCACACCCTGGTACCCTGGTGTCATTACCCAACAATGAGAGAGAGTAATTTATAGATGTGGGATCGATGCTTTGTCTAATCTCATAAGTCATAACTCTCATTGATGCACTTTGGAAAGTTATTATGAAATTTGTTTGGTCGTGCCGCAGTGAGAGTGAGAAAATGCTAACTTTAGCATAATGAAGCTGTCATTTCAGTATTTTAGTGATTTGGACTTCACAGTTTTCCCAAAAAAGGGTC
This sequence comes from Tetracentron sinense, assembly GCA_015143295.1. Taxonomy (NCBI): domain Eukaryota; kingdom Viridiplantae; phylum Streptophyta; class Magnoliopsida; order Trochodendrales; family Trochodendraceae; genus Tetracentron; species Tetracentron sinense. The sequence goes on from CM026563.1 coordinate 36,349,826, forward strand.
GTATTGAGCCAAGCTTGAGTTCTTACCGAGCTTGAGTTTTTACTTTCAGCTTATTGAGCTGAGCCGAGCCTTAAAAGTGAGCTCAAATAATTGACGAGCTGAGCGTGAACAATAGGTGGCTCAGCTCGGCTCGGCTCGATTAATTTTATAATAATACCCTTTAAAATTTAAATTTATATTATATATTTAGTATACTTTTTTTATAAGATATATTTACTTTTAACTCAAGCTTTTACGTGAGTCATATGACATCCCAATATCCCATATTTAAAAAATCATAAAGGTAAAGTAATACTTTTTATCTCCAAAGTCAAAACTCTAACTCATAGTTTCGTTTTGATTTTAAAATTTACTTTCCAACCATTTTGTGTACATTTAGATTGCTAAAACTCTTAGCAACTTTTTTAAACTGAATTTAGTGCTTATCAATGGATATCTCCAAAAAAAAAAAAAAAAAATATATATATATATATATATAGTGCTTATCAAGCTAAGCTCGAGCTCAATGGATTGTGGATGAGCTGAGCTCCAGCTGAACTTTCTAAGCTCGAGCCGAGCCCGAGCAACTATAAAATTCCAACGAGCCGAGCCCGAGGAGTACCCAGCTCGGCTCGCTAACACCCCTAGACTGTCAACAGAGTCGAACCGATTAGAAAAACCAACGAGGGTATTCGGGCCTCTTAGAGCACCTGACTAAGTCGCTCGGCCATGCAGACCCCTTATACCACACAATCACTCAAGCCCTTTTTTTTTCCCTAGGGATATGGATGAGCTCAAACCGTTGAAAATTTGGCTTGCCTTCCTCCACTTTAAAAAAAAAATCAGGGCCAAGTTGTTGCGCTTCCCTTACAACCCCTTGGTTCCCATAACAAATAGTTCCATAGAGAATCATTTATCCAATAGAAGAAGCTTTTGATGGAGAAGTGAGGACCACAACAGGTGATGATTTTTGTACAAACGTCTCTTTTTTATTCCAGTCCAAATGGAAACAACATTAATTACATGGATTACGTGACTCTCAAATGTATACCTTTGATCCTTTGCTAGTTGTAGTAACAGTAGGTGGGTCTTTCCCTCCACTAAATTAAATGCATTAGCTTCTCTCTTTATTCCATGCAAAGCTAGTGCCTGCAATCACCTCCTCGACGCAAGGAGGGGCGTCTCGGCTTGCATTTTCTTGCCACATGTCTCCCTTTTAACTCTCTCTAACTGTGGTTAAGATTCACTCACCCCAAAAGTTCACCCATCTACCTTTGATTTTAGAAAAATTAACCACAAAGCATAAAAAAATTAACCCGAGTTAATAGCAGTTGAAGGGCAGCTTTGTGAGAGCGAGGAACAATAGTTCGCTCCTCACCCGTGGAGTGAACTATTGCTCTGCAAACTAAACAGTAGTAGGGTCCCACTCTCATTAGGTAGGGCAAATGAAGTAAACTCTCCCATTTAGGCACTTGCTTCACTATCAACAGAATGGGCCAAACCCAGCCCGGCCCAGCCCAAGCCCAAACTATGACAAAGGTTGGAAGCTTTAACCTAAATAAGCTAGTGATCCATTTGGGATGGGAGTGATTTCTGATGCAATAATTCCAGAATTTATTTTTTCATTTTTAGCTCTATTGTCTTTTAGGTATATATTGATTCTCTACACTATGAAATATTAGCATAAACGCATACATTTCAAATAGCCCCAAGAATAAGATATGTATACTTGCATTTACCTATTACTTGTTCAACGGATTAAAACAGCATATGGGGTTGTGGGATCAGTTTGAATATGTCTATACTGTGAAAGGTATGTCTCACGACTAGATGGGCTCTCTTTTGACTCTTTGTAATCTACCCGAGAATCTAAGTATTTACTAACCTCCCTTTGTTGCATTCAACTGATCTATTTGCCTTTCCCTCTTCTTTTTTACAATCATTTACAAATAATGGGATTCAAATCTTCGGTTTGAGATCCAAATCTCATGTCTCATTTTTCTCGAGGGCTGAAAATTTCGGCATTCACGGATGGATTGGCAGTGTTGGGGCCAAAGTCATCGTCGGTTCAAGTCTCTTCCAGGGGCCTCATTTAATTGAGGTTAGCATCAAAGACTTGGCTCAAGATATTAGTTGAAATGTTTCCCCAATAAATGGGCCCGCAAATGATCGTGACCGATGAGAATTATGGAGATGTATTGGGTGATAGAGTCAGAATAGAAGGTATCCGTGGTTATGTTTAGGTGATTTCAACGATATCCTGAAAGCTGAAGAAAAAATAGGTGGAAATGTTCCGAGTTCCTATAAATTGCAAGTTTTCGGGGAGATGATCTCGGAAGCAAAAAGTCAAGGATCTAGGATTTCATGGGCTTCAGTGACCTGGTCCAACAGAAGACTGGATCACAGCTTCATTGCGGCCCGACAAGATAGAACTTTGGCCAACCCTGAATGGAGGACCTTTTTCCGATCCCAATGCAATTACTATCATTTTACCAGCTATCGGGTCAAATTAGGGGTGTCAACGAGCCAAGCCAGCTCAGCTCGACTTGAAATAAACCGAGCTTGAACTTTTACTTTGGGCTCGTTGAGCCGAGCCAAGCCTTAAAAGTGAGCCCGAAAAATAAACAAGCCGAGCCTGAACAATAGGTGGCTCAGCTCGGTTCGGCTCGATTAATTTTATAATAATACACTTTAAAAGTTAAATTTATATTATATATTTAGTATACCTTTTTTTAGGTAAAATATATTTAGTAAACATTAACATAATTATTTCTGTTTAAGTTTTAACTCAAGCTTTCACGTGAGTCACATGACATCCAAAAAACAAATGCCTTTTTAATTTTTTTAATGTAATTTAGTGTTTATCAATGTATTTATATATTAAAAAAATCGAGCCGGGCTCGAGCTCAACGATTTGTGGATGAGTCGAGCCGAGCCGGAGCATCTGTAAAATTCCAACGAGCTGAGCCAAGCCAAGCCTGAGCATCTGTAAAATTCCAACGAGCTGAGCCTGAGCAGTGCCCAACTCGGCTCAGCTTGGCTCGTTGACACCCCTAGGTCAAATCATAGTCCCTTTCTCATGTGTTCAGACAAATAGCTAGGCAAGCACCAAATAAATTTTCGGTACGAGGAACTGTCACAGAGATTGCCCACTATGGGGTCTAGGATGCATTCCTTCTGCAAAAAAAAACAGATTTTATAGAAATGATGTAATGGCCTGGAACCTAGGAAGCACGGATATGGATACGAGTACAACGATACGGCAAAACCTAAAAAAACATGATACGGATACGGCTAGGATACGTCTGTAATTTTTTTTTAAGTAATAATAATACTATATTTTGTATTATAATTACAAAATAACTATTGGTTCAGTTCTGTTTATGTATAAAAAAGACTATGTCCATGCAAAGCAAAAGAAATCGGGTCATCTTATCATCCACTAAGCAAAAAAGAAAGTCATCCTATCATCCACTAAGCAAAATATAAAAAAGACCATGTCGCGACCCAAAATACCCCCTATGAGTTAGGGATACTTTAGTTCGTGACCGCCGTATCATACATCCCGTATGACACATAAGGCACACATATCAACCTGTCAGAGTACACAAGTCATAACACATAGCGGAAGTAAAACAGAACAGTTTATAATAAAATACTCCTATCGTTAGGTTCAAGTTTGAACCAGCATAACATATCCAAAAGATGGAGTGGACAAGTCCCACTTTCAACATATACAAGTATCTCTTTTCCTGGCTCACTCAACAAAAGTCAAAGTCGGGACGCCTATCTATTGTTCCCTCGTACTGGTAATGATCCATAGAAGGTTCCGGCTCGTAGTACTCCTCCTCTATCCAAGGATCCGAACCACAGACATCAAATGGACCGCGTGCACCTGCCGACAGTCAATAATTCGGCTGAGCATGGAATACTCAGTGATATACAAACTACTAACTAACAGTGAATAATATCATGAACATAAATAAGCGTATAACATTCGTGAAAGTAGTTACCAAAATCCTTTTTCTTAACAGTATTCGTGTGAAATCAAAATTAGGTAAAACTTGTCATGTGATAATCATGTTCTTGTGAGTTCTTGTGAATTCTTGCGAGAGTTGGGATTCCTTGTGAGCATGCGAGAATCTGAGTGTGCATGATTTTCTTGTGAACTTGCGAGCTTGTGAGACATGACTACTTGTGAGTCCATGTATAGTTGGATTCCTTGTGAGCTTTGAAACGATCTTAGAACTTGTCACATACCAACCCAAAGTTTGGCCTTATCACTTGTGAACTTGTGAGAATTCTTTTAATAAAACGTTGCTTATGAACTTTTGAAAATACCTTTCTTGTGAGAAATCATCGAATCATGCAAGACTTATGAATATCATGCTAAACTTGTGAGCATAGGTGCATATAGTACTTGTGAATTGGTGAATATCATGGTGATCTTAGAAAGCTCGTAAACATGGCATCATATTCATAGAAATCAATAATAGTGATAGCTTACATCCCATATACCATTCATCATCAAAATCAGTCCAAGAACAACCTTAACATATAGTTTTGCCTTTAAAATAATAGCACAAGGTAGGTAGTAGAGTGTATCTACCTTTCAAAACCGAATCCCTACAGTTTATAGCTTGAGAATACTCCTTGGTAGCAAGAGAAAGCTTTGAGGAAGCTTTTGAATCAATCACAAGCTTGAGGAAAACAAGATCCAAGCTTTAGGAAGAAAGCTTGAAGCGAAAACCCGACTTCACTTGATCACTAGTACAAACCTAGAAGAACCCAAGCTCTTCTCCCTCTTTTCTCCCAAATTTCTCTCAAAATCTCCTCTCTAGGGTTCTTGTAACCCTTGCCACGAAATTGTGGTTTATATAGGCCAAGAAGTGAGGCCAAAGACCATTAGACCCTCTAAATATCTCAAGGAGTCAGTTTCAAGGCCAAATGAGGCACCAAGGATCTATCCGTCATGAGCACGGATAGATCCTTCAAAAAATCACTCACTGCTAAAAAAAACTCATACGAATTTGGGGTTGATCGATCGATCGGTCGTGGGGATGGATAGATCCATCAGTGTATGGGATTGAAGGATCTATCCTCCCCAAACTAGATAGATCCTTCACTGTTCATTCCTTCATTTTCCCGATATGGTATTTCGACCATAACTTTTGACTCGGTGATTGGATTTTGACGATTCAACTTGCGTTGGATTCTACATTCAAAGGGGAACAACTTTTATGTTTTGTAAAAAGCCCAATTATTCTATCTTCATATTCTAAAATTGCCCTAAAGGCTACTGGTCCAAGGGATTGCTGAAATGACAGCAGACCCGCTTTCGAGAAATCCCACGTTTGAATTAACTTCTATTCCAAATCTTAAAAAGTGATAAACATGAACCTTAAATAAGGGTTCAATACCTTTCCAATGTTTTAAGAATCACTCGATTCCGATGAGAGACGACAAAACTAGAGTTCCGCAAAGTTGATGGAATGACAAGACATTCACCCTCTTTGACATTTAGAGTATTTTATACTCTCTTACCTTTGGTCTAACACCGTACTCATACCTCATTACTCATTCCCCACTGGTTCTTAACCCACCTGGATGATCACTGAACACATACCAATATGCATGAGAGGTCCCGACCTCTTTATGCTTCGTGCACTAGCACTATTCACAACATTGTCAACTTAATTCCAGGGGTTCTACATTCACACATAGGGTATTTTATACCCTATGATTTTATATATTGAGCGGATTATTATAATCTTCTTTTGAGACATTTTTCCCCTAATCAAGAACACCTAAAAGGCTTTAGGCCTTTACACACACTTGGCAGGAGGTGCACTATTCACATGAATAGTGAACCTAAATTCTGAGGCTCTACAGACCATGTCCATGCAAAAACAAAAGAGATAGGGTCACACCCTCGGGTCTCAAAAAAAAAAAAAAATCCCATATCCCGGTCGTATCCATGCCGTATCGGAGCCGTATCCGAAATAAAAAAAATTGTTTTTCATTAACCGGATACGTCTAAGCCATATCCCGTACATATCCCACCGTATCGGAGACGTATCCATATCCGATACGGGCACAAAGACCTATTTGAAGTATATGTGCTTCCTAGTCCGGAACAAAAACACATTTGGTAATATAAAATAAAGGATCCAGCAGTTGAAAGCCCGAATTGCAGAGGTGCAAATGGGGGAACCATCATCATAGTCTCGTAACTATCAACAGACGTTAACTCGGGAGTTAGACTCTAGTTTTCTTCAAAAAGCATCTTTTAGCGCCAAAAATTGAGGGTTGACTGTGTGAGTTTGGCTCAAATTCTGTAAATGATTTTTGCTGGGAAGTTGGTATAGATCTTACCCGGATTCTTAATGACCTGGTGTCGACCCAAAGCAACCCGATTTATGGGGAAACCCCACGAAAATTTGACCCGACCCGTTTTGTCTCTTATGATGTAACCCTAAGTATATAAGGGGTTTTCTTTGAGGCTACGAAGAAGGGGTTTTTCTAGGGTTTCGAGAGGGTTTCGCAAGAGCTTGTATGCACTGTAAACTCCTTTATTTCTTAGTGGATCTTCTTGCTGTTTTCTCCCGTGGATGTAGGCATTTTGCCAAACCACATATATCTTGTTTCCATTGTGTCATTACAAGTTTTCTCATTTTCTTATTTCTCTAGATTTGTTGAATTGGTTATAACAGACTGTCTATCCCTAGGAGATAAGAATACTAATTTTTTTCATACTATGGTCGCGCATCGCAAGCAAGGAAATCGAATATGTGCGTTGAGGGACGAGTGAAGAAAATGGATCCACGTTCCTCTAGATGTTGAGCACCACATTTTGAAGAATTTCAAAGAAATGTTTACCTCCTCCCATCTTGAGAATATGAAAGAAATCCTCACTCAAATCCACCCCCGAGTCTGACCAAATGTGTGCTGAACTTTGTCATATTGTTTCTACTGTGCGCTATTCCAAATCGATCCGTCAAAAGTTCTAGGGCCAGACAGAATGTCGGGGAATTTCTATCAACATCATTGGGAGATTGTGGGCTACGGCCTATATATGTGCCGTTATCCAAATATTTTTTTCAAAGTGGGTATATACTCAAACAATTAAATTTCACCCATGTCGTCCTTATCCCAAAAGTTACCCATCCAGAATGCATGAGCCATTACTGCCCTATTAGCCTCGCGAATGTCAACTATAAAGTGATAGCAAAGGTTTTAGCTAACAGACTTCCTCCCATTCTTTTGGATATTATCAATCTAGCTCAATTGGAGTTCATTGGAGGTAGACAAATTTTTGACAACATTTTGATTGCACATGAGATCAGCCACTATCTAAAGAAGTAAAAGAGAGGGCAAGGTCCCCCTATGGCCATAAATCTAGACTTTAACAGAGCCTATGATCGGGTTGAATGGCCCTTCTTATTTGGGGCAATGGAACATGTGGGCTTTTTGCAAGAATAGGATAAAGGTCAGACCAAGCAGTGTGTAAATACCATCTCATATGTTATGCTAAACGGAGAACCAAAAGGTTTTTTGGGAGAGGTATTTGGAAGGTGATCCGCTCTCACTTTATTTAACTTGTGCTAAAGTTCTCTCTATTCTTCTAAACTTGCAGTGCAAGTTCAGAAGCTCAGTGGCATCACCATTGTCCGACGTGCCCCTACCACTTGCCATCTATTCTTCGTGGACGATTTTACTTGATCCCACTAAAATCAAATCTTGATGAAGCGGTACACCTGATGGACATCCTCTTTTGCTATGGGAAAGCTTTCGGCTAGAAGATGAATTTTAACAAGACTGGTGTGGCTTTCAATGCTAACACCCCATCGCTTACGAAGGATGATTGGCAAGATCCTTCATGCGCGAAACCATTCTTCTCCTGAAAAATACCTAGGTCTACAATAGGAATTTGGTAGACCCAAGAAACAGGTTTTTAACAGTAAAAAAATTGAATTCTCAAACGTATGCTGGGCTACGTTAGATCTCTTTTACCTCAAGTGGGTGGGTCGAGGCATCCTTATCAGGGTTGTTTAAGTGATTCCTTCGTTCGCCATGAGCTGCTTCAAAATTCTCATTAATTTGTTAAAGGACGTAATCTCGGCAATTGCACATTTTTTTTATGGGGGCAATCAAACGACCCAAAGATCCATTGGGTTAGCTGAAATACTCTCTACCTACCCAAAGATAAAGGTGGTATGGGCTTTCGGGACATTCATGCTTTTAATTTGGGATTGTTAGAAAAGCTGGGGTGGAGATTGGGCAACATCCTAATCCCTATTTGGCGTTTTATTTTCCAAAGACTTCATTTCTAGATGCCAAAGTTGGTGGGAGACCATCTTGGGGTTGGCGGAGTGTTTTAGTCAAGTGTAAAATTTTGAAACCGGGTTTACAGTGGCAAATAGGTTCTAGGAAAAAGTAAGAATATGGCAGGATCCATGGATTCCAAATCAGCCCCCGTTTAATCAGCCGAACAGCATCTTGTCTGAAGAGAGAGTTGCATCTCTAATTGATTCTCCAGGTGGGTGTTGGAATTGGGACCGAATACGAACTCTGCTCCCTAGATCAGTAATGGAGGAGATTCGAAAGATGTCGGTCAGCATTCACAATGGGCCGGACAAACAAATATAGCATCTTTCGAAATCGGATGATTTCAAGGTTAGTACTGCCTCTCCTAGCGAAGGTTATCATCAGTGCCCGTAAGCCTTCTAGTATCAAGGTTCCTGCAAGTTCAGTGGATACAGTGTACAGCTAACCATCCAAATGGACTTTCTAACTAACGAATTCTAGATTTCTTACATGCAGTTCAACCAAGTTGTATTAAAATAAAGCAGGGGAAGTGAAATGGTTTCTTCCCAGAGAAGACTGGATCAAAGTAACTGTTGATGGTACATCTCTTCTTCAGGGGTATAGCAACCAGAGTGCAAGCAAAACTGCTCAGAGATCATTCTCGGCAGTATCACCAAACCATTAAGGGGGTCAACTCGAGTAGCAGAGGCGGAAGCCTTTCGTCTTGGACTTCAATTGGCTATCGCTAACAATTCGAAAAAGTTATAATTGAGTCCGATTCCAAAGAGATCTCTGATTTCCTATCAGGTTGTTTGATCCAAATCCATTGGGAGATATTAGTTCATGCATTAAAGATATAATGTCTAAGGAACATCAGTGCAAGGACGTTTCCTTTAGCTCATATCAAAGCTCAGAATGTGACAAATGTTAGTATAAAGTTCTCTATTAATCTTCATGTAGGGTCTCTGATTTCTTATCAGGTTCTCTGATCCATATCCGTTGGGAGATATTAGTTCATGCATTGAAGATATAATGTCCAAGGAACAACAGTGCTTGGACGTTTCCTTTAGCTCATATCAAAGCTCAGAATGTGCTAAATGTTAGTATAAAGTTGTCTATTGGTCTTTGACATGTCTTGGGTTCGGATGTTGTGCAACTGCAACCTTTGTGGAGACCATAACCAGGTAGAATAAGCTTCAAATATAAATGGGTTCTAACAGAAACTTTCAGAAGGATACTGCTAAGGTTGCACAAGATCGAACAGAAATTTTCGTGAATTGTCATCAAGATTGATATGGTGTGGATTTCCAGGAGCTTTCAAAGGTCTGAAGCTAGGAGAGTATGCGATAACTCTAAGAGTTTAATACTGACAAACTAAAGGTTAATAATCTTAACTAAGCTTAAAAATATAACTAACGGAACTACAATCCTATGGAAGAAAGCTTTTGCGTAAAGAAACATTCTAAGTTAATATCTTACTGGGAACACAGGTGCTAGCGACATAGATATCATGCTGGCCCTGCCAATTTTAGTTCATTTGTCTACTGCAGATTCAGAAAAGGCAAAAATAAAATAAAATTACGGGGCAATGTCTACCCACCCGCTTACCTTCTCTACTTTAGTGTACTTTACCCAAGCAACCAGGTCTACTAGATGGGGTTAACCCAAGCCCGATCAGGGCTGAAAACAGCTTTGCTCATGCACTGAAGGCATAGAAAATCCACCGGGGACGAGCTTTTTCTTTTTTTTGGTATGCTCTAATCATTTATCTAACCATGTCAGAGGTCGACAGGGTTAGCACCCATGGTGGGCATCACAACCATGCCAAAGACTCGAACACGAGTGGAGGGGAGATACACTACCACTGGGACAAACCCATGGTGTGAACAATCGCATTTTTGACATCTACATTTTCTTACCATAAATGCCAGTCACTGACCATGACAGTCTCAAATGGTAGGCTTCAGCAGCTCATCTAAGCCTAGGATACTGTAAAACGGACTATTTCCAATGGTTGTTGAAAAAGGAATGACAGCAAATCTGGAATACAAACAGCAAAAGTAATGCATAACTTTCAACATCTTATTCTTCACTCTAATAACAACTATTACTACTAAACTTAGAGAGAGAATCCAAGCATTTTTCAAACTCTACTAGCAGCAAATATCACTTACCCATCATCAGTTCATCACCAAGACAAGAAACAAAAAATTTCAAGCTCATGCGAAGTAGTAGATATATGTAGTTAAGCATCATTTACTATAATAATGAGCAGCTGAAGGGGTTTGTACTCTGTTCTCAGCTCACATCTCCTGGAGCTCTTCCTCCTCGTCCTCGTAATCACCTTCATCATCGGCCGTGGCGTCCTGGTACTGCTGATACTCGGAGACAAGGTCATTCATATTGCTTTCAGCCTCAGTGAACTCCATCTCGTCCATCCCTTCCCCAGTATACCAATGCAAGAAAGCCTTCCTCCTGAACATGGCTGTGAACTGCTCGCTCACTCTCCTGAACATCTCCTGGATGGAGGTGGAATTCCCAATGAAAGTTGATGCCATTGACAACCCCCTCGGTGGAATGTCACATACGCTCGACTTCACATTGTTTGGAATCCACTCCACAAAGTAGGATGAGTTCTTGTTTTGCACATTTATCATTTGCTCGTCCACTTCTTTGGTGCTCATCTTGCCCCTGAACATGGCAGAAGCAGTGAGGTAACGGCCATGGCGTGGGTCCGCAGCACACATCATGTTCTTGGAGTCCCACATTTGTTGGGTAAGCTCAGGGACTGTTAGGGCCCGGTACTGCTGAGATCCACGTGAGGTCAGAGGAGCAAACCCCACCATGAAGAAGTGGAGACGAGGGAAGGGGATCAGGTTCACCGCAAGTTTCCGGAGGTCAGAGTTAAGCTGACCAGGGAACCTGAGGCAGCAAGTGACCCCACTCATGGTTGCAGAGATCAAGTGGTTCAGATCACCGACTGTGACAAAGATTAACAATAAATGGGAGTTTGATTAGTTGATCAGCATACATCTAAAGCAGAAGAAACATTGATCATCATACGTCAAAAGCAGAAGAAACAATGGCAACATTAAAGGAAAATAATAATGTTAAACAACAATCAAAAAGCAAGCAGCTTAAAGTTATAAACAGTAGAGATTCACAAATGGCAAGATATAACATTACAACCCTCTTTATCTCACAAGTGCTAGAAAACCTCAAGGGGCCCCTCCCCTATATGCATCATAATGTTATCAAACTTTCTACTATAAATATAGATATTATTTATGGAAAAATCAAAGGGTCCCATTAGGAAACCCCAAGGATGGCATACCATCATCATACATGCAAACGTGGGGCACAGTGATTATTCAATTCAACTCCTAAAATCTTCTATGTTGATTCCAAATCCCTGCACATGCCTCATGTGCATGACATTATGATCTCCTCTGTGGATATATGTATAGTTATATCTTAGTGACTGAGTGCATGTGCATGAAACAAAGCTACATGACTCGGCCAAACAAAATTTCCTTAGTTGAAAGAATTAGCAACACAAACCTCAGTAGTTAACAATTAATTCCATGATTCAAATCTGGAAGAAAATTTATCAAATTCTATTCCCGGAGACTCAGATAAGTTGCATTGCACTCAATATAAAAGGTTCACAAAGAAAATGAACCGGGCATATGCAACAAAATGCAAAACTAGGTGCTTCGCACTAAAAAAATTATCTAGAAAAATCAAAAGAAGGTGCCAAATCCTTATTTTGTTTTTAGCATAACATACATTTTAAGTAATTTCCAACAATGAGAATCCTACATTCAATTGTGGTTCAAGTATGCTAAACCAAAAGCAAGTCACAACATCACGGGATCAAAAAACATAAGATCCACAACATTTGGCCTTCAACCTACCAAATCAAAATCAAACAAGCAAGTATTCACAACAATAACTGACTCCTTTTGAAATGAAGTACTATTCACAAATTCACATCAGAAAACATATCACATTACTTTGTAATACTAAGCACAACAATACTTGCAATGTAGTTAAACATATGTAGTTTCCCATACTTTAAGATTCATTTAGGTAAAGATATTTCATAATACTAAGTACTCAACCAAAACATTCCAAATAAACTAAATACTTCGAATAGTAATTCAGTTATAAAAAAATCACCTCCAGAAGAAAATATGCACACACAACTTGGCCAATCAAATGAATATCCTCATAGAAGAACTAGATCTGAATCGTAACAAATCTGCATAAATTCTCAAACAAACCACAAAGATACTATACCACGACAAGATTTTGGAGCATGGTATACTTACAGCTAGGAGTAGTTAGCTTGAGAGTCCTGAAGCAGATATCGTACAATGCCTCATTATCCAGCACCATGCACTCATCTGCATTCTCAACCAGTTGATGAACAGAAAGAGTGGCGTTATATGGCTCAACCACTGTATCTGAAACCTTTGGTGATGGAAACACAGAGAATGTGAGCAACATCCGGTCAGGGTATTCTTCCCTGATCTTCGAGATCAGCAAAGTCCCCATTCCAGATCCAGTTCCTCCACCCAGTGAGTGACACACTTGAAAACCTGCCACAGATTCCATACAAAATTAAAGTGTTAGCATTATAGTTATCAGAAAAAGCTCACAGTTCAATGGTCTGATAAACATAGACTGCACTTTCACTTTTGTAAATGGCCTGGAAAAAAGTTTGTATTTACACAGTAAAATCACATGGAGAACCGAGAATATTTTCCTTTTTTAATTCATTGTAGTAATCTTCACAGAGAGAAACAACAAATAAACAGTTCCATAACAAATATTTCATTGCCTAGAACATATTGCAAGGAATTGAAAAGTAAGACAACTCAAAATAAAAAGCAGATCACCGATCTACTAATCGATTATTAAAAAAAAACACATAGATAAGTAGATCAAGAGGATTAAAGCCTAACCAATGCATTAGACAAAAATCCCTAACTTTAAAACCATAGAAAATAAGATAAAATGCTTAAACCTTGAAGACAGTCACAGTTTTCGGCCTCCTTTCTAACCACATCAAGGACGGAATCAATGAGCTCTGCTCCCTCAGTGTAATGTCCCTTCGCCCAGTTGTTTCCAGCACCAGATTGTCCGAACACAAAGTTATCTGGACGGAAGATCTGACCATATGGACCAGTACGCACACTGTCCATAGTACCAGGTTCCAGATCCATGAGTACAGCGCGAGGAACAAACCTTCCGCAAGAAGCCTCGTTGTAGTAGACATTGACGCGCTCCAGTTGCAGATCGGAGGTTCCGACGTACTTACCAGTCGGATCTATGCCGTGTTCATCGCAAACAACCTCCCAGAACTTCGATCCGATCTGGTTTCCACATTGTCCACCTTGAACGTGAAGGATTTCTCTCATATTTCCTGAAATCAACAAAATGTCACTGAAAATGAACAAAAATAAACTTTTCCAGTAACCTACAGATCAGATCTGAGATTTCTGAGGAAATGTGATAGAATTGGAAAATACTTCAAGTGATGAAACTGAGAAAATCAGTGCATTACCTGTGAGAAAGATGAAACTTGAAACTGATCAGTGATTTTTTCTGGAGAATGGAAGATTTTCCAGCAAACAAGAGAGAAATTTGAGTTTGCCTGCAAGACTCCAGCGATAGTGGAAGAAATGGAGCTCTGTCGGAGATAACAAGATGACGAAGAAAATGAACCCTAGAAAGCTATATATAGTGGAGAAAACACAGTGAGATCCGACGGTCTGTATTGTTTCCCTCCTTTTTTTGGTGGCCGTTGGATGATGCCGTTGGATCTTGGAATAGACGGTCTGGATTCTATTTGCTTGGATGTAGAGCGTACTGTTTGTATTTCAAAAAAAAATGGGAGATGTAGTGACAAATGTATCCTTGATCGAAATGACCGAAATATCCTTAATTGATTAGCCATCAAAAAGGGGTAAAAATGTCTGGTGTATTGTATTAAACGTATCAAATGTCTAATATAAATTTTGATTTAAAATTCCAAAAAGGAAAATGTTTTTCGGAAGGTTAACAAAAAAACAGAGAACTCGACTTTGAAGTTTGAACACCATTTTTTTTTTTTTTCTTTTTGCTAAGACATTTAACACCATTTGAAAGAAAGAAAATTAATGTTTTGAAAGTACGGGCAGCCTATGACTTTGAAAATATGTTTTGATAAAGCTATGTTTGTTTGTAAGGAGCTATGTTTGTTTGTAAGGAAAATAGATGACGAAAATTGTTTCCAAAAGAAAATAATTATGTCACCTGTTTGCCATCTTAGAGCATCTCTCTTTTTTATTTTTATTTTTTTTGGTTAACTCAATCATACCACAAGACAATGACTAGAGGCAAAGACAAGGGAATACTCACACCACCCAAGCAAACACACACACATACCTCACATGCAAATTCACACACACATGCAGCCCATGTAAGCTTTACCCTAGAGCTCCTCAAAACAGGTACCATCTTAAAGCATCTCTAACACTAATTTTTCAAACTTCCTTATTATTTCTCTAAACCTGACAGTGTTTTCAAGTAGGGAGTCACTTTTTCTTCTTGCAACTCCAACACTACTTCTTGTTTATTCTCTATTTATATTAAATATTTATTTTTTAATTTCATTTTATTTTATTTTAACATTATTACAACTATTGAATGTTCAATCGCACCAATCGGCCAAACACATGTCTCTTTTAATACTTATTAAATATGATTAAGTTTCTCTAACTCATGGGTTTCAACAATATAATTTTAGTTTTTAAAAAAAATATATTCAAAATTAACCATAAGAATTAAATTTTTTTAACTAGAGTTAAATATTTTTTTCCAAAATCTAAGACTATATTGTTAAACCCCAAGGGTTAGTAATCTTAACCACGGTTAGTAGAAATTAAAAGGGACACGTGCTAGCCTATAAGTGCGATTGAACTCTCCCTTATTAATTCAATCGCAATTGGCTATGGTTGAGGGTTCAAACGATTTTCAAGGAGTTTTAATAAAAATAATAATTTAATAAGTTTAGAGAGTTGAAATGTCTCGCCACTGTTGACGAGCTGAAATGCCCTCCCAATTCTGACGTTGTACTTTAAGGAGCTTGTTGGAGCACGTTTTTCCCTATCCAATTCCCTAAACAGACCAAGGGAGCTGTTATAGGGAAGTCTTGGAGATGCTCTTAGAAAATATGTATTTTCCATGAATTTTTTTCTCACTGGTAAAATTTTTCCATTATATAAAAGGAAAATTTTTCCTTTGAAAATAAAGAGAAGTTATTTCCTCGACGATCGGTGCTCAACACTAACGCTCGACACTCTTTTCTCCAATCACACCAATATCAAATCCGACTCCAAAACCACACACATCAGGATTGATTTGTAGGTATAAATCTCTACCCTGAATTCTAGGGTTTCTAAGTGATTGCTCACTTCTTCTGATGATCTTTCTCTATG
The DNA here is from genome assembly GCA_015143295.1 of Tetracentron sinense. Taxonomy (NCBI): domain Eukaryota; kingdom Viridiplantae; phylum Streptophyta; class Magnoliopsida; order Trochodendrales; family Trochodendraceae; genus Tetracentron; species Tetracentron sinense. Next base: position 36,365,599 of record CM026563.1, read on the forward strand.
GATTAATGCATATTTGGCCTGAATGATGCTTTCGGCAAGGGTGCTTGTTCTTCGAGTCAATGTTCATGCTATCCACGGCAAGATTACAACCAAGGGTGGCAACTGAGATAAACCAGATCCATGGGCATCCAGGAATTTTGTTTTTATGGGTTTCGAATGGTGAAAATTCCAATGGAATAGTTGAGAGCAGAATTGCAGAGCGAGTCTACTCAAGGACTCATCATTGTTGGTCTGAAATAATTAGAAGTTCAGATTCTAGAGAGGTTGGTGAATTTGAAGGGTTGTTTTGATGTGTTAAGTTTACAGAGAGATTTTGGAATTGGAAAAGAGGGAATAATAAACCCTTTTTGTCATTTTTTTTCTCTTCAATTTATGTGCATCTATTTGTTCTAATGAATAATCACCTTAGTTGTGAAAGAATGTTGAAACTTGAGAGTTGAAATGGGGAGGGCTTTTGCATTCAAAACCAGTTTCATTATCTTCCAAGCTTTTGTCTGATGTTCCTTTCAAAGCAGCAACTTTGAATATGAAGACCACTATTCCATTTTCTGAGATTTGTTTTTCTTCAACCAAACAACATAAAATGGAAGATTAGGAAAACATTTTTCTAGAAAATAATTTTACTGGAAAAGTTTTCTTTTCCATCCCATTTTCTATGCTAACAAACACAACCTGAGGGTATTTTAAAAATGATGGTGTTATGTGCACACCAATAATTGATGACTACAATCCATTTATAAATTTTCTTGTATTTTGAAATTCTTTATATATATGTGCACCCCATTCATAATTCTTTTAGGGTGGAGCTAGGCGCACCCCAAACTATACTGATATACATTACAAATATATAATTAACCTGAAAAGGGATAAATATGCCCTTTCTCCTCCCTTCTTCTTTCCAAAAAATCCCTGTAACTCTTCTCTTCCTCTCTCTAACAAAAGAGAGATGGAGTAGATGGATTTGCGAGCAGATTTTTGTTCTGAAAAACCCTGCAACTCTTAAATAAATTCTTGCTAGCACCCCAATACTTGCGAGCAGGTTTTTGAGTGACAGACGAAGAAGAGGTTGAAGCTCCAAACAGAAGAGTTGAATTCTTCTGTAAATGTGCGGTGAAGAATAAAAAATTTTCCATTGAAATAAGTTGTACCAGGGTCCAAATTGATGATGATTATAGAAGAATGAATTGTAGGTCATTCGCGAGCATGACCCACTTGGTAGAGACGTCAAACTCTTCCATCGACACATCTTTGGTACTGAAAAATCTGGACCAACCAGTATGGGAAGTGTGGGCGCAGAACTAGCCAATGGCCTTGTGATCAATGAAGAGGGTATAAGTTGGTGAAGACGTGTTTCAGTGCCTTCTTCTTGACACATCTTCATTTGTTTCTTCAAGGTGTTGGCTTCAATAGCTTGGTTGTTGTTGGTAAATGATTATTCTAAGTTGTTTTATGATGCATTTTGGGTTTAAAGCTGGAACTCATTTGTTTCCCGTATATATAAGCAACAAAACATGGCACATATTATTTCAATTTAAAGTTTCTATTTTTCTTCTTCACCATCCATTTGCAGAAGAATCCGTATTGTTTAATTTGCAGAGTTACAAGATTTTTCAGATAAAAAATATGCTTACAAACCCATGCCTCTCTCTCTCTCTTTTGTTAGAGAGAGGAGTTACGGGGTTTTTTTGGTTGTAGATGACAGGAAAGAAAAAGGGAGGAGAAGAGGGCATTTTTGTCTTTTTTGTTTAGTTTTATATTTGTGGTGTATTTCAATAAAATTTGGAGTGCGCGTAACATGACCCTTCTTTTATTATTCAACATGATTTCTTCTTTATTCATCTTCATCCTTTTACGGTCTCAATTCATCATCTTTTCTCCATTAACCAAAATTTTCTCATGTTCTTAGTTTTTAGTTTGACAATATTTTTAATTAAAATTTTATTCATTTTATTGAAAATTAGTTATATCATTTCTCATTTGCTTTTTATTTTCTTTGTTTAATTGATAACTATTGAAAATTCAATTATTTGTTCGACAATTTCTAATTATTTGAAGTTCCCTCTATTTAAGTGATAAAAATAGATAAAATAAGAGAAAAAAATAGATTACTGGTATTGAAATTTTTGTACACCACCATAGTGTACTTGCATAGTTTATTACCCATAAATATTAAATGAGAAAATTCCAATTCTTTAATTAAACAAGTGTTGATTGCATTATTTATTTTTGGATAAAGTATGTCAGCACCCTATTTTTACACCCCCATTTTAACTATGGTTAACTTAACCATGGTTAAATTGGCTTAATCATAGGACAAACCCTAACCATAGCCCTGAACCCTTCGGCTTGGGCCCATAAGCCCAAAAGTCCAAAGCCAAACCCCCCTTACTTGTATATGCATAGGCCAGGCCCAATTTTAATTTTCTTATTGGCAGTAGATGGTCTACCGCTAATTAGGAATTTGCCTGGTTTGATAATAGCAGTAAATCATCTACCGCAATTGTTTGATCTTCAGTTTGCAGGTCTGTAGACCCCCTGCACACTCCACCATCACCTCAGGGCTTTCTCACTCGACCCCTACTAGGTCCAACCACCTTCCTTGCCATTCCCCTCAATCCCCATTAGGTCCCTAGGCTCTCCTCTATAAAACCCACCACCCTGAACCTATAAGGAGGAGGGAAAACCCCCATCCGAATCCCTGTCGCATTACCATGGCCTAGCCCTCTTTCCAAATGCCTACAAGTAATCCCTGAACACCAGGGATACTCCAGGGATCACACCCAACTCATCCCCTCTCCCCCTGTGCAACACCACCACCGTGAGCCACTACCGCAATCCACCATCACCTTTGCAGGGAGCATAGCAACAGGGTAGGGAACCTCCCTACCCTTTTACTTTTTATTTTCGAGCATATTGTAAACCCCTGGTCGTTTCCAAGGATCTTGACTCAGTAGTTTTGACATTGGAGGGGTCCCCTGCCTCTTCCATAGGCAGTGGGAACCCCCACGATCCACCACACCTTCACACCACTGTGCACGACCCCCACTTCACCTCCACCAGCTTCTGGGGGGTCCTTAGTCCATGAGAAACCCCCTGATTGCATTGTGGAACACCCTAGTAGGTTGTCTTCGCACTTCTGTAGAAGTTCAGTAATTGCGGTAGAATAACTACCGTCATTCTAAGTGTTTTTTTTTTGCAGGGGCTTTTACTTAGGTATGGTGAGGCCCTGGTCCATTCCAGAGCCTAATATGGATGCCTAAGGATCTCCCCTATCACCCTTGAGCTTTTCAAGCTCCTGGGGTTAGCTTGACTAGGGTTAAAATGGCAAGAATCAAACTTGTGCAGAATGTCAGTAATCCCATTACCGACATCCTGAAGCTTTTTAAAACAGTGGAATCAGGGCCACTGTGGGCCTAATGTAAGCCAAACCCAAGGCCCATACTGAGCCCAGGACACATGGCATCTTCCCTAGACTCACCCTGGGCCCACCAACCTTCCAGGCATCTCTCATGAGCTCCCCATTTACCAGCAAAGTCTCTGTTCCTAGAAAACTAGGAGTGACGGCATTTAGTTTACCGACATTTCCAATATTCACTATATTGGAAATGGTGGTAAACCAATTACCACCATTCCCTGTATTGTTGGAACAGGGGTCTTGCCCAAGGCCCAGACCCAGTCTAAGGCCCTGGTATCACTGACAAGCCCACCTTGAGCCCAGACCATGTTTCTAACCGGGGTTAGTTCAACCCCGATTAACTTTTAACCCTAGTTAAGCTTCCTCAACGTGAAGAATGCACATAAAATCATAAAGACCAAAAAGTATAAAATTCAAAAAGACCAAAAAAAAAAAACTGTGACTTGTTAGCCTCCTCTTGACTATAGTTAGTTCCTAACCATGATTAACTCAACCTTGTTGGATTTTAACCATGGTTAATTTGTAAATATCCTTAAAATCCTATAAAATCACAAAAAATATGAAAAATCCAAAAAAGACTTACTAGGCTTTTCCTAACTATGGTTAGTCCCTAAGCATAGTTACACCTTTCTAATTGCGGTTAGACTCAACCCATTGAGCACTTGACCAACTCGGTCAACTAAACCCTAGCCCCAAGGCTAGACCCTTGACCACCCTATGCAAACACACACATACCCCTAGCCTTGGCACGGGCTCATGTGCCAGAACTACGGTCAGTCTGATCTCACCCCAATGTGAGTACGTAGGCAGTCCAACTCAGATTCGACCCTAGTTTAGCTTAGCTTTCTATCTTTCTTAGATTAGCATTTAATTAAACACTTAGGCATTCTAATATTGAGATTAAATTGACTTAAATTTAGAGAGTAAATAACCATTAAAAAATGGAGGTCTCGAGGTACCTAACACCTTCTCCGGACTTAATCGAACCGCTTACCCTAATCTTTGTTAGACCATAAGTCCTTATCCAAAACAATCCCGGGACCTATCCCTTAAAATGAATAGGTGGTGACTCTCAAACCTTCTCGTGTGAGTAAAAAAACTCGTGCTCACAAATTAACTCTTAAATGAAATTGAAGCTAGCATTACTCTCTAGTCTTATAATAATTTAATTTGAAGTTTGGTGTGTAACTATAAATTTTATACGTAATTTTTTAAATTTTGGTGTTTTAAATTTTAAGATACTAATAGTGTGCAATCATCAATTTTAAATAATGGGATGTAGTCATCAAATAATGGGGTGCACCTAACACCACCTTTAAAAAATTACAAAAAAAAATTTGTTATTGTTGATAGGAAGCTAGGGTTGTCAATGGATCAAATCTTGAATTTTTTTGTAGTGATATCGGATGCAGATTTATAGTGATATGATACAATTAAAATCCAATTTGATTAGATTATATATAACAATAATAATATTTCTATAATATTATAAATATAATATAATACTAATCATAATTTTTTTATTTTTCTAGATTATATTTGTGTTAATTAGATTGAATTCGGATCGGATTCAAATATTGGAAGTAATTGGATTCGGATTTGACAAGTTAGAATCCAACAAATCTTGGATTAAATTTGAATCAATCAAATTCTTAGTTGGGTTGGATTCAGATATAGGTAGATCCAGTTCAAATTCAATCCGTTGACACACCTAATATGACAGCCCTAATAGGAGCACCCTTTTTTTAATATTTGTAAGTTTTAAACTACTCCTGTCATAAGACATTTTAGATTGCGACGATTATTTCTTCAATAAAACTCTTTTCATAGCTAACATCATAATTTTAAATGTTGCATATAAAATATTTTGTCTTTTGTAACTGTTGCATACAAAATTATTTGCATAATATAAAATAGCTTGCTTCAAGCTATTTGAAAATTGTTCTAAGGTGAGGTCCTAGTTAAATGTTAACCCTAGATGACCTTAGGATCATATGTGATTTGGCTAGCAAAGTCCTCCAAAAATTGCCCACACTTCAAAGGTACTCTTTTATTCTTATTTTTTAGTTTAGGGCTACTCACTTTATGAGTGTTCAAAGCTTGAGATTAGTGAAGGTTGAGAGAGTTCAAATTTTTTGAGAGTTTACGTCCATGATTCATGGTTTTTATTGTTTGTATGTTGTGATCTCTTAGCGTCTTTACAAACCCGAATAGAATTTGAATCACCTAACACAAAGTAAGACACTCAATCCAGACGGTTTTATAAACCAACCGGGGTATTGCAATGGAAGAGAAGAGTTTTAAGAATTAGAATTTTAAAAAAAGATAAAATACATTTCACACCACACTAACACCCCACCTCTTGCGCCAATGGTGGGGTATGGCCTTTCTCATGCGAGTGGTCTTGAGATCTATTCCCTTGAGTGATGAGTAGCAAGAACTCCAATCCTCAATGCTAACCACTAACCATGTACTAAAGTAAGTAAATGATATCTTACAACAAAAAAAAATACCAAGCGACAACTCAACACATAAGCTCTCTCTCCCTCTCTCTGAGTCTCTCTTTCAGCTTATGGGTAGAAGAGGCATTTTATCAATGTACATGTGCTTCAAACATGGAGCGAGATAAAACTCTAACTACAAATGACAAGGAGTGGTATCTTCTGGTAGTGATTAGAGTAGCGCAAGATCCTCTTACTAGCTGATCACCCAATTAAATTTCAACACTAGGCAAAGAGGAAATTGGATACCTCTACTACTTAGTGTTGTCAACAAATTTAGATAGTATTTGTCTCTGATTCGGTATTTGAATAAGGATTTTTTTTTTATAAATGGAGCGGACAAGTAGTCCACTATCCGCTCTACTAAATATCTAACTGAATAAGTAGATACATAATTTTCATATACCCAACATGTCTCATATACTGTTTATATGCCCTTTATAAAATTTTAGGATTAGCTATAATTCTCTTATCTTGGTGAGGATATTATCGTAATTACATAACCAATACAAATATCATTTAACAAACCCTAAGTTTGATTGTTTGAGATTCCAAGCTCTGATGAGTGTCTTCTGCGTCGTCTTCCTCTCCTCTCTTCTACTTTTCTCTAACGGTTCAAGCTTTGATCTGCCATAGGGAAATTGGGTGACGGGAACGGCATGGAGATTCATTTAAGAGGGGTGAAAAAAATCCACAGGGAAGGTTTGCGATAGATATATGAGATCTTGGCAAGAAGAGTTGTGTCTGAGAGGAAACTACTAATAGGTCCCAACAAGAAGAGCCCTAGTGAGAGCAGCAACATTGAATCTTCGAGCTGGGAAGGATTTTCTCCAATGTCTATCGTAGAGATGGCTTTCCTGATGCCTCCAGCATTTAGTTTCCGTTCAGTCAGCTTTTGTCGTCTGTTATGGTTGTTGGGGTATTACGTACCGATTGCACATCTTGTGTTTTTTTTTCAATACTTTGTTCAAGCCTACGCACAAGGTAAGCTTCTAATTAGTTTCATTTTATTTTTTTAGTTTTCTCCTGAGAGACCCGATTTCGAATACTAGCTAAATTAAAGTATATTTTAATCGATTAGGATAATCGATGGAATTCGTTTAGTATAATCGATCGAATTCGAATATTATCCAAATTCGATTGGTTAAACCCAATCAAATTCAGTTTCTTGAATTTACTATTTGTTAGATATCGAAGCAGATTCGGATACTAAACGAATCGGATATGGATATAGCATTATCCGCTCCGAATCTACTATGTTGACATTCCTATCTACAACAGGTTACTTGTAATTATTAGTTTCATCTTTATAACTAGGCAATGCAACTCAATAATTAAGTTAATAAAATTTTCATTGTTACGTGTGTCGCCTTCCAATTTGTAGTGTGTGCAGTCCACACTTAAGCTCTCTCTCCCTCTCTCTAAGTCTCCCTGATTCGTGTTCAAGTCTTGTGGAATATGATGGCTGACATATCTACCTATTTGCTAATCTAGAATAGATACTAATCAGGATTGCGCCCTAATCGTATATATTGAATAAAATAATAATAATAATAATAACAAAAATAGTAATAATAAGAAAGTACACACCAAAAGTTATTCATTGTCTTTTTTTTGCTTGGTCCTAATCATTTATCTACTTAAGAGGGGTTAGGGGGTTAGCAGGGTTACCACTCATGGTGGGCGTCAACAGCTACACCAAGAATTGAACACGAGTCACACCTCCCCAAAGGAAGATACACAACCATTGGGATAAGCCCATGGTGTGTAATTACTCTAACTAGTCTTCTTACTCTACTCTTATAACATGAAATATTTATTCAAGCACATTTCTTGTCCTAAACACGATAAGGATATTTTAGTCCATCAAACTCAGACACGAGTATGTATATTCTTGTAAAGAGATGCTAATTCGGAGACAAACTCTCTATAATAGCGACTCCAAACTCACTGCATAGCAACATGTGTCATTATTTTTTAATGTTATCTTTTGAATAAGTTTTTTTTTTTTTTTAATAAATGTGGTTATCCTGAGCCTTAACGACTCATACTGACTAGTCTCAGACGCTGCATAGAGAATATCTCCACCTCATACAATAGATATTGAGGGGAGTCCAAGAATCGACCTCGAGACCTCCGGATTTACAATTTGCCACACCCCTAGGGTTTATCTTTTGAATAAGTTGAAATCAATGTTTTCATAATCGAACCAATGGTCAAATCGACTAAGTGGCTAGTTATCGATTCGAACGGTTCAATTGATTTGATCTTGTCTTTTTATTATTAATTTTTTATTTTTATTTTACTCTTTTTCTAATCTATTCTTACCTGTTTTTTTTGTTGATCCTATCGTTGAACCATACGGTTCTCTCGGTTCCGATTCTTTGGCCGGTTTTCAAAAGATACCAAATTTAGATGTTTTCAACACCATAGACCAGGACGATTCTCGGTGCAACCAGCCAGTCCAATTTTAAAAATACTGTTACAACCATTACTGCCTCCTTGTGAGAAAAAAATGTTAACCTAGTATTATAAAATATAACAAGGACAAGGGTTGATACGAGTTTAGCTAGCCAAGGACAGTACTCCACTTATTGTGGGATGGGATTTGATCTAGCGATAGCATCATGGTTTTGGTCTAACAAGTGGCAAATAAAATGGGAGAAGTTATTTCATTTTCCCTCATTTTTTTTTTGACTTTTCTCCGTTTGAGATCTTCCCCCCCTTCTTATCACCACATGTCACCCATCAACCCTATTCCCTTTATTGTTCATTCATAATATCTGTTGACATATTTTATTGTATTTTCCACACAAAGATATACAAAAATAACTAAAGGGTTGGAGAAAAATGACAAAAACCGTCTATGAGACAGTGATGCCCCCATGTGACCTGCTAGCTCTTTAAACTCTAGTTAGAATAGTTAGATTTAACTACACCTTCAAGTTTGTTCCGTGTGATCCGATCTCAGCTTTGCTTAGGTTAAACGTTAAGCATGTCTCTGTATTTCTTACACTAATTAATGTCATTTTCAGTTGAGCGAAGATACTGTGGTTAGCATCCACATGCTAACCTGTAGGGGGGAGCCAGGTGGGGGGCGTGGGGGCACGTGACTCCACTGAACTTTTGACAAAACTAGATCTTTTTTAATTTTTGTAGGATAGTCATGCGAATGGGGCAATCCCCCCCCCCAAAAAAAAAAAAACTTTGGGAAAAAAAAGTATTTTTGAGTTTGGACCATATTCAATCACCATTGAGCTCTCCTTGAGTTCAATCGCACCTACAAGTCAACATGTGTCCCTTTCAACCCTCGTTAATTATGGTTAAGATTCACTAACCTTTAGTTATTGAGAAAATATGTGAAAACACGAAAGAGAAAATTTTAATTTTCTAATGCAATTTTTAGTTGTGTTTTATTCAATTTTATTTTATTTTCTTTATTTTCATTTATTTTCTCGACAATCAAACATAGGATTAGAGTTTAATAATCTAATCCTTTGTTGTTGTTTTTTTAAGTAACCTTAATAGTTAAAAGTTCGTAATTAGAGTTAAAAGGGGGACTACATGAATGCGATTGAACTGTTCGAGTTTAATTGCAATTGGATAGGATCTGAACCGTATTTTTTATGAGGAGTGCTATCCCCAGTTGCATTCAATGCAAAAGTTTCCACAGACGCAATATTAACCGAATCATGTGGAGGAGTTGGATTTTTTAAAACATTTAAAAAATAAAAAACAGAATATGTATGACATTTGTAACCCCAGAGTTGCGTCGGTGGAAGTTTTGCGAGGGGCTAACAAAATCCATTTTTTATACTAAGTTGTTTAAGTATGTAATTGGTCATAAACATGGGACAAGAGAGCAATTGTCCACTAAAAAAGTTATACTATATTATTTAATATGTTATGGTTGTGGGGGATAAGGGGGCAACTGTCTCATGAACTTTTTTTTGAAAACAAAATATATTTTTTATATCATTTCATTTAATTATTTAATTGGACATAAGTACTAAGTAAAATGACATATGTCCTGTAAACAATGAAAAATAATACTCGGAAGATATTTATAAAAGTATGGACGAAATGGCCCAATAACTTAGATGTCAATTTTTTTTAGGAACTATTTCTCCCAACCTCCATCCCCCAACTTAGAATATTTTGTACCCACCTAATCTATAAAATCAATTAACAATTACGACTATTTTCTATCAACCATGGGTCCCTCTACTAGAAAATCTTGGTTCCGCCCATACTAACATGTGGGGTGGTATAGTATATTTCTTGATCAAGATTGTATTGCTTGACTTTTTGACTTTTTAATAGATCAAGAGCGGGATGTTGACTGACTAATATTTTCATTGATTACATATATCCATAAAATAAAAAGAGAGTTATGATTGGTTGTTAGTTGTCCCAAACTTGAGTATACATATGTTAAGTGACATTTAAGAATAGTGCCTTGAGGACACTTTTGTTCATTCTAAGCATGTAACTACCACTGTCCGTGGTAGTGAAATGATACCCTTAGATTAGATGCCAGCTAGTTTAGTTGGTAAAGCCTTTTGGCGTCGTACTAGAGATTAGGGTTGTTAACGTGTTAGATTCGGATCAGATCTGCTTAGATCCAAATCTGATCCAATTAAGAATCTGACACATCCAAGTCCGATCCAAAATCCGCCGAATCATTAATTAATCGATCTGAATTTGAATCCGATTATATTTTTAAGATTTGAATCCGATCCGATTAAGGTTAATTAAACAAAAATTCTATTTTAATAATATAAAAATACAATATTACATTAATTAACTCTGATTAATGTTATTTTTTAAAAATTAATACTTTATACATAAAAAATCTATTTAATATATTTAAAATGATTTTAAAAAGTTAATATAATCGGATCAAATTTTAATCGGATCAGATCAGATCATCCTATATTCGGTTCCGATCCGATTATAATCGGATTCCACCGATCCGATCTGAATCCGATCCAACGGATCACATATAAGGTCCAAAGTCCGGCTAATCGGATCGGATCCGGATCATGATCTGATCCATTTACAGTCCTACTATAGACCTGGGATTGAATCCCACATATATCAAGGTTGACAGGTTTATGGGAGGGCGATTGCTCATTGTGCAGCCCATAGGTCCATGTGCCATCCAATGACACCAAAAGAAAAAATGACACCTCAAAAAAAAAAAAAAGCAAACTACAGGGTAGAAAGATCCTCCGGCCACATCATTTAGTTGGGAGTTTCCCTCCATGGGAATTGAACCCATGACCTCCCCTTAACGAGAGCATATATTTTCACCATTAGGGGTATCAATCGACTGGCTGTCCGGGCTTGATTAAGTAGATCCTAGGGCTCAAAGCCCGTTTTAATATACTACTACCCAGGCTACCGGGCTCGAATGCTCAAAAAAACTATAAATTCTATGTTATGCCCAACTAGGCATGGCTCTACTCGATTATTAATATAGACATGATTGGGCCAACCTCTTAAGCCCAATTAATAATTAACCCACCAACAGCCCGGCCCGCCCGAGCCCTACATGTTGACACCCCTATTCGCCATCCTAACAAGAAGGGGGTTGGGTGCTACCTTAAGCATCAAAACCTCACATGGTGTTTGTCCCACTCCCACACGAAAATCTTGATTTGGTGGTTCATTTTCTAAATCTTGATCCCATAAATGTGGAGCACGGTTTCAATTTACCTATTTCAAGTTTTCAAATCTTAAAATATAATGATCTCACTTTTTTTAAAAGGGAAAATCAATATCATAATACTAAAATTATTAATTTTTTTTGTTAAATAAGTATGAATATATAACTAACATCTCATGTTTAGACAATAGATATAATTATAAATAAAAACATCTCAGTGGGCATCAAAAATTATTATAAATTGATGTAATGGGGAAAAATGGTAAACGACAAGTCATCTATGGACAAACTCGAGCTGAATTCTGAATGAACTCGAGCAGAAGTCTAGATGTAAACCTCGAGAAGCGGTCCACTGACAAAGCATTAATGATACATATGAGTTAGATATTATCTATGACCTACCATTAAATACTAGTCACCTCGGATCACTTCGGTGATCATATTCGACTTGCAGTGAAGGAATGTGTATTTACGACGAGATATTTGTTTGACACTAATGTGATGATTCAGTGGGATCTATGGTCATCCATTGACATGGATGACCATAAGGATTCTCTGCCTATAAATATACCCTAAATTTCAATAAGAAGGGGTTAACAATTCACACAACAATTATACCCTAACCTACTTTCTCTGAGAGCAAAGGCCCTATACTCAAGAGGACTCCACATCTCTATCTTCCTCTGACTTTTCCTTATTCCCTCTTCGTATCCGGACATCAACCTTCAACCAATAAGCCTATGCCACTTGGAGCTTTCTGGAAAATCTCACCACAAAATTAGGGTCATCTATGGGAAACACATTGACTCTCAACAACAAACCTTTTCTCTCGGCACTTCTCATCCTCCAATGGCAGGATGTGCTCCACCTGTGGGAGATATGTCCCAGGTTGACCAAATCATCCTAATGCTACAACAATAGAGGGATGATATACAGCGGCAGCAAGCTGCAATGAATCATCTGATCCACGACCAACAGACGCTGCAACAGAGATTAGTGACAGTTGAGCATGATCGCACTCGTATTGATGATGACGATCTTTCGATCTCATGGGCTATGCCTTATTCAAGATCTCCATCGCCCTCTTATAATCCAGATCATCCAAACTTCTCGCGGTCCCCTCCTCAAGGTCGGGATACACAGAGATCCCCTCCTCTTGGTCCAAATTTCAACTAGGACACCAAATATATGTCACAGTCCCCTCTTCGAGGTCGAGAGACCAGAATATCTCCAGTATGAAGCCAACATGTTGGAATGACTCCAGCAGAAGTACAAACAATGATTCAGGCCGACAAGGAAGCCCTTATAAACCAGTCTGGAGCCAACTGACCTGATCAATTTGCTCGATAGGCATTGGTCGACGTCCAGAGTTCGCCTTTCTCTACAAGGATCCTAAGGGCCACCCCACCTTGGAAGTTTGTGGCGTCAATCTTCACCCCATTTGACAAGACTTCGGACCCGGTCAATCACCTATTTCAGTTCCACCAATCAATGGCTCTTCACGACCTCAACAATGCCCTCATGTGCAAAGTATTCTTGTCCAACCTAAGTGGACCGGCCTTGGGATGGTTCTAACGCCTACAATCAGGAGTGATAGGAGACATGAAAACATCCAGGTCAGTTTTTATTGATCGTTATATTGCTAACAAGAGGAAGGTTGCAAATTTAGATTCTCTCTTTGCTTTAAAGATGAAAGCAAGTGAATCTCTTAGGGACTTCATCTAGAGATTTCGTGAGGTGGTCAAGACCCTTGACGACTGTAATGATTGTACAAGCATCTTGGCTTTCAAGAATAACCTACCTATGTATCCAAGCTGTACAAGTCAATTGTCAAAACCCACCCTAGATGTATGGACGATCTCCTTGACCGCAAAGCCAAACACACGAGGCACGAGGACGATACCAAAGCACGGGCCAAGCCAAAGACTGTTCCTGTTGGAGTAGTAGAAAAGCCGGAAGAACCACCCACCTCAAGCAAGAGACCCATGTACGTCGCCCCAAAGGATGAGAGGCTACCCAAGCGGATATAGCAGGAGAGACAGCCCAACCAAGCTCAGTGGGATCAGCCAGAGAGGCACCCTTATCAGCATGAGCAAGATCAACGGGGCCAGCTAGAGAGGCGTCCCTATCAAAACCAACCGGGCTAGATCAACTTCACCATTCGTCCGACCGTGATAATGAAGACGATGAGGAACAACCCATATTTGTTTTGGTCGAGGTCAATTGCAGAAGTCACTATAAGCCCTAAAGGGAAGGATTTCTGTCAATACCATAAAGTCTGGGGCATGTGACGAACAAATGCTGAGTCCTGTGGAACTACCTAGAAGTCTGGACATAAACCTTGAGAAGCGGTCCACTGACAAAGCATTAATGGTGCACTCATGAGTTAGATATTATCTCTGACATAACATTAAATATTAATCACCTCAGAGCACTTCGGCGATCAGAACCGACTTACAGGGGAGGGTGTGCATTTATGAGAAGATATTTGTCTGACACTAATGTTAGACATATATGCCCACAAAAGTCATTCCGGGATTGTACTAATTTATTTTATTAATAAAAGCATATTTACATTCACACATTGTCTTCTACATTGGGTAATATATATTGTAAAGTGTCTCATATGATGAGACTACTTTATCCATTAGGTAACATTGTAGGAAAACCATCCAGTTGGTTTTGAATCAATTGCTAAGGAGATATGGTTTTCCGGTTCCTTGTAGACCTAAAATTGTTCTAAGTTATTTATGATACATCTGGACAATGTATTCCTACTAACTTACACATGGTTAGTTCCATATGATGGAGTGATGAATCTCTTCACTGAGAGAAGGGTCTCTTGACTAATATGTGGATATAAGTAAGAAATACTTATATTGAAACAGGATCGCTTAGTGGATACCCTTAGAAATATGTTGTTTGTATATTTAGGGTAGTCCATTTGACATAATGTCCTTAACCTGAGAGGTCAATATCTTCTATAGTATTTGCCTATATAGCTTTGTTGTAGTTAATCGTCAATGTCCAATACACCAGACTAAGTACGGGCTCATTGTTTTATGTATGCTATACTAGAAGAAGTGTGTGTACGCTCAACAAGGAATCCACCACTCCTCTCTTAGAGTAATATATATTGAGTTGATACCTGTCAAACCGGACTTGAAAAACCAGCGCTGGTATTTATCGATGAAATGATTTTATCTAGAATGTTATTTTACGTATAAAAGAAAGTAATAATAATAATAATTTCTTTTAAAAGGATTTCAAATAGTTTTGAAAGTCCAAGTTTAACTAAAAGTATCAAAGAGAAATAGTTCTCAGTATAAACTAGGGATTACAGACAATATAAGATATTGTCCTATAAGCTTATAACAATATTGAAGGTGGAAAGACGTATTTGTAAAAAAAACCTTGTAATAGATAATACCTGCAAGTAATTCTCTATTTTCTGGGGGTTAATCACATTGTGTTAATAGACATTATTGTGATTAGTGGAAGTCCAGGGACCTAGATGAAATTCTAAGATCCTAATGGAATTGTAGGAAAGTGTTTCCAAGCAACAAGGCTCAACCAAAAGGTTAAGCACTTGGTCCCACTACCGGAAATGAGAGATCGCTTTAGATCCCACACACTAGGACCTTCTTAAAGCTTTAATTGAATTAATTAAATTCTCCATATAATTCACTTTATAGTATAGTGAAGCTCTAATAAATCAAATCACATAAGATGTGATTAATCAAATGACCAACATGAGTTTGGAACTCATAGAAGGGCATGATGTAGTGGGGGCCACCTAGGGTGGGATGCCCACCTCATTAGATGCTACTTTATTAGTTGCTAAAATGTTTAGTTACTAAATAGGTTACTTACTAATTTGGTTAGTTACTAATCTTGGTTAGTTGTTAAATTGATTAGTTATCAAAATTGTTAGTTGCTAAAATGTTTAGTTACTAATTAATGATTTCCTACTAAATAGGAATAAGATTGCTAAAATGTTTAGTTACTAATTAATGACCATAGAGATTCTCTACCTATAAATATGCCCTAATTTTGAGTATGAAGGGGTTGACAATTCACACGATAGTTATACCTTAACCCACTTTTTCTGAGAGCAAATTTCCTACTCAAGAGGACTCAACATCTCTTTCTTTCTCTGACTTGTCCTTATTCCCTCTTCGTATCAAGTGTTGACTTAAACTTCAGAGTGTCTTGACAGGGCGGAAGACCTCTCCTCAGCAAATCCGAACATCAGTCTTCATCCTTCAACAAGTAAACCTGTGCCACTTGGAGCTTTCCGGAAATTCTCACCACAATTGAGATTTTCTATCGAAGTATATGCATGATATCATTGAAATGTAGTTATGATTAGGTAAAAATAAAAATTGTTATATATTTGGAGATAACATACGAAATCAGAATTTAAACCAACTTCATTAAATACTCTTCCTAAGGCCTTATGTTCAGCTATTGACAAAAGTAATCGTGAGTTTTGGTGATGCTCCAACCCTGATAAATGACACATTAAATGTGTGAAATAAAATATTATATGTACTCCAAAAGGAGGAGGATTAGGGTTCATGCATGGCTGAGCCAAGATTTTTTCCTTGAGGGAGGGGAAGTGCATATATCAAGAAAATTAATAGATTATGTGTAGAATAATCAAACATGGATGAAATATTATTGGGCTAGAGGGTTGGGGGTGTAACTCACGGGATTTTTGTTTTTTGAGTAATATTGGGTCTATCCGGGTCATAAAATCCGTTACTTACACAAGAAAACACAAGAAAAATAAGGTTCCTTTCTTTTGGGAGAGTCATTTTTTATATTATACATATAAAAGGGAAAAAATTGTTTTTGTATGCATGCGTGTTTAACTGCATTCCTCCCCAAGTCGCCGTGTGTCCCTTTTGACTCCCTTTAACCGTGGCTAAGATTCACTAACCCTTAGGGTTAATGAATCTAACCATGGTTTTAAGAAAAAATAAATTTTGAAGTTAGTGAATCTTAATCATAGTTAAAGAAAAATAAAAGGGACATGTGACGAGTTGGAGAGGCGTGCACGTTCTGTTGAGTAGAACATGCACGCATAAAGAATCACGCCCCATAAAAAGATTTCAAACTTTTGAGGGTGTTATTAAACTTCCCACATAGTCAACAATTACATCCTAATATGGGTGTCCATAACATAACAGACCAGGCTAACTTGGATTGTCATTGAACCAAACTAACAAGCCCGGTCACTTGTGACCAGCTAACCTGATCAGTCCGTAGAAAGACCTAACTAGCCTTAGTCTGTATTTCAAACTATTCAGTTCGACCATCTAACGGGACTACCAGTCCAGTCACTTCATACCAACCTAGTACTGATCCTATTTAACAGGTTAGAACCGTTTAACAAAAACTTTAAAATTTTGGGTTGGGGGAGGGGGGCTGGCCCCTCCCTGTCCTCAACTCCCTATCGGTTCAGACCCTAGCTCTGATATATATTCGAGATTCTGTGATTAAAGGTGGCTAATGTAGGGGTGGAAAAGTATTTAAAGAGTACAGATTTAGTTAACGAAGTTGGTGGGTAGTGGAGAAATGTGATAAAATTAACATATGAAAAGAAAAATGGCTTCCTCAATGGCTCCAGACTAAATGCAGAGCTACAAATCGAGTAATTGTCCAATTGAAACAGTTAAGAATATCCTTGATATACATAAGCAATGGAAATGATATATCATTTTTAATCTCTTTCCCCGTAACATCATCAATGCTATTATTGGGACTTCCTATTTTGACAAATCATATGCCTTATAAACTCGTGTGACACTGGAATAAGAAAGGGTTCTTCAAAGTCTGCTACTCTGCTCAACATATAGGTAAATATTTTACCATCTTAAAACAAGTGATGCAAAGAAGACTCGGGTTGGTGCATTGCAACAAACCCCAGGGCGGCTATATGCTATTGACCCAATTCTCAACTTGTTCCGGAAAAAGTTATGGGCGAGCTACCTCCCTCCCAAAATTAAGGAATTCTTATGGAAGTGTGTTCCAGGGGTTGGTGCAATTGGCTAGCATCCCAGGTTTGATCTTGTGGTTATGTGTTTAACTCTCAATCCTTGACTGCAGAGGCGGAGCTAGGATTCTCTTTCAAGCGCAGCTGACAAAAGGGGGTTCGGGGGCATAGCCTCCGTTTTTTTTTTGGAGGGCCATTGTGTCTGTTCATGTCCATTTGTGAAGAATAATTTTTTCTCAAAGGTTTAGGGGGGCTATAGCCCCCGTCCCTAGCTCCGCCCCTCTCACAGGCTATTGATACTATAAATTGTATAGTAGAATTTTTTTTCGCAAAATTTCAGGGGGGACTTCAGCTCCCTGGGCCCATGTGGCTCCGCCCCATAGTTCGTAAGGAAAATTTTGAGTGATTCGGTGGAGACACCCAAAGGGACCAGTCCTTGCCTCCAAAGGTTAGGGACACCCTCCGTTACCCCAAAAAAAAAAAATCATTACCTATTAATACTAACATAATTGCTCGAAATAGAAGTGGTACTGTCCAATGCTCCTTATGTCATAAAGCGGATGAAACTTCATGACATTTATTTGCTCAATGTGAAATCGTTCAACGTATTTACTTTGCATCTCTTTTCACTATTTGACCCTTCCACTCATAAGAAGAGTGGATTATCGCCTGGCTCACTCTTCTAGTCCTCACAAGTTTATTGGCACTAATTCGTCAATTGTTATGAACTCTTCCACATTGATCTACTGGGTATTAACATTACAGCAAATATGGAAGGTAGCGACTGAGGGATTGAAGGGATGCAATGTACATTTTGTAAACGATCCTTATGTTTAATATATTTTGTTTGTTTACACCTTTAAAAAAAATCCAGAATTATGACAGTGCTCTAAAAAATTATGAATTTGCACGCAATTTATTCTAGAAAAAGGGTCTCCTACATGTTCAAAATCGATTAAATCATATGTTAGGCGTTTGGATTGGTTTTTCTTTTGCCAAAAATCAATTCTGATAAAATTAATTGTGTAGTTCATGATCAAGTAATTATTTTTTCAAATAATACTGTTTAGAGAATACGAAGTTGAAAGACTCACCTACGTATTATCTGAACACTATTATTTGAAAAAATGATTATTTGACCATTAATTTCTACACAATCAATTTACCAGAATTGATTTTTGGCCAAAAAAATCCAATCCAAATGCCCCGTATAATCCAAACAATTGTAGCTGTATTGTAAGTTAGACTTATCCAGTGCGATGAATAGCCTAAATTATACAATGCAAGGATAAAACAATATAATCTAATTAGATCCCTATGACTGAATTATCGAAATGGTAAATAAATTGTTTAAAGAGATTTACTCTAGATACCATAAAAGGTAATAATTCTTATCCACTTTATCAAAGGTGAAATCAATCAAAATATTGCTTTTGACAATACTACGCTAGAAGTGCAATTAATGACACATGGAATAAAAAAAAATACACATTAAATTTTTTTATTATAAAGTGCATGAAACATTTATATAAGTATATCTATGCAAATACCATGGCCAGTATATGACAAATAAACTTTTTCGATTCATACTCTAGAGGCTTCGCGGAGATTCTCTACATAAATATCTTTGAAATACACATAGTTTTGTTATTATGAACTAATTAGCTATCTTTAATTTATTTGACAAGCCTAACCTAAGGCCGATGCTAATTAAAATTCTGAAAACAAACTCTTTTGACTATAAACCAAGACAATACTTATTTCAAGATGACAACTTGCCAAGTTGGTAAAGTTGTTGGTGTGGAAACCATAACTTGGATTCAAAACCTACTAACTACTAATCATCACACTTACCAATATTTCAACAAGAAAAAAAATATAACACTTATTTTCAAAGCATTACAAATGGATTAAGATGCAAATAAATTGACAAATAAGATTAGCCACGCAAGACGTTATATGGAGGAAGATCTATATAATTGTGTGTCAAACTATCTGAAGTCATCTGATGATATTCTAATAGTTTTCAAAGTTATAGAGCAAATTTTCAATTTAGATGACAAGAAGTAGGCAGTATTGGTGGATAATGCGAGCATCTGAGAAAGTTTGATATCAGCGATAAGTACATAAATAGATAGAGATATTACCCTATCTGATTTGTATCTGAATCCATTTATTCAAATAATTTTCCGAAAATGTATTGATGGAGCAAAATTTAAAATAAAACTTTTACTATTTATTTACAATCAAATCAGATTTAGATAGGGGTATATCTGATCCGATAATATTTTTTTCAACTATATATATACATATTAATAAAGGTGCACATGCTTTGCACATACAAAATTTTCATCATTAATGAAAAACATAATTTTTTAAGATTTTTTTTTTCAAAATACTAATATATTAGATGTTACTCACTTTATATTAAATAATTTTATAATTTATTGGTATATTTTATATGAATATGAATATATTTTAGTAATTAAATTTAAATTTTCTTATAGGAATTTAAATTTAACACTTGAAAAGAGTTGCTAGCAGCTGGATTATTTGTGGGTCTCACTTATAAATGGCAAAAACTACCAAACTAACCTCAGGTTCTACTCCGACTATAAATGTGACCCTTGACAAATTAACTTAACTTTTATAACCCCACATGTGAAAACAACCACATGTGTGAGGATTCCATTTTCTTTGGACGCATATACGTACCCTAAGTATTATGTTAAGAACCAAAATGTAAGAAATGATAATCATTGATGGGTGGTTTCATGATTCCAACATTGAGGTATTCACCTTCTTCAACCTAGATTCACTCTCTCTTCCGGCGATATTCCGGCACTGTGTTGACTTGTTCTATCCTGAAGAAGAAGGTTCACATTCTCTTCTTTGAACCCTACTTTACTCTCTCAGGGTTTATGAGTCAAGAGAAGAGTACTCCTTTACAGAGTTGGTCAAGGAGTTTGGATGGGAAATAACGCTTGCTGTTGTGTTATTGCTCGGTTGTGTCTCAAAATTAGGGGCCCCACATTCAACAAGGTAGGCCCCACATCAACAAACGAGGGCCCCCACTTGATTTATGAAGTTTGGTTAAGAATACTGTCGAGTTCGCTGTGATTGCCGGTTAGTGAGTGCTCTCTACCGACGGATTGAGACTGTTGAATCCTGGGGGTGTCCGCCAAAGACCTGTAAGCATCGGAACAAGGACGTTAATCACATTAAGGACAACGTGTTCAACACGTGCCTCAGTCTCCATTTTGATAATTGTTTTACCCTTATTTTCACTTTAATCTACTTAATGCATTTTAGTATTTTTCGGTATATTCTCTATTTGATTTGTACTGCTCTATCAAAGATTTTCCAACAATCTTAAGGTGATTAATCTTGGAGCACTATAAATTATGAAAAAAAAAATTTATTTGATTTGATGGAAACAATTTTAAGATGATTCGTTCCTATCAATGTGAGTACGATGGGGGGTTGAAGTTTCTGGCCGTCACTAAAGGGGATAAGGGTATAGGTTGGAGAACCTCAGGTTTGAAAGTGAAGACTTATGATCATCAAGTTTTGATACAGTATTGAGCATAAACATGTTTAGTGTATTTGTTTACATTATGCCGTGTGACATAATAGAAGCTTATTCATAATCGAGCCAAAGCTAAGCCAAGCCGAACCATTGTTTTAAGTCAACTCGAAGCATTGTCACTCAGTCAGGAAGAATAATAGTATATTTGGTATATATGAATCGTACACATTGTTATGTGTAGCATCTATCCATTTTCTGAAACATCTGAGTTATTATAAGTCCGATTTTCGATCTGTCTAAACCGGCATGTTCCTGGAGATCTGGTGAGCATAGTAAATGATGAGTTGTGGTTCAGAACACACAACGATAACACTCCAAATGAACGGTCAGATTTCTAAAACTCAATTTTTTTAATATTATCAGTTAATTACTTGTGAAATTACATGCTATGTTTCATAGTGATATATGATTCTATGACTAGACAAAGTACATTAGCTATAAATGGTAGACACAAGTAAGAGAGTAAAACTGGCTCCATATGAAAGTATTAAGATGTGAAAAATCTAATTTAAATTATTTTAAGATTTAGGATTGTTTAGCTAAATAATCTTATAATAATAATAATATTAGGATATGATTGAATGAGATGTGCCTTTACTCTAAACAATAAGTCATATAGAATTTAAATCTTGATAATATTGTGATAATAGAATTAAGGAAAATTGAGCAATATTCTGTTAAATTCTAAAACTTGTGGGGGTTTAATAATTCAAGGTCTATATGTAACTAGTATTTATATTCCCAGTGTACACTTGTCTCCAAGTAAGTAATGGAGATAATGTAGACAATATGAAATGCTAGTGTAACGGGTAATTTGCTCGTATATACCATATTGAGGTGATGCATGATAAGAGAATAACATTCTCCAAGTTTTATTCTATGGTATGGATAGTACATAAGAGCTAGATGAGACATTTAGAGATTGGAGATTTCCTCTTAGTTGGATATATAGTCACAGAGATATCCTGTATAGACTCATATATAATTAATTGTATGTTAAGGAAACATACAAGAGATAGTGTCTTTTAACTAGAGTATTAAGCATATACACTCAATTTGTGTATTAGTTTTTTCACTTGATGTAACAAGCTAAATACTTTGTGTAAGACAAGTCAAGTTGAGCATACAATTAATTATGAGCATGATTATTCTTATATTGAATATTGTGTTAAACATATTGAAAAACCTTTATATAACACCATATGTCTTGAGTTATATTGTTGATAAATAATGATTGATTTAAAGGTGATTTGATAACGTATTTTGACTGTTATACACTATGAATTATGTGATTGAATTAACCTATGTAGTTAGTGAAGTATTTATTATGTGCTCTCATAGAGAAACTCATTTTAAACTTTGGGTATATTATATAATGTGAGGGGAAATATTACCGGAAGGACACGCGTCAGCAGCAGCTCCTTCCACGCTCTAGTTTACCGGTAGAAGGTTGGAGCGGAGGGTGTAGCACCCTGACCTGTACTCCGATGGTAAAGTCAGTAAGTGAAGAAGATGATGAACAGTAAACGCTAGATCAGTCACTGAAAAATACGCAAGGCACTGGAAGCACTGAACACGTATTCTCGGGTCTGGGTTAATGAACAAGTGTCCTGTGCACTAAAAATCACGGGGTTTTTATAGGGCAAGGTTGATATGGCCATCGATGACCATGGATGGCCATAGGTGTCCATACCACGTGTCTTTGCACTCATTGCCAAATATCTTAGACATATCTGCCGCCGGTTGCATTACACGTGAGAGCCTCCTATAAGTCCAATCGGACGGGATCGGATGGTACGCAGAAGTGACCAGCATTAAATGCCAAGACAGTGCTTTCGGCACGAAACGGCGCGTTCGGCACGTCTGTCGGAATTATGGATCGCCTCCTGATCACTTCCTCCTACTAGTCGGTCTCGTTGTTGACTCAAGCTCGGTTACGGCGTAGATGCCTTGAAATACAGCACGACATCGTTGTCAGTGAGACAACGGACTCGTTGTTCGCGTAACGACAACGACGTTGTCAAGAGCACAACGTTCATGTTGTGCTTTAGACAATGAGCACGTTGTCAAAGCCACAACGGAAACGTTGTTCTGCAAGAGAACAAAGACGTCGTAACGCGCACAACGGGATCATTGTGCATCAGACAACGTGTGACCCCTATATTTTAAGCACGTGACCCCAACTCATGTCCACGTGTCACTGTCGTGAACAAAACGACAAAAACGAGCTCGTCCTCCAACGCTGAGTTGATTTTACGAATTTTATCCGTTACAATTTGCCCCTTTATGATGCTTGGAACGTAGTTCGAAGCGTCATAAACGGACAAAAAGATCATACCTGGCACTGCTCCGGAAGACGGAACGTTGCGTGCTTTAAACGCTTGCTGAGAAGGTCGACCGTTCACGCCAGCTGGTTACGCGTGCGAACCGTCACGTCTATTTAATGCGGATAGGCTGTCATCATCGCCGATTTGAATTTCAAACGCTTTAATAACTCTGACGGTTACTCTCTTTTGGTGAAAAGACGATCTTGCCACTACTCTCATTTCCGCTGATACAGGTGTACGGCTCAGATGAAGGGCAGTGGTGTACTTTCACAATTCTGAGATGCTTATAAAATCCCAGCGAATCCTCCTTCTCTTTCACCCTGTTTCTTCAAGCACTGTTACTCTGCCGAATTCTCTTCTCAACCGAAAGTTCATCTTCCTCATGCTCTCAACAATCTCTCTGAGTTGTCTTCGGTTCGGTACGCTCTTCACCATTTCTCTTGTTATTTGTTACTGTTTCTCCCTTTCTCTCTTCTCTGGTTCTTGGGGTGACTCTGCTCTGTGCACACTCCATTGCTCTGTTCACTGCTCTTGTCCCTCTTCTCTGTTTCTTCCAATCACCATGGCTATCATCGTTCCCGTAGAACCTGCTAGGTTAGAGGAAGTTAGAGACCCTACCGATGATGAGGCCAGTTGCACAGGTAGCGCACCTCATGGTGCCTACATTGAAAAATCCTCAGCTCTGCGCCAGCACCAGTTGGCACATCTGAACCGTTACAGGGAACGTTTCGACTTCCCTTCCAACGTCAATCTCCATTTCAAGCGAGATGATGCTATCATAGATAGGCGCTCTGCCTGTACCATTGTCTATCTCTCCCAGCTTGAGGCTGGCCTCCGCTTCCCTCTTCATCCCGTCTTGGATGAAGTTCTGTCCACCCTGCAACTCGCACCAGGACAAATGCACCCAGGCTTCCACAAATACATGTCCATGATGATCAAATTCATCAAGGACGGATACCCAATAGAGGCTAGGCACATATTCCACTTCTGTCATGCCGTCAGATGCCGAGGCAATGACGATGGTTTGTACTCCTATTATTCGTGGAACAAGAAACCCCGATATCCAGAGCTCGTCTCAGGCATTCTTGATAGAGAAAGAAAGTGGAAAGCCACCCCTTTCGTTGTCTCTGGCGGCTGGAAGGCAGAGAATTCCACGGTCCCCAACGTCTTCCGAGCGGAAGCAGGTATACCACTATAGTCATCCGTTGTCCGTTGTGCACCATTGTCCTGACCCCGTTCTCGTTGTATGTTGTATGCTCTCGTCCTGCTAACTCTCTCGTTGTACTCATTTTGCCTTCTTGTGTGCAGTTGACGCAAAGAAGTTCCCGTACAAGAGGTTGGCCCCAGAAGAAGAAGGCCTCCTTACCGGTATCTGCCGTGCTCGAGGTGGGGAATACATCAGGTGGAAACCACTCGAGCCTGACACGCGGGTCTCCTCCAGCACTCTAGCAACTACTCAACAACAACCACAACAACAGCAACAGCGACAGCAACAAGGCGCCTCCACTTCCGCACCTTCACCAGCTCTTAATCTAGCCGAAGAAGAAGAAGAAGAAGAAGGTATGACTGACACAAATCCACCCCCACTAAGCAGGAAGCCGAGGTCTGCTCGCCCTGTGATTCAGCCGCCACCACTGCCACCACCGCCGAAGAAGAAGAGGAGCCACTCTTCCAAGGGTACAGCGACTGCTGACCCGAAGAGAAAGATGCCCACCCAGGCCGAGTACGAGGCCAGAAAGAAAGCAAAGGCGGACAAGCGCCTGGAGAAAGAGAACGCAGTCATCGTTGCTCCCCCCTCCACCTCTGCCGTTCCTGCAGCAAGTCCGGGAGCAGAGGTGACAACGGCAGTGCCCGAGGCCAGCTCGGCGCCTGGCCCCTCTCGAACTGCCACTGCCCCAGCCAGCACGAGCTCCGCTGTCGTTGCCCTGGCCGCAACGGAAGCTGGCACGACGAGTCTCCCGGCTCGTATGCTGCCATCCTTCGTTCAGGACTGGTCACCCGACTTTTCTCAGTTCAGGGTACCGACCGTGAACGAATCGGTGAACAGCTCGGAGAAGGCCGCCCGAGCTCTAACTTACATGATGAGGTTGCCCCGGGACATCGCTGAGGTCGGCAAACTTCACCTGCCCGAATTGTCCTACGCCGCCTGCCAGTCGGTGGCGACAGTAAGCTTCTCCCTCTCTTGTCTTCTTCCTCAACTGTTTGAAATATTACTTCTCGTTGTGCTAACACCCAGACACTCCCTTGCAGATGAACGCGCTCGTGCAAGAGCTCTGTGATCGCAGCCAAAATAAGTACACTCAACTGCGAGACGGGATTAATTACTGGAAAGATAGGACGGAGACGTTGGAGCAGACTCTCACTGAAGAGAGACTCAAGGCAGACTTTGATCTGTCTCAAGCCAAGGCTGACACTGTTCGTGCTGAGGTAAGGCTAAACACTGCCACCAAGGTACGGGAAAAGGCTGAGGCTGAGGCACGATCAGCAAAGGAGGCCGAAAAGAAGGCCAAGCAGGAGGTAGAGAACGCTGTTGTACGCATCAGCGAACTGGAGCATGTCTCCCAAGTTTTGGGCAGACAGTTGGAAGAAACTGAGGCAGCCAGGTCAGCACTGGCGGAGGAGCTTGAGGAGGCCAAGAAAAGTCAAGAGACCATCGAGAGGTCCGTGACCCTGAGACTGCAGCAACATTATCAGTCTCAGCTGGACACGCTCTTGGATGAAGATCGGGCTGAGACCGAGAAGGAGGTTCTCGAATCACTCCGCCAACAAGGACGCCTGAAAGAAGACAATGAAGAGGACGCAACCACGTTCTCCGAGCTTCCGAGCAAAGAACTGATCGAGCTCGACAACGAGCCCGAGGTGCAAGGCGTCGAGCAACCTCACTTTCTTGAAGGTCCTGCACCCCTCCCTGCCGAGCCAGCCACTCCAGAACTCCCTGCTGCTGCCGATGAAGTTACTCCGGTGGAAGCCCCAACTGCTGAAGCCTCTACTTCTGCCCCTGCTGCAACGACGACAGATGCTGACCTTGAGCTCGTCTGATCTGCTGCCCCTCTGATCCTCTGCTCTTCTTTATGTTTCCGCTTCTCTTTTTTGACGATGTAAATTCTTCTTTTCCCTCTTATGGGAGTTTATCACTGTAATGGCCCAGAAATGGGCCTTTGATATGAATAAATCGCTCCTCTTTCTTATGTTTGCACTTCTTTTCACCTCGCAGCATAGTACAACGCATGCACACAGAATAAGAAAAAAACACAACATGAGTAGTTGAATGATTTTTCACAGTCCACTGTACTGATGTTAATGCGGTACTTCGCTATGTGAATGTTTGAATATTCGTGAAAATTATAACTGTTGCACACTAAATAAACTATTTTGATCAAAACACTACGAGCAGAACACTATGAGTAGAGCGCTATGATCAAAGCACAACGAACAAGCACTACAAATAGAGCACTACGAATAGAGCACTACGAGCTAACACTACGATCAAGCACCACGAGCGTTCGCTATGAGCGTTTACTATGAGCAAAGCACTACGAGCAAAGCACTACGATCAAAGCACCACGAGTTAACACTCTGAGCAAGCACCACGAGCAAACACTACGAGCAAAGCACTACGAGTTAACACTCTGAGCAAGCACCACGAGTAAACACTACGAACAAAGCACTACGAGTTAACACTCTGAGCAAGCACCACGAGCAAAGCACTACGAGTTAACACTCTGAGCAAGCACCACGAGCAAACACTACGAGCAAAGCACTACGATCAATCGCTTATGAACAAGCACTACGAGCAAGCACTGATCCAGATACATCATTTGCGTAGTTCACTGTGAATGCGATCTGACAAATAAAATTCATAGGACGAACGCATTGTAACTCAGTTCCGAGGCATATGCTCAGAGGATGTCATTAGGATAAGCCGCTAGATTTGCTCAGATGACATCCTTATATAAGCCACTCGTGTTCGTTATGAGTACGTTGTTCAGTCAAAACTTTATTTGAATTACTTGCAAAACATTCACAATATTACACTGATGAACCAGACAGAGAATAGTGTAGACAACGAGCAGGCACATAATATTGCAAATCACATGTTGAAATATAAACACTATGATTATGCAAAATCACTGAAAACTTGTAAGCACAACGATGCATGTAAATAGCACATCACAGATTCTATTGAAAGAATTGCCTCAGATTCATGATGTTCCAAGATTTCGAGATGAGGTTACCTTGCAAGTCTTTCAAGTAGCAGACTCTAGGACTTCCCAATCGTTCTACGATATAAGGTCCTTCCCAGTTTGGTCCCAACTTGCCACTGTTAAGCTCTCTTGTGTTCTGGAACACTCTTCGGAGGACGAGATCACCGACCTGCAGCACTCTCCGTTGTACTTTCTTGTTGTAGGCTTTCCTCAATCGCTGCTGATACCTCCTCATCTGAATGCTGGCATCTTCTCGCTTCTCTTCTAGCAGATCAAGATGAATAGCCATGAGCTCTGCGTTCTGATCTTTCTCTCCATCCTTCTTCTTGCTGTGCCAAGAACGCACTGTAGGCAAACTGATCTCTGTAGGAATGACAGCCTTCATGCCATACGCTAGAGAGAAAGGAGTTTCATTGGTAGGGCTCTTTGGAGTCGTTCTGTACCCCCACAAAACGTTGTGCAGTTCGGTGGTCCACCTCCCCTTCGAATCTTCCAGTCTTCTCTTCAAGGCATTGAGAATATTCTTGTTGGCTGCCTCGGCCAATCCATTCCCCTGAGGATAATATGGGGAAGAGAAGACATGCTTGATCTTCAGCTCGCTACAAAAGTCGGTAATCAAACGTCCTGAGAACTGCTTCCCGTTGTCAGTAATGATGGACTGCGGTATGCCAAATCTGCAGATGATATGCTCCCACAAGAACTTCTTCACCTCTTGTTCTCTGATACGTGCAAGGGGAACAGCTTCAATCCACCGTGAGAAGTAGTCAGTTGCCACTAAAAGGAAGATCAGATTCCCTGGAGCCCTCGGGAAAGGTCCCACAATATCAAGTCCCCACCGCGCAAATGGCCAAGGCTGAGATACAGTGCTGAGCTCTTGAGCTGGAACATGAATCAAACGAGCAAACCGCTGGCACTGGCTGCACCTCTTCACATACTTCTGAGCATCAGCCTGCATGTAAGGCCAGAAGTAACCTTGCCCCAGAGCTCGATGGGCAATGGTTCTCCCGCCCGAATGAATACCACATATACCTTCATGCAGCTTGGCAAGTATTCTCTCCACGTCTACAGGATGAACACACTTCAGCAAAGGCCCACCAAAAGATTTCCTGAACAACTCTCCTTGCACCAAGGTATAACGAGATGCCTTGGACTGAATGCGCCTCGACTCCTTCACACTGATAGGAAGAACTCTGTCATTTAGATAAGCCACCAACCCTGTCATCCAGCTCGGAACTGGATTGACAAAGAACACTTCTCGCTGTGCCTGAAGAGTTATTGAAGGATACTCTTGGAACTCCATCAGAATAGCCTTAGGCTCGTCAACCGGCACCATGGAAGCTAGATACACCAGAGCATCAGCATGCCTGTTGTCATCTCTTCGGGTGTGCCTGATCTCCACAACGGTGAATGTTTCACATAACGAACGAACGAGAGTAGCATACTGCTTCATCCGGTCGTCCTTGCAATCATAAACACCATTCACCTGATTCACCACGAGCTGTGAATCACAAAACACTCTCAACGTGGAGATCTGCAGCTCTCGTGCACTCTCCAACCCAAGGAGTAAGGCTTCGTACCCAGATTCGTTGTTGGAGGCAGTGAACCCAAGACGCGACATCTTCTGCACTTTGATGTTGTCCGGACTTATAAGCACAACGCCCAGTCCTGAACCACTGAAATTGGAAGATCCGTCCACGTATAACAGCCAACCGCTCCACTCTGACGACTCGGCCCCCTCCACAACGGCATCTCCGCTGTCAACTTCAATTGGGAGCTCCCGAAGATCAACAACCATGTCCTCTGCCTCCTCCTCCACAGGGAAATCCGAAAGAAAACCTGCCATTGCTTGCCCCTTCTCTGAACTTCTGGCCTGGTATTGGATATCGAACTCACTCAGAGCTACTGCCCACTTTGACATCCTCCCCGCCAGCTCGGGTCGTCCCAGCACGACTTTCAAAGGATACGTTGTGATGACAACGATAGAATGAGCATGAAAGTACGGACGAAGCTTCTCTGCAGAAAAGACAAGAGCCAGACACACCTTCTCGAGCTTGCTATAATTGCATTCTGCCTTGAGAAAGGTCTTGCTGATGAAGTAGACAGGCTTCTCCACGCCATCACAGCTCCTCACCAGGACGGAACCGAGGGCTTGCTCTGAAACAGACAAATAGAGATATAAGATTTCACCTGGCTCTGGCACCGAAAGGATAGGAGCTGAGCCTAAATACTCCTTCAAGGCAAGGAAAGCAAGGGGAACACTTTGGAGTCCACGCAAAAATGGAGTCCTTCCTCAGCAGCTCGAACAGAGGTTTGCAACGATCGGATGACTTGGAGATAAACCGGTTGAGCGCAGCAATCCGGCCTGTCAGCTTCTGCATCTCCTTCTTCGACTTAGGCTCTGGCATGTCCAGCAAAGCACGGATTTGAGCTAGATTAGCCTCAATCCCCCGCTGACTCACAAGATAACCCAAAAATTTCCCTGAGGTAACTCCGAAAGTGCACTTCTCTGGGTTGATCTTCAGATTGAAAGATCGCAGCACAGAGAAAGGTTCAGCAAGGTCTACCACCAGAGTACCTCGTACTCAACTCTTCACAACGATATCGTCGATGTACACTTCAACCGTCTTGCCAAGGAGTGACCCGAACATAAGATTCATCAGACGTTGATAGGTGGCACCTGCATTCTTCAAGCCAAAAGGCATCACCCGATAACAGAACAAACCTCGCTCTGTTATGAAGGTGGTCTTCTCTCGATCTGCTTCCGCTAGGAGGATCTGGTTATAGCCCGAATAACCATCCATGAAGGATAACATCTCGTGGCCAGCAGTGGCGTTGATGAGCCTGTCTATCCTTGGCATGGGAAAAAAGTCATTGGGGCACGCCTTGTTGACACCGGTGAAGTCAATGCAAACTCTCACCTTCCCGTTCTTCTTAGGCACAGCAACAACATTGGCTATCCAATCAGGGTACTGCACCTCCTGAATGAACCCGAACTGGATCAGCTTGTCAATCTCCTCATTCACTGCATCATGATAAGCTGGAGCAAGCCTCCGAGGTTTCTGCTTCACTGGAGGGATGGTAGGATCAGCATTGAGGTGATGACAGATAACACTCGGATCGATGCCAGTCATGTCTTTGTGAGACCATGCAAAGACATCAAGATTCTGCCTAAGAAAACTCAGCAACTCGAGCTCATCCTCCGTTGTCAAGCTCGTCCCGACCTGCAACACCCTTGGTTCTTCTTCCGTTCCCAAATTGACAGCTTTCGTGGGCTCAACGGAAGGTCTGCACAACGATGTCTCCGAGCTCTCTTCCACAACGGGAACGACCTGTAACTGCTACGAAGGTACAACGGAAGCAGGAAATTCGCACTTCTGCGATGCCAACTGATCACCTCTGATCTCCTGAGGCCCGTCCTGCGTTGGATACTTCAACACCTGGTAGTACGAGGACAGAACAGCCTTCATCTCATGGGTCCACCAACGACCCAAGATGGCATTGTATGGCGATGGCGCGTCCAGGACGGAAAACCTGGTCTGGAGGACAACGGGTCCAGCCACAACGGGCAAGACAACGTCGCCTACAGGCTTCATCGAGCTACCATCAAATCCGTACAGGGGAGTCTGAGCAGGGATGAGGACGGAAGGATCCAGCTTCATCTGAGTGAAAGCATGAAGGTACAAGATGTCTGCTCCACTCCCAGAATCTACGAGCACTCTCTTGATGTCGAAGTCTCTTATTCTCATGGTGAGAACAAGAGCATCATAGTGAGGTCGGATCACTCCTGCCAGATCACGATCAATGAAGGTGAGTGCCTGCTCAACGCTTCTGCTAGGCACTTGCACTTGGCACACTGCAGCCTCATGAGACAGCTTCCTGGCCTTCGCCCTGAAGTTCCTCTCCACGTCAGCTTCCGCCGTTTGCACGCGGCAAATGACATTGATCGTGCCCAAGGAAGCTCCTCCACTAGTATTGGGATTATTGGCGGGTTCTCCTCCACGAGATTGGGACACCGGCTCCCTAGTTCGCTCCGCACCGCCGTTGTCAGAAGCAAGATACTCTCCCAAGTACCCCTCCTGAACAAGCCTCTCCAAGTATTCCCTCAGAATACGACATCGGTTGATGAGATGACCACGGCACTTGTGATAGTGACAATACTCATGCACCCGTGGTCCCGAGGTAATATCCTGCACCGCCCTTGCCGGCCACTCAAAGTATGGCTGATCCTCCATTGACCTCATGATGGTCGCCGGGCTGACTGTGAAATTGATGCGCGGTGTTCGATTTGTAAAAGATCGCCTCTCATTAGGCTACACGCCTCTCTCGTGCTGTACTTGAGGCTGCACTTGGCGTGGCTGATACTGCTGCCTCGCCTGATGTTGATCATTAGGACGCCTCTCCGTCCTACTCTGTTGCTGATTAAAATTTCTTTCAAACGAGCGCCGATCCGGCTGATCCCGTTGAGTCACATACACAACTTTGTCCATCTGCTTCCTTGGTGGCGAGTCTTCAGATGATGAAGACTCGTACCTCTGCTTCTTCTCCTTCCTCTTCGATGGTCGGTGTGTCCTCTCCACGACATCCACCACTCTCGCTCTGGGCTTCGGCACTGACACGACGGATACGTCCTCCTCGTACCTCCCGTACTTGGTGGCACGTACCATCAACTCGTCCATCTTGACAGGATAGTCAAGAGCTAAGGACTTGTAGAGCTCGGAATGCTTGGGGATAGCATTCTTGAAAGCAGCGATGCAGCTCGCTTCGTCAACCTTGTCAATGTTGTGGACTTCATCGGTGAAACGCGAAATGAAGTCTTTCAAGGATTCGGCCGGCTTCATCCTCAAAGAGAAGAGAGTATCTGCACCTGCATTCTTCTTCTTATTGATGATGAAGCGATCAATAAAGGCCGACCTGAGCTCTGAGAAGTTGCTGATGGAACCAGGAGGCAAGTTCCGAAACCACTTCGATGCTGCCCCAGACAGGCTGTTGGGGAAAGCCTTGCAATACAGGTCATCATCCGGATTGCGAATAGCCATCGCGTGTTTGAAGTCAAACAAATGCTCCTCCGGGTCCGTCTTTCCAGTGTACATGGGGAAGATCGGAGTTATGAACTTAGAAGAAGTATAGGACTGGTTGATGGCATCCGTGAAAGGAGAGTTCTCAACGTTATCCTTTGCTGACTGAGCAAAGTGGTCAGGAATCTCTCCCTTCATGCTCTTAACACAAGCACCGATTAAAGCCTCCACCTCCTTGGCTGTTACCCAAGTCTTCTGGGTGTCTGCACCTCCGTTACCCCCTCTCAAGTCTTCTCTTCCTGCCCCTTCTCTGAAATCCACACGATCAGAAGGAATACTCTGCTCTGCCCGAACCGGAGGCTGCCTTACATCCCCTTCAGTAGGAAGAAGCACAAACCTGGTTTCACGGTTCTCTGGGGCAGAAGGAGAAGAAGAGAAGTCAAACTGACGTCTCAAGGAAGGCCTCTGCAGTGGCACTTCATCCACCTCGAGCCTCCTATGCTCGAACGCCTCCAGCCTTGCCTGCATCAACTGCTGCTGCCTGGTGATTTGATCCAGAGCAGACTGCTGCACTTGCAACATCGCCAAGATGCGATCTGAAACAGAGAGCTCAGCATGAGGAGGCACGGCCCTCTCTGGTTGCCCAGACGAAGGACTGACTCCAGGAATGTGCACGACAGAAGGTATGAAAGAAGTGGCGTGAGGGGTTTGATCCTCATGTCCGAACACTACTGACTGATCAGCCATGATCACAGAGAGCAAAGGGGGGTCCGTTTATTATTTCCCACAGACGGTGCCAATTTTGTGAGGGGAAATATTACCGGAAGGACACGCGTCAGCAGCAGCTCCTTCCACGCTCTGGTTTACCGGTAGAAGGTTGGAGCGGAGGGTGTGGCACCCTGACCTGTACTCCGATGGTAAAGTCAGTTAGTGAAGAAGATGATGAACAGTAAACGCTAGATCAGTCACTGAAAAATACGCAAGGCACTGGAAGCACTGAACACGTATTCTCGGGTCTGGGTTAATGAACAAGTGTCCTGTGCACTAAAAATCACGGGGTTTTTATAGGGCAAGGTTGATATGGCCATCGATGACCATGGATGGCCATAGGTGTCCATACCATGTGTCTTTGCACTCATTGCCAAATATCTTAGACATATTTGCCGCCGGTTGCATTACACGTGAGAGCCTCCTATAAGTCCAATCGGACGAGATCAGACAGTACGCAGAAGTGACCAGCATTAAATGCCAAGACAGTGCTTTCGACACGAAACGGCGCGTTCGGCACGTCTGTCGGAATTATGGATCGCCTCCTGATCACTTCCTCCTACGAGTCGGTCTCGTTGTTGACTCAAGCTCGGTTACGGCGTAGATGCCTTGAAATACAGCACGACATCGTTGTCAGTGAGACAACGGACTCGTTGTTCGCGTAACGACAACGACGTTGTCAAGAGCATAACGTTCACGCTGTGCTTTAGACAACGAGCACGTTGTCAAAGCCACAACGGAAACGTTGTTCTGCAAGAGAACAAAGACGTCGTAACGCGCACAACGGGATCGTTGTGCATCAGACAACGTGTGACCCCTATATTTTAAGCACATGACCCCAACTCATGTCCACGTGTCACTTTCGTGAACAAAACGACAAAAACGAGCTCGTCCTCCAACGCTGAGTTGATTTTACGAATTTTATCCGTTACATATAATATTTGAAATTGTAAAGGTGTTTTACATAAAAACAGTCTAATAAAACATTTGTTTATATGTCAATGATATTATATGAGAATAAACCTAGAAAAGAGAGAAAAACCTTATTTTCTTTAAGGTGTAGAAAAGAAATATACAAATTTTTGGGATGCTCTCTTCTACTATTTTGTATTGATTTTTTTATAAAATTTGGTTAAGAATACTGTCGAGTTCGCTGTGATAGTGAGTGCTCTCTACTGACGGATTGAGACTATTGAATCCTAGGGGTGTCTGACAGAGACTTGTAAGCACTGGAGCAGGGGCGTTAATCGCCTTAAGGACAACGTGTTTAACACGTGCCTCGGTCTCCATTTTGATAAATGTTTTACCCTTATTGTCACTATAATTTACTTAATGCATTCAAGTATTTTTCTGTATATTCTCTATTTGATTTGTACTGCTCTATCAAAGATTTTCCAACAAAAATTAGAGAAATCCTTTATGATAGAAATTAGAGAGAATGTCTCTTATTCTCACAAGGGAATGACACCAATTATCTTCGAAACAAATTATTTTAAAAACCAAAGTTCAAAGTATTAGCTTAAACCAGAGCCTTTTTTTTTTTTGGGCTCATGTTGCACCCTCGGGGATTAGTCCTGACCCAAAGGGTTGGGATACCCGAGTTCCAAAAACAAAAAGTATTAGTTTAAAGTTTTTTTTTTAACTAAAATTAAGAAGGCAAGTGTTGAGTTGAGTTGTGGAAAAAAAGCCAAAGAGGATGTCATTGGCTATTCCACCCACCCCCCCCCCCCCCCCAATTGCTTGTCTTCGAATTGTGCGCTTCCTCATGGGCCATGGCTTTGGGACACCCTCGGTTACAAAAAAAAAAAAAAAACCCAAAGATTTTTAATGTCCTTCAAAATAGCTTATATCTCCCAAGCCACTTCTCCGACCTTGCAATTGAGGCCTACATAATCTCCTTCCCAAAAAAGAAATGAGTCCAATTTAGATGTTTTGTTATAAGGAGACTTTCCTTTATTACGAGAGCTTCAGTCACAAGAGCTGTACTGCCCTGGAGGGGCCAGGATACAGTAACGATTGGACGGCTTATAGGGGTACAAACAATTAAGCCACATCCAATTGAATGACCCGGCAGCGAAGCCGCCTCATCACAATTTATCTTTAGCCCAAAATGATGTCATTGGTTATAGTAAGTGACAATTCTAAATTGTTTATAAATTGGTAGGCGAATAAATCATCGTAGATGAGGTTGGCAATAGGTTTGATTAGGTTAAGTCCGGTGGAAAGAATACACTCAATGCATATCAACCCGCTTATAAATGGATAGAAAATAGCAAAACTCGATCCAAATCCAACAAGGAACCATCAACCAAAAGCCTAACACTCTTAACTTGTTTTTACACAAAATGCTAGCTGTACTCTAAGGGACACTCCAAGTGACAGGTAGTTAGTGGAAGCTGAGAGTAGGAAATGTGTGATATTAGGGTTACTCAATAAAATAATTACCAAATAAATTCACCTTAAATTTATCCTTTTTTTTGGTTAACTCAATCATACCTTAAATTTATCTTAGATAGGTATTATGAAATGTAACCCGAACCCGGATGTATTATTTATGTAACCATTAACCAAAACCCACTAGTCCAAACCCCAAAGCAGCATCGTTATCCAAAATGAAAAGTATGTCGGGTTAATGGATCGGGCCGGAAAGCCAAAATACCCTAAACACAAACTGCGTTCTTTGCTTCTCTTCATTCTTCAACACCGAAAAACAGGAGGCTTGAAGACAACACACCCTTTTATCCGCCATCGCTTAGTCTCTCTCACGGTCACGCCTATATTGTGCTGCCACCAACGGAGGTTTCTCTCTCTCTCTCTCTGGGTTTTACTATAATTCTAGGGTTTGAATGGTTTTTTTCTCTCTCTCTCATGTCTCTGAAAATGGTGGAATTCTAGGGTTTGATGTTTAGCTTTCAATTGTGTTGGATCCATGATGAGTATGTCCTTACATTTTGATTATTTTGAGTGTTTGGATTCTCCCTTTAATTATTTCATATTTATTTATTTATTTCTGTATTTTTTTGACTGCTGTATGTTTGATGTTTAAGCTCAACCTCACTTTCACTATCTAATTCTAATGTTTCTTGATCTATAATTTTGTTTTATGGTTGTTCTTCACTTTCTTGGTGAGATTTCAAGTACGAAATTCGCATTTCACTGTCCATAAATTCGTTCATTTCCTTAATTTAGTTCAAGAGAATACATGGGTTCAAGGGCAGAGCCAGGAGGGCAAGGGGGGAGGGGGCAGCTGCCCCCTGAACTTTTGAAAAAAAATGAACTTTGGATTTTCTTTTTATACTATGTTCTTTATTATTTAACAAGGCATAGTCATGGGGTATGGGAGCAAATCTCCCCCTAAAGAAGGAGAAACAATACCCCAGGATCTGTACAACATGGACGAGATGGCCCATGAACGTGGTCCTCAAAAAAAAAAAAAAATTAAGACCTTACAGTTTTTTTCCCTTGGTAAGGTAACCCTGATAATTCATGTGAGCGCATGGAGACAATATTTAAACACTTATCATGTAATTTTTGTTTGGCATGGATTAGATGAGTTTGATTAATCCACCATATAGATTTATTTCAGTGGTTTTTTCTAACTTTCCCTTCTCTTGCATTGCCCTGTTGTGTTTGGGATATGAGGTCATCTTCTTTCTCGTGTGGGAGTAGATTGGATCTTCTCTTATTCCTTTTACAACTTCTTATCTTATTGGTCTTTGGTAAGTGTGGATAATGTCTGGGAGGCGATTTGGTCAGTTCTTCCCGGAGTAATATCGTAGACAATTTGGCAAGAAAGGAACGACAGGGTGTTTGAAGACTCCCTCCTCCCCATCCTGTAAATACTCTTGCCTCAAAA
This sequence comes from Tetracentron sinense, assembly GCA_015143295.1. Classification (NCBI taxonomy): domain Eukaryota; kingdom Viridiplantae; phylum Streptophyta; class Magnoliopsida; order Trochodendrales; family Trochodendraceae; genus Tetracentron; species Tetracentron sinense. The sequence goes on from CM026563.1 coordinate 36,402,947, forward strand.
TGCTCGCCTTAGAATGATATTCTACATTTCTACTCGGCGAGTAGAGGAGGATTTGGGAGAGGTTCTGATTTGAGTTCCATTTTTTACTAACCAATGGCACTCTCTGAGGAGGATCTGGGAGAGGTTACTGAAATCTCTTCCTGTTAGGTTTTGCCTTTGTGCATCTCTTCAGTTAAAAAATTGAAGTGGGATTTGACTAAATTATATCCTTTTTTTAATTACCATTGCTTGAAAATATACCCAAGAATTTGATCTTTGAAGTTAATCTCATTTTTTGGATGTGGGTGTCTTTTTTACTTTTATCCATGGTCTTCAACAATTTTCCACCCACCATGAACATCTCCTTGTCATCATGGTTTCTTGTTAAAAACGACAGGACATCCTTATTATCTGTTTCATTTACGTTTTGTTGAGATTTCAAAGTTTGCTCAAACCCCTACTATCTTAAATCATTGTGCTCAGGGTCTAGAGTCATTAAGCTTTTTAACTGAAAACCACCACCTTTTTTAATGGGCTTTGAGGCAAGGACTAATCTCTTCAGGTGTCCGCACCGACCCACTTGTAATTTTTCCTACAAACACTAGGTAAGTCGAGGAGTGGAGGTTGATCACACAACCTCAGGGAGCAAACCCGGGATGCTAGAAAACCACCACCTTATCTAACCTTGGCTTCTTTTTTGGTCTTTTATCGGAGGTTGGTTATCTTCTAACACTTTTTCTTAGAGTTATATCCAGTAATTTCTGTCCTCTAAATGCCTGCTTTGATGTTGAATGGAACCTCAATCCCTGCTATGCAAAACTTTCCATATCTGAAAGTAATGTCAATTGGTAGATTGAGGTGTTGGTGGTGATTTGTTATCTTATTTATTCCATCTTTTTGTTCGCTGCATCTAATAGGAAAATGAGGATTTTTTAAATGGAGAAGAATGTGGTATCTGGCTTGATGTAGCAGACTTTGCAAGAATGGAGAATCAGAGTTGTTGTTGCATGCTTGTGCTTTCACTTTGAATTTTTGAAGCGTATTCTAATCTTCTCTTTGGGATGATGAGGTTCTTCTCTTGTTAGCACATTATTTCACTTGAACTCAATTAATCAGGGAAAGGCTGTTTGATCAGGAACAACAACGCATTAGAGAAATATTATTATAATGTATGAGTACACACCGTATCTCATACATAATCTTGGATTAGGTCATCTCCTACTAAATTAGCATCAATTAGGCGTAGACTACGGTTGATTACCTTTCCATATTAGGAGCCTTTTAGTATCCAAATACACCATCTTTAGGGTTATTGGAATTCATCCAAGGAATATCCAAGGATATCAATAAACTGCAAATGTTAACCTGGAATCCAAGGATGTTAACTTTTTGATATTGCTTTTCCAGCGGGCGCCCACTGATGCTGCCTGTCAGGTCAGAAACTAGTTTTTATTTTTTTATTTTTCTTCTTCCTCACTTTCTACCTGTACAGCTGTACCAAGAGCAATCACCGACAGAGTTTCCATCACCTTCCAACCCTCTGGAGATAACTTGGTAGTTCTAATATGCATTTTATTATATGTTTGGGTGGAAATTTCACCATGGATTTTGCTAGCCCCAGTCGCAAATCTTCCAAAGACGCAACTAGGGCTACAAATGTCAGACGTTGTCTGATATCTGTTTTTTTAAACAGTTAAAATATTAAACATCTCCACGTGTTAGCCCCATCTTGCGTCTATGGAAGAATTTAGAGTAAATGCGGCTGGGGCTAGCACCCCTCATTTCACCATTTTGGTAAACGTAATTCTCCAATCCTTTCTCTCCACTACTGCTTCTTACACCGATCGACCTTGCCTTGAATTTTCTATTGATCTTATCTTCCAGCAGGCATAAATTTACCACCGTCCAATCTCCATCTTCATTATATATATATATATATTGCTATTTTGCCTCAATAAAGAGTTTATTCAGTTTCAACCCAGTTCACAATTTTTCCTTGGTGACTGGGAACTGGGAAGACATGTTCTTTCATTGATCTCACCATGGTGATATAGTCTTCCAAGTCTTCAGCGTGTAAGGTTCGTTTCATGAGACTTCTCCACAACCTTATCCTTGGGATTGATGAGCTTGGGCACTGCAATCTGGGTGTTCTGTTACAAGTTGAAAAGCCCTATGGGTAGTTCATTTGCCACATACTTTATCATCTCCGCGAGGCCTTTTTTACATCCATGAATCCAAGCCATCGATGGTTGAGAATCTTTGCATCTTGTTGAAGAGAAAAGTCCATTTCCAATCCAATTAAAGCCTACCATTAGACCCAAGAGTCTGACATTCTTCAAGCCCTTAAGAGGCAATTTTCTTAGGCCCAAAGAGGTTTATTATTCAGGGCAATAGTGGCCTTATTTTCAGGTCCACAGAAACCCTGGCCCCGGCCCATTGAGGCCCATTTTAATTCTATCAGGGTAATTTTCTTTACCTATTGAGGCCCCTTTCAGTCATATTGAGGATCTTTTCAGGCTTATTAAAGGCACTGCTTTCAGGCCCATAAAAGCTCAAATTTTTAGGCCTGCAAAGGCCCTTCTTTGCCCCCCTCCCTTAGAGGCCTTTGTTTTCTTCTTTTGGCTCATGAGAGGCCCATTTGCTCTCTACCTTGGGAATCTCTATCTCTTTGACCACATCCATCTCCTAGGCGGAAAAGCAACAAATTGACCTGGCAGTGAGTTATCAACTGTGCAACAAAGATTTAAAGACATCCAACGGACCTCCATTTGCGGCAAACCTATGAAGATTTCACAATCCCCTGGTGTTTGAATGGGAGTGTAATTTTAATGTGGATGAGAAACACACCATATCTCACACACAATTTGGATTTAGATCATCCCCTACTCAATTATTGTCAATTAGGATTGTTTTAGATAATGGTTGATTACCTTTCCATATGAGTCTTTTGGTATCTGTATCAACCCTGATTGTAGTTCATCCCAGAATATCCAAAAAATTCCAATTGTTAACATAGTGAACAGAAAAGTGAACTGATCCATTCATGAACTTTTAGCCTGTTTGTATTGGATATAATTGCTTATTCCTTTATGAGTAGGACTTGAATTTTCTGTAAGTGCTTAATTTTGGTGTTAGTGTATGTTTATTTAAGTCTCAATTTCTGTTTCTATTTTCTTCACGTTCTATATTCATCATCTCAAATTTATATTGGTTTACAGGAATGCCTCACTCTTTTTGGTTAGCTGAGATCTAACCTAAAAACTCTAGACTGAGGCATTGAACAATCTGGTGGATTGTAGTGACCTTACTATGTTTTATTCTAATTTCTTTAATGCAATGTGGTAATACTGCAGCTATAAATTTTCAGGAATGGATCACAATGCGTTGCGGACTCGGAGTGACAATGCAAAAGAGAAGGGGAAATATACATCCTGGACAAATGAAATGGACCGTTGCCTCACTAAAATACTTGTAGAGCAAGCAAAAAAGGGAAACAAAATAGACAAAACCTTGAAATCTGCGACATATACAGCTGCTGTTAGAGCTTTAAATGATAAATTTGCTCTTGACTTGACGAAAGAACACATTAGGAGTCGGCTAAAAACATGGAAGAAACAGTATGTTGTTTTAAAGGAGCTCCTCGCTCAGAGCGGATTCGAGTGGGACGAGACACGAAAGATGATTGTTGCAAATGATTCTGTATGGAATGACTACATCAAGGTAAATTACATGTTTTATCAAATTCAGTTCCTGGTATAGAAATGCTCTTGGTGATTATATTACTTGCTCAATTAACCTATGCTGGCCACAGGAACACCCTGACGCCAGGACTTTTCGAGCAAGACTTATCGAAAATTATGATGAGTTGTGTATTATCATTGGAAACTATCAAGCCACGGGAAGCTGTTCCGGAACTTTTGCTGAACTTGTGGACTTGACGGCAAAATATGAAGGGGTAGAGACTGACGGTGCTTCTCAGATTCTGAGTTGCAACGAGAAAGAGCCAGCGGAAGACATTAGGTGGACTGAAGAAATGGACCGCTGCCTTGACAAGATTCTTGTAGAGCAAATGAAAAGGGGGAACATAATAGATAATACTTTAAAGCCCGAGGCGTATACAGAAGTTGTTAGAGCTTTAAATGAGAGATTTCAGCTTGACATGACAAAAGACAACATTAGGAATCGGCTGAAAACTTTGAAGAAACAGTATGGGGTCTTGAAGGAACTCCTTGCTCAGAGTGGGTTTCATTGGGACGAGACACGTAAGATGGTCACTGCAAATGATTCAGTTTGGAATAACTACATCAAGGTACATAACATTTGATTAATTTGTATACTATCAGTTATAAATGTGCACACAGTGATCACTTGATCTTGCTAAACTACTGCCTACCTTGGCTACAGACACACCCCGATGCTAGGGCTTTCCAAGAAAGGGTCATTGAAAACTATGATGAATTGTGCATGATCTTTGGCGACGGTCATGCTATTGAAAGTTGTTCCAGAAATGGTGATGATGCTGTATTGTACTTAACAGGCAACAATGAGGAGGTGGGGACCACTGATGCCAGTCAGATTTGGAGTGGCAACGGGAAAGAGCAAGCAAAATACATGAGGTGGACTAACGAAATGGACAGTTGCCTCACCAAGATTCTTGTAGAACAAGTGAAACAGGGGAATAAAATAGATAATAAATTAAAGCCTGCAGCATACATGGCAGCCGTTACAGCTTTAAATGAAAGGTTTCGGATTGACATGACGAAAGACCACGTTAGGAACCGTCTTAAGACTTGGAAGAAACAGTATGGTTTTCTAAAAGAACTGCTAGCTCAGAGTGGATTCAAATGGGACGAGACACGGAAGATGATTGTTGCAAATGATTCATTATGGAATGATTACATCAAGGTACATCTTATATTCAATTCAAATTCCGTTATTCCTAGAAAATTCATGCAATGATCATATCATATTGCTAAATTAACCTTTGTTGCCCACAGTCACACCCCGACGCCAGGGCTTTCAGAGCAAAGGCCTTCGAATACTACGATGAGTTGTGCATTATCATTGACAATGATCATGCAACTGAAAGTTGTTCTAGAACTGGTGCTGAAGCTGAGTTGGAATTGACTGCCGACAATGAGGTTGTCGAGACTGCAAAAGAGAAAGGAAAATACGTAACATGGACAGACGAAATGGACCGTTGCCTAACTGAGACTCTTGTTGAGCAAGTGAAACAAGGGAACAAATTGGAAAAGAGTTTAAAGGCTGCAGCGTATACAGCTGCTGTTAAAGCTTTAAATGAAAATTTTGCACTTGACTTGACAAAAGAAAATGTTAGGAATCGGCTCAAAACATGGAAGAAGCTGTATGGAGCTTTAAAGGAGCTCCTTGCCCAGAGTGGATTTGAGTGGGATGAGACACGCAAGATGGTTGTTGCAGATGATTTCGTATGGAATGACTACATCAAGGTACATATCCTATCTTCTTTTTTGTTGTATAATTGCATGTAGTGATTATACTTGATAAACAATTTTTCCCCCAGAGCCATCCTGATGCTAGGCCTTTCCGAGCAAGGTCCATTGAGAACTACAATGAGTTGTGTATTATCATTGGCAGTGATCAGGAAAACCGAAGCTGGTCTAGAATTGGTGCTGAAGTTGATGTGAAGCTGATTACTGAAAATGAACATGTAGAGAATGAAAATGAGTTAATGTTGGCAGATGACAACATTAGCCGTGATGGGATAGGTGATGGCATGGAAGCGTCATCTCAGCAGACTAGATCTCGACCCACTTCATCATCACATTCCAAGCAGCCCGGAAAGAAGAAACGTGACAGTGATGCTATGCTAGAGACGATGAGTGCAATAGCTGCAAACATCGGTAGAATAGCAGACGCATTGGCGGAAAGTAACAGGACTGCAGGCTTGGATGAACTGTTTGAGATGGTCCAGAAGATTCCAGGTTTCGATGATGATCTTATTATTGAAGCATGTGAATATCTATCTTTCGATGAGAAGAAGGCCAAGATGTTCTTCAAATTGGATGACAGGTTAAGAAAAAAGTGGTTGTTAAAACGTTTACGAGGTCAGAGTAGTTAGAATACTTCATATGGGCTGTTTTATGATCCATTTTGCTAAATAAATTGCTGATACTTAAATATGCTGATTGTGCTGATGTAGGTACAGATGTAAATAGCAGGGAAGCAACTATATAAGAATTGAGTGTCCCTAAGCTCATCGTCAATAAATTCAGTTGTCTTGCAGAGATGGAGAGAGAATTGGGTAGAGAAAATGAGATGTTGGAAATTTTCACTTATTCTAACAACAAAGAGGGAAAAAAAGAGAACTGAGAGATAAAATAGATTCATTCTCTCGTAAATGATCAAAAATACTATTAGATCTTTAAAAAAAGCTTCTAAAAAAAACAAGGAATAAAAGGGTTCGGGTGGTTGATACTATTATCATGCACTAGTGAAAGTTGGCATGATCATATATCTATACTATAATATAAAGAAATAAGACTTTTTTCTCTGCCCTCGAAACCCCAATCTCTCCATTCTTATAACTTCTATTTTAGAAATAACATGTGGATTTTCTTTTTAATTTCCACCGTTCAAGTTTGGGACCTACTATCTCATCCTAGAGCCCTTTATATCTCCACTATTGGAGAATCCTTTCTTATCTCTAATTCTTACAAGTTTGGGATCCATTATCTCATCTTAGAGACTTCTCTATCTCCGCTATTGTAGACTTCTCTCTTATCTCTAACTCTCGAGTATATTAATTTAAGTTTAATATTAAGAATTTTATGATTTTTTTATTAAATGTTATTAAAATAATAAAAAATAATTATTATAAAGTCAATTAATTAATACAAATTGTAATGTTTATCAAATTAAAAAAATTATATTATTAAAATATATTACTTAATATTTAAATAAATAAATAATATTATTTAATTTAGATATTCTTAAATTATTACTCGTGCGAGGTTCTCTGGTAGTATATATATATATAAACTGTGCACATGATCATATATCTTTACTATTATAATGTAAGAGGCAGCCATAGATGATTTTTCGGAAATTCCCATACTATCCTTATATAAAAACAAAACTTTGATTTAATGTTTGCTTTAATTCCCAAACTATCCCTTGCCTTTGATTTAATTTATAAACTACCCTTGCTCATCTATCTATTTTGAATCCCAGTCAATCGCGATTGAACTCAGGAATGGTACAATCACACCAACAGGTTAACACATGACCCTTTTAACTCTTATTAACTGTGGTTAACTCCTTCCCCTCGCTCTTACGTGCATCGCACGTGCCACTAGCGAGTTCAATCGCCCCCACGGGTTAACATGTGCCCCTTTTAATTCCTATTAACTGTGGTTAACGCCTTACCCTCGCTCTCACGTGCATTGTACGTGCCACCCGCTAGTGTATATATATATGAGAATAACCAAGATAGATCGTACGGAATACAATCCTCTTGGAGCACAGAAAATTTTCATTGTTCAAAAGCCTAATAAACTCGCTTTGCTCTTCCTCCCCTGAATTTTCCTCGTTTTGGCAGAGATTGCTCATATTTCTCTTACCGCAAATGGGGTAACCCAATAAATAAACAAACAAAATAAAGGGATGAACAAAGCCTTTCTCTCTCAGATTTCTTTTTATGTAATTGCAATTAAGGAATTCACTCCCGAAACTCACCTCATCACAAGTCTAACTTAAAATCATACTCCAGTACCTTTCAACAACATTATTGTTATTTGAGAAGTAGAGCTTTTGGTGGAAAAAACATGATTGGAGTCCAAATCGGAGAACCTTTAATTCGTGTGTGTGTGTGGGGGGGGGGGGGGGATTGGGGTATATGAGTAAATGTTGAGGCTGCTAGCCCTAGTAGGGCTATAAATGGATGCGGATATTATTCGAATCCGTTTAGTTGGATAATTATCCGGATAGGTATCCGGAAGAGCACGGATAGTAAAATACTATCCGTTTATAATTGGATATGAATTCGGATACTGTTATATCCGATTTGATAAATATCCGTCCGATTATATAATATATTTTAAATTTATAAAATTAATATAACCTTTAAAATATATTTTTTTAATAAAAATTTATATATTTTAAATATTAATTTATATTTTTTTAATTTTTAAAAAAAATTAATCGGATAATTCGGATACTATCTGAATCCGGATATTTTAATTGGAGTCTGATACAGATATCATGTTTCACTATCCGTCGGATATTTATTCAGATTCAGATATCTGGATATATAATCGGATACGGATTCAAATATACCAATATCCGCTCCATTTACAGCCCTAAGCCTTACTCTCATCCTCTACCAACCACTTGTCCTTTTTCTTAGAGTTCTTTAATCATTGCAGAATGGATATGTGGTTAGTAGGAGGGCTCATAGGGCTATCAACAAATCGTGTTCGGATTGGATTTGGCTATATTTAAATCTTATTACAAATCCAATTGTTCCAGATCCGATCCGAGATCCGACGGATTTTAAATTGCCTAATCTGAGTTCAAATATAATTATTCATTTAAGATCCGAATTCAGTCTGATTAATGTTTATTTCTTAAAAAAAACTCTTATTTTACTGAAAAATTTCATGATTAGCTCTACTTTTATTCATATTATATTTAAGTCATTATAATTACTATCTATTAAAAATAATAGTTAATAATCTTTAGATAGTAATATATATATAGAATCAGTCTTGGGTTACTCCATCTTTTTACTCCATGTTTTTACACCCTATTTAAATCATTGATTAAAAGAGATCAATGATTCTGAATAGGGCTAAGTTGGCATATTTTCAAAATAAATAAAAAATCCAAAATTACCCCTACAATACTCTCCCATCTCTGTGTTCCCGTTACCTTCCCCTCTCTCTTTCTCTTCCCAAAGTTGCAGGTTGATATTGACATTTTCGTAGACCCCTCAAAATACCTTTTTTGTTCTTCTCTTACTCCTTGAGATTGATATATATGAAATCTGAAACTTTTAAAAGAATTGAGACCAAAAGGGCTAAATTAGGGTCTAGGGAGAGAAACAGTTATCAGGAAATCAAGAGGCGAAATTTCTGTGAATGAATATTTGTTCAGGCAACTGCAAAACTTCCATTGCCGCCATGATCACTCTACAAAACAAAGCCTAAAGGCAATTCCTGTATGAGTCTGGATTGAGATTTGCCCTCCACCACTCATTTAACTCAACTTAGACGGGCAAAATACCAATAATACATACAAAGAAAACAAAGGGGCATGTGTTAGATGAGGTGTGATTTCAGAAACTTGAAGAGCAAGCTTGCAGTGAAAAAAGCTTGTAAAGAATCTGTTTTTGTTTTTGTTTCATAAAAACAGAGGCAATTGAAAGATTAGATCTTGGGATGGATCTGCAAATAGGAAAAATTGAAAATGTTGTATCTGGTGCTTATAAACCCTAAAAACCATGAAATTACTTAATACTTTTTCTCTCCTGAGCTTTGGTAAAAAAAAAAAAAAACGATGGATTACACGACTGTATGGCCATGAGAGAACCAGAAGATGGCTAACATCACCATAGATGATTTTGATTTCTCATGCACTGAGAGTCTGAGACCCATAGGATTTTGAACTCTAGAATGGGTGCATGCTTAGATTTCTTTGAAGAGAACCCTATGAAGAGTTATTTAATTAGTGGAACTTGCAGATTTCTTTGAAAAATACCATTGCGTTGAAGAAAACTCTAGGACAGTGAGAGGCGTGAGTTGAGAGAGAGAAGATTAGAGGCCAAGTTTTTGTTATAAGGGGTAGTTTAGGAATTATATAATTTTGTAGAGGATATCACCTTAATCTTATTTAGAGACATTAATTTTCTTTTATTAATGATTTAGATAGGGTGTAAAAATAGGAAGTAAGAAGAGAGAGTACCCCTAGAGTGACTCATATACATATATATATATATATATATATATATATAATATAAGTATATTACAATCACATCCTATTTTAATCGGATGATATCATTCTATATCTAAATCCAATCCGATTATAATTTGATTCCATCTTTGCGATCTTATATCCTGTCTGAACAGATTATTTATTGGATCCAAAATCCGAGGAGTTCGAATCATAGAATCATAGCCAATTGTGATTGAATTCAATCACATATGTGGCAACACCATAGGATAAGAGCAAAATGGTAGGAAATTTCAAGTTCAAATTTTTTGCTCTTTCTCCGATGGTGTTGTGCCACATATGTGACTATGATTCGAACTCAAATCTGGCTAATCGGATCCGATACATTGACAGCCCTTGAGAGAGTAGAGTTGACTGAGTGATTAGAAATTAGAATATGGAATAGACCGATAGTATGCCGAGTTCTATAGCAGGGGCTGCTGCTCTCTTTCCGTTGCCTAACTAGAGTTCAACAAAGATGGAGTAGTGGAAGGCCTTTGACATAGAGAGACACGAAATGCTACCCTATCTTCTATGTTTCACTATGCTCCTCTTCGTTTAGCCTCAATTTTTGCTTCCAAATCCAAACATTTCTCTCTCTCCACCACCATTACCAAATGGATCCATTCCTTATCCGACACCCACTCCCTTATCCTCCGCCTCTCCTCCTCTCCACAATCCCTCCAACAAGCCAAGCAAGCCCATGCCTTAGCAGTTCTCCATGGCGCACTTCCCCACAGCGTCCCCATCTGCGCCTCCCTCATGTTAACCTACGCCACCTTCCGAGACTCTACAGCCTCTCGTCTACTCTTCGAACAGAGCTCTCACAAATTCCACAGTAGTCCCTTCTTATGGAATACCCTCATAAGGGCTTACTCAATCGATGGCTCTCATGACGATGCCTTCAAGCTTTATAATCAGATGGCCCGGAATGGCGTACGTCCCGATGATCATACGTTCCCGTTTATTCTCAAGATTTGTTCAGACGAATCTGCAATCCAAAAGGGTATGGAGATTCATGGATGCATTTTCAAATTGGGTTTTGATCGGGATGTCTTCGTGGGCAATACTTTGTTCTGTTTGTATGGGGGTTGTTCGAATTTGTGGGATGCACAACGGGTGTTTGATGAAATGCCTGAACGAGATATTGTGTCTTGGAATTCGATTATTGCAGCATTTTCAGCTAATGGGTATTACTCGAAGGCGCTTGATTTGTTCTGGGAAATGAAATTGAAGACAGGGTTGAAGCCTAATTTAGTTAGTATTGTTAGTGTGTTGCCTGTGTGTGCGGGGCTTGAAGATGAGGTAACGGCCAGGGAAATTCATGGGTATGCGGTGAAGGCTGGTTTGGATTCCCAGGTGACTATTGGCAATGCTTTGGTTGATGTGTATGGGAAGTGTGGGAATTCCAAGGCTTCGGAGAAAGTTTTTGATGGAATGCTTGAGAGAAATGTGGTGTCTTGGAATGCGATTATTGCTAGTTTTTCTCATTCTAAGCTTAATAGATATGCTTTGGATATGTTTAGGTCAATGCTGGCTGCGGAGGCAAAACCAAACTCTTTTACCCTTTCTAGTGTGCTACCGGTTTTGGTTGAGTTAGAACTTTTCAACATGGGAAAGGAAATTCATGGGTATAGTATAAGGATGTGTGTGGAATTTGATATTTTTATCGCCAACTCACTGATTGATATGTATGCAAAATCAGGGAGTTTGAGAGAAGCTTCAAATGTGTTCTACAAGATGGATACGAGGAATGTTGTTTCATGGAATGCTATGGTTGCTAATTTTGCTCAAAACAGGCTCGAGTTAGAGGCCATAGGACTCATAAGACAAATGCAAGTTCATGGTGAATGCCCAAACTCTGTTACCTTCACAAATGTACTTCCTGCCTGTGCACGAATGGGTTCTGTTCTTCGAGGGAAGGAAATTCATGCCAGGTCAATCCGGAAAGGTTCCACCTCCGATTTATTTGTTTCGAATGCTCTGACAGACATGTACGCAAAATGTGGGTGCCTGAACCTCGCACAGAATATCTTTGAAGTCTCCCTTAGAGATGAAGTATCCTATAATATACTAATAGTGGGTTACTCACAGACTAGGGATTGCTCCCAATCTGTAAGTTTATTCTCGGAAATGGGGCTCATGGGTCTGAAGCATGATACAGTTTCATTTGTGGGTGTTCTTTCAGCTTGCGCAAATCTAACAGCAATAAAGCAGGGGAAGCAGATCCATGGCTTGTTGGTAAGAAAGCTAATCCACACCCATCTCTTTGTTGCCAACTCGCTTTTGGATTTGTATACCAAATGTGGACGAATCGACCTTGCTATGCAGATCTTCAATCGAATTCCTGACAAAGATTTAGCCTCGTGGAACACTATGATCTTAGGTTATGGAATGCAAGGTGACTTCGAGATTGCAATTGATCTCTTCGAAGAGATGGGCAACAGTGGTGTGGAGTATGATTCAGTTTCGTACATTGCAGTTCTATCAGCTTGTAGTCATGGTGGACTGATTGAGAAAGGGAGAAAGTACTTTGACCAGATGCGCTATCACAATATTAAGCCCACGCAGATGCACTACGCTTGTATGGTTGATCTTCTTGGACGAGCTGGCCTTATGGAAGAGGCAGCTGAGCTTATCAGAGGCCTGCCAATTGTACCAGATGCCAATGTTTGGGGTGCACTGCTTGGGGCATGCCGAGTCTATGGGAATATACAGTTGGGGAGGTGGGCAGCCGAGCATTTGTTTGAGCTGAAACCGGAGCATTGTGGCTACTACATACTACTTTCGAATATGTATGCTGAAGCGGGGAAGTGGGATGAAGCAAATAGGGTCAGAGAGTTGATGAGGTCAAGGGGAGTGAAGAAGAATCCCGGCTGCAGTTGGGTACAGATTCGCGACCAGATGCATGCTTTCATTTTCGGAGAGAGAATAGAGGAGAGGATTGCAGAATCTGGTTAAAAGATGTTTTTAATTAATGGTACCAACTCGCTGATCCTGACTCTTAATAGACTCTACTTTAATGGATCCTGAAATCATACTGACTGGCCAATATATGGACTACTTGCCTGATGGCTAACATCCTGCTTTACCGAGTTTTAGCTATGGACTGGAAGTCTGGAAGGGCTAGGATTTTCTGGTGGTATAAAGACCGGTGGCCAATATCAAAGGTAGCGTGCAAATTGGTGTATGAATGGGACACGGGAACGCTATGGCTGGTGGAACTAGTGTTAGGTGCAAATCACACAATATTTGGGGCGAAAATGGTGGCGCAGCTGAATTGCATAGGGGAAAGGAGCAAGCAGAAGCTACCAGCTTTCCTTTCGATAAAAGCAGATCGGAAACGCCACTTGACATTAGTGCAGTTCACATGACAAAGAAATGGGTGACCAGAAGCGAGCTGTCCTCTTTCTGATAAATCAAATATGAAGAAAACATGTGTTTGCCACCACCAATTACAGTGGGAGAGGGAGGAGAATAGAGGAAGGGTCATCGGCCGTCTTGGTTTATGTCAATGAAAGACATCACCACTTTGATTATACTTATATTTATACTCAAATCACCTGAACTATCATTCTAAATGCCTTACATTACCTCAAATACAAATCCCCAACACCACTTTCACCCACTCCTTCACCACCCCCGCCATAGCCGTCACCTCCCTCACCATACTATTACAAATCACCACCTCCACCGTCGCTATCACCTCCTCCGCCATACTACTACAAATCACCACCCCCACCGTCGCCATCACCTCCTCCGCCATGCTACTACACATCTCCCTCACCTCCACCCTTGTACTAAAAAACATTAACCCCCTCCATTACCATGTCTCCTCAGTCACCATCTCCATGGATGCCGCTACATTACCATTGCAAGTTTTCTCCAGAGAAGTTCCCTTCCTCCCTCCAGGCAGGTTTCTTCAGTACCTTCCAAAGCCACAGACTATCAAAACAAATCAATTAGCTTTATACTCTGGTACCTAAGCTACATGGTGTTTTGTTCCCTTTGGGAGATGCTATAGGAATAAGGGAATGCTCTACTTTGCCAACTTTTGCTGTAGCTATGTAGTACTCTTGAATTGAGCTTGCTCCTGTTGCTTCTGATGTAGAAAGATGAATATTTATATATATATTTCATACATGACTTTTCAGAATAATTTATTTTGAATTGAATAAATCAAAATTTTCCACCATCTCTTGAGTTTCATGTTATTCTTAATCAAGTTGGTGAACATTGGGTTAAATTGAAAATTTTCTAAGCTAGCAACAGAAGATGATCAAGAAGTATATGATAGGTCTCAGAACGATCATCTTCAATGGAATCCAGAAGAAGTATATGGTGGAGGGGAGGGTGGTAGAGGTAATAATGGGGTAAAGGGTGGTGGGAGTGCAGTGAGGATATGAGATTTAGGGAATTACTGCTTCTAAAAATTAATTCTTAGAATTTACTTTCTTTTGTTCTCTAAATCTTGTTCAAAAAACAAAATTTGGTAGAATCATTCCCCTCCAAAAACGCATCCACCATTTCTCATTTTCTATTCTCAGGGAATAGAAAATCACTCCCCAAGAGTGATGCCAAAAAGCCCTTTACTGGATAAGAATTTTCTACCATGTGGAAGGTTTCATGGTCTTCATCAAGTTGCAAAGTTATAATAAGAAGTCAACTGATCGCACAATATAGAAACGTCAGCCATTGTCTCAATTAAAACCTATTCATTGATACTTCTCATAGATACTTTTGTATAAGCATTGAAATTGTATAGGAAGATCATAGAATCCAGTCACTCCTACTGGTACAATCCAGTCTAAAGTTCATTACATTCACTTATTATAAAAGCTAAATGGTTCTTCTACTAAAGAAAACGTGTAAAGGATTCAGGTCGCTCCTCGTCTTGCTCTCCTTGTGAAGGAATGGAGAAAAAAGAAATCATGAAGCAAAGAAAACACCTGAAGTTCTTCCCTTAATGCTTACCAGAGTAGGCAATTTTAATGCCTCGATTCTTCGCCAAATACATCAGTGTAGCAAACTGGGCACGCCTGAGGGAACAAAATACAGGTGTGACGCAGAAGCACTAAACATGTATTGGCATATTTGTAGTGAAAATTAATCTAAAGATCTCATGAGCTGACCTTGTTGATGCTAAGCCATCTGGCACCGCAGCCAGCATGGTAGACATGCTTGCATGGCAAAGTGATCTGCCGGTCCCTTCTTTTATATTCCATCTGGCAAATCACACATCTGTTTAACAACAATGGTGGAAGTTATTTGTGGCTGGAAAACAGAAATGACAAGGATGATAAAGAAAAAAGAAAATGCCAGGAATCACATTCGCATTAGTAATATGCCGGAGTTATGAAGTTTCTGAACAGAATTTATAACTGTTAAGGCAAAACCTCAAATAAAGACTACGAATCAAAAACTAAAAAGAATCATTTCAGAATCCCCCATAAAATGATTTGCTGTAACAAGACCCAGAGTTCAGAAGCAACTCTAAGAGTCCGTTTTCTAATTCATCCAGTATTTGCTTCAGTTATATACCCTTCATATGCTACAAGAAGTTATGTTGCCAAACACTTGACTACCATTAAATTACTTATTCTTCCAAACATTTGACTGCCATTAAATTACTTATTAACTTCTAACAAACTGAAACTGTAAGATAACATAATCATCATTACCAAACCCAGAATGGCTAGCCCTTCTACACTTACTCAAGAAGCTTCTCTTTATCACAGACACCCAGGCCATGCATGACATGACTGAGATGGTTCTTCTGAATAAAGTAAGTAATATAGCCTGTGTTTTTATTATTATGACCATCAATAAGCACAGAAGCTAACCAGCACAGTGCCTGGCTGGTCAAGCAAGTAAGCACTAGATATATCAAGATCTTATTTGATAAGGAGGCGCTTGTGGCAGATTCTTATGAAAGTAGTGCTTCGGGGGTGGTATGGTGTCCGAGGTTGCGGAGGGATCTTAATGATTGGGAAGTGGGGGATTTAGCTAGACTTCTTGAGCGTATTTCAGAGATAGCCATTCATCCGGAGGTAAGGGACTGTCGGCTGTGGACCAAGGAGAAACAGGGTCGGTTTTCAGTTAAAGCTTTGTATCAGTCGATGCTTGTGCCGGAAGGTGGGAGGTTTCCTCATAGGGCTGTGTGGTGCCCTGGCCTTCCTTCAAAGGTGTCTTTTTTCTTATGAGCCGCAGTGTTGGAGCGAATCCTTACGCTAGATAACTTGCGGAAGCGGGGTTGGTGTTTGCCTAATAGGTGTTTTATGTGTTGTCAGGAGGAAGAGACAGTGAACCACCTCTTCTTGCATTGCCCTTTAGCGAGGGAGGTATGGAGTTATTTCTTATCTCGCTTGGAAGTGTCGTGGGTTTTTCCCTCGACATTGAGGGATTTGATGGAGTTTTGGCCCTGGGACAGTGGAGGAGGGGTTAGGGAGGTGGTGTGGGGAGTTCTTCCAGGAGCGCTTTGCTGGATGCTATGGAAAGAAAGGAATGAGAGAATATTTCAAGGAGATGAGACTACAGTGCCTCGTCTTTGCGCGTGTATTCGGTTCACTGTCTTGGAGTGGACGGGGGTAGCGTGTTCTCGGGAGGACAATCTCAATTTAGATTTTTAGTTTCTGGCTTTTTGGGGTCGTGGCATGACGATGGTTTGGTCGTTTATTGTTCATTGTAGAGTCTACTTTCTTATAAACTCTGCTCTTGTGTTTTTGGTGTTGTAGTGCCTTCTGCCTCTTAATAAAGTTTGCTATTGATCAAAACAAAAAAATGAACATGAACTACAAAAGAAATAAAATGATAACCTATTAAAAACTAGCATGAGCTTTCTTGCCTCCATTTATCTTTGCCCTTTTCAGTGAAAGAACAGAGGTTATTTCGCAACAGGGGCAAGGCTCTCAGTTGAGTTTAGTTTTTTTTTTCCCCCGTTTTCCTGCATGCTTCTAGGAAGAACGGATAAATTATTACTGAAACAGAAGAAAGGGGGTCTAAGCTTGTTCTTTGCAAGAAATGAACTGTCAGTAATTCAAACAAATAGGCGGGTCCAAGTCATCCTCGGTTGAAATACCAAAACTCCTCCTCCTTTATCTCCTCCTACCATCCGGACAGAAACAATGAGACTGCAGCTACATACTGGAAAAAGAAGAACTCTCCCTATTACTTACGATCATTAGAAGGAAGAACCACAATAAAAAGATTCTTTGTGTATCATCTGTAGCTGTAGCAAAACTACGAATGGGGTCTAGTAAGATTCACTAAGGGTCCATTATGCATATTGTCACATAAAAATCCCTATTTTCAGCTTTCCTTTGCTTTGCCATGATTTTATAAAAAAATTGGTCTAAATGTCACGTCAATACTGACAACAAAAGGTCTAGCTAGAAAAAAAAATTATTTCCCTGTAGCTAAGCTCTGATTCCATCTGTGACCTCAAGGGAGAATAGCAATGCTTGACTGAGCTACGGGAACAACCATAGATCTGGTTGGAAATATACTAACATGCACAAGATTATTTATTACAATTTATTGTAATCTGAGGACAAGATAAAACATAAGACAATCCATAAACCAGAAGGTATTAGGCATTTCAAAACCTCAATGATGTGTTAACAGGCTAACAGCTATAGTTGACAAAGGGAGCAAAGAAAGATACCACAATTACGAGAAAGCACTCTTAAGAAATCTGAATGTTACCTCTCGCCTTGTGATTTTTTCCTCAAGAAGAAGCCACTCTTGAATTTTGAGATTGGAAGGGAAGAAATAAGTTCTTGGGAAAGACCTCGATTTTGAGTTCCAACTGCCTCACCTAAATCAAGTAATTCCTGTAAATGAAAAATTGTGTTACTAATCGACCACATCTACATGGGCTTTGAGTTCCAACTGCCATTGTTTTTACAAGCACTCAACATTGACATAACAAGGAGAAGAGATATAAAACAAATCTGGCTTCCAACTTGTATCTAACCAGACTATCTAAAAATGCCTGATCGGGCTAATTTTTTGCCACGTGGACTCCAAAGGAACCCACCCAAGACATCGAATGGTAAGTTTTCATCACACAAAAATGCCATGTGTCAAGTTTCTAGAGGGGGAGCTCACTAGAACCTTTAGTGAGCACCACCCATTGGAACTCTCCTCTCTCTCTCTCTTATATATATGTGGAGAGAGAGAGAGAGAGAGAGGAAACATGATGTGTTAGTCACAAACACCTGTTCCTGTGTTTGTGAATCTCACACTATACGTCGAGTATTGAGGGAATTGGGTTTCACTTTTTAAGAAGTTGGCAAACAGTAACCTTTAAGAAGTTGGGCCTTGATTCTTACACCTGACAACATGCTAAACAAACCAGGCTAAAAGGTTTCGAGTTGATTCTAAAAAATCCCGGCAAGCTGATATGTACTGTATATATAAAAACATATTTTTATTTTTATTTTTATCTTTATTATTTCAAAATTCTAAAACTCTATAATATCAACTTTAAGAAAGTTTTCTAATATATATATATATATATATATATATATATATATATAATTTGTACTAGTTAAATAATAATAAAGTTTAAAAATTAGTTTGAAATTTCAAAAAATATAAATCTGTATGAAATTAATTTGAAGATAGTACATTTTTAATATTAGTGCTAATAATATAAAAGTATATATCGTGTGCAAAGCACAAGGACTTTTACTAATGTGTATATAAATAGGGAATGTTAGAGTTCACGGTCCTTTGTGAACTTGGGAATGTTCAACGGAAACTTTTATCCTTGTATTAAATGACTAACCTCTTTACATCCAAGGGTATTTGGTAATTACAAAAGGTCAGAGAGAACGGCAGATAATCAAGGAATCTTTAGTAGCCCATTCCTTGATTTCTTGAATTTATCTTAAATGAAAGAAGTACACATATAATTTCAATTTGGTAAATCGATAATGGGGGCAAAATGTCCCTCAAACATCATTGTATTCATTAATGGTGTGAATGGTAAAACAACCCAACATATACAAGATTAACAAACACACACACGCGCACACACACACACACACACACACATATATATATATATATATATATATGTATGTATGAAAGCCTCTCATCATACTGTTGTCCTTTCTAGCGCTAAATGCTCACTAAAGAACAAGTATGAGTTTGTGTAGTTTTTTTCTCCCAACGAACACTTATTGATAATCTGTTATTGCATCCCAAATAGCATGGCATTGGTTACTATTGCAGCTTTCAATTTTCATCCATAGTCACCAAGTCAGTGTTCAAGATGTATTCGGTTAGGGAAATTTTCAAAAAAAAAAAGAAATTAATTTTTTTTTTTTTTTTAAAGAGAGAAAAACGGCAGTATATATATATATGTGGAAAGTATTAAAAAAATATATTCCAAATCTTAGATATTTATTCCCTGTTTTTTCTTAAAAAATACATATAATTTGCAAAAATCGTCTCTTTTTCTTCAAAAACCTGTGCTTTTAATAAAAATTATGAATAAATTGCGAACTAATCGTTCGACGAAAAAGTCGCAACTTATTCACAAATATTTAAGAAGGGTAAACTTTGTTAATATGCGTTTATCATATTCATAAGAAAATTTGAGAACCATGGAAATTAAAATCTCCGAAACCGATACATATCACCCGACACGTGTAAATTTCGACAGAGACCTATTAATTACTATTACTGATACATTTAATATAAATGGTGAATATGACTCGTCCAAAAACCGATAGGTATTTGTAAGACTCAACCAATATGTATCGATTCCGTAGGACTCGTTTGATGTCTCTCTTATAAAAGACTTTGTCTGTATCAGTATCGCCTCATACGTTTACGTATCGGCACGTAATGGTTTCAATTGAAACCAATACATATACCGAAACCTGTATTTTAATCCTTGTTAAACATGGAATATAGGTTTGATTCATACAGAAATGCACATGTACTACATTGTAAAAACAATAGTGAGAAAAAGGCCTATATAGCGAACCTCATATGTCATGTTGTCAGGATCAACATGGTCTTGCAATATGACCTGCAATAATCCATTCAGAAAAAGAAAAAGGGATTAATTAGTCACCTTGTTATCCACCATCAATGCCTTATCCCAAATACATTGGGGTTCGCTAATTAGTCACCTTGCCAAAGAAAATAATCTATGGATATACCTCTAAAAAATATAACTGCAGTTTAACAGAGGTAAGCAGATAAGATGCCATAATATTTAGAGCAAAAAAAATACAGTAGATTAGAAGAATCTTCAAATGTGAATTATGTATGGAAAGAAAGACTGTCAGTTGGGGCAAGCATATTAAGTGATATTTATAATGGATGGAATCAAAAGGGGTAGCCTTTGATTATACAAACTGGCCTCTGAAGATATTATTAGACACATTTCATCTTGATACAATCAATAAACACAAATATCATAGTGTATTTCGTTCAAACCACTTCATGCTTCAGACAATTAGTTATCGAGTATACTAGAAAATTGTAGTTCATATATACACAATTCTAATACAATTTATTTCATAACAGGACTGTCAACAAAAAAGTTCATACCGGAGAACTACTAGGATTAGGATGACTCCGGATGCCTGCAAAAGTGAAAGAGTAAAAAACTAAGTTTAGACAAATAATAAATAGCAAAAAAAACTCCAAACATATATAGAATGAGTAGGAACAGAATATAATAATAAAAAAAACTGCAAAAAAATTGGATCAAATAAGGATATCACAAAAACTTCTGCGAACACTATTGCCAGGACAGGAATGCTTAAAATCCTCCTTCCTGCTGAGACCTGTATACTTCACTGCCCATGCCTTAAGGCTACTTAACTGACTTGTGCCCAAAACAAGTCCATGAAAATATTGTGCAGGGTGATACGAGCATGAAACCTATTATGCATAATGGATGGAAAGTCGCTAGGCTGCATTTGATGATGTTTACCAACATTACTGAATAAAATCACCAGATTGGAACATAATTATCTAACTTCCCTTTTGTACACTTTCTTGGCATATTGAAAGACAAGTATCCAAGCACCAAGTAGCATTCAATGAATACTAGCATAGCTACTGTGTGCAATTCATTATTTTCATAATCATACTGAAAACCATGTGCACACCCATTTATTCTTGATAGCTTGACACTCATATTTGTCAAATTTGTGAATTTCTCGGTATCCAGCATAATGCTACATAACAATGCCTATGTTGTATTACACCGGACATCCTTCATGACTCCCAAGTTACTTGGTTACTCGATTGTGTAATTAACAGTGAACTACAAAGCATACGTGCTCAGTTGTGCGATTATGCTGGAATAGATGAGCTAATTGGAAGTACAAAAATCAATGATATTTATGTATATATTAATATATACATACATACATACATATATATATATATCACATTATTATTGCCTTTATTCTATATTTCTATGTAATATATGTAACATTGTTATTGTCTATTTTCTAGAAAGCTAAAATAGAACTGTTTCTGGCATGTCTCACAGCGCCATTGTTGAGTTGAGGAAGATTTAAGACCATAATAATAATTATGGGAAAACACAAATATTCAATTTCAAATGGTACCCTAGTCAGCGCCATTGTTTGAGAACACTTCTACCTCTCTTCTTCATGTGTGCTCTAGCATTCGATCGTTGATCCTCAAATGGTGTTTAGCTCGCCATGATACCAGAGTTTTGAGAGAGCTTCTTGGGTGAGATCGACCTTGGCTCTGGTATAAGCACTGTATTTATTTTGCCCTATATCTCAGTTTTGGCCACAGATTAAAAATACAATTTCGGGGGTTGTATCGGTTACAATCGAAACCTATACGTATCGGTTTCGCTATCGGTTTTGGACAATACATATAATTTTTTCTTTCTTTTAAAAAAATTAGATTAAAATTCTAAAAAATTTAAAAGAGCTATAGGTCTTTTCTCTATTGTAAAGTCCATGTTTTTGTATTGGCATATTCCGGTGTCAAAACAATTGAGTCTAGGTGTCTAGGAGTGGGTCTTGTGTCATTGCCGTCAATCATCCACAACAAGTGAAGTTGAAGACCGTTGAAGACTCGGTTTGATCATTTCCTTTATAGGATGGTAAGTGACCTAGATACCATGCTACCATAGGTGGGAATTGACTTAGAATAATCCTAACATGTTGCCTTAGGTGGTAAGTGTCTTAGAGTAACCATACGAACCCTAGGTGATGAGATAAACAGTGCAAAACTTGTTTTAAAAATCTTGAAATTTTCTGAAATTTTTCAAAAAACCAAGGTTGCTTGTTTTAGGCATATCTCCCAAACCGTAGCTCAGATTTTGCTCTATAATATGTCAAATCGACCGCGTCGAAAAGAGCTACAACTTTCGTGAAGGACTGAGAGCTAAAAATGAAGTTTCAGATTCGTTTTTAGCCTCAGGGTCGACCCTGGGCGTTGAGGGTCAACCCTGAAGTGCCAAAATTTTGTATGCTGAAATTTTCCAGCAAGTGAGAAAAGCCAGGGTTGACCCTGGAGGATACTTGGGTCGACCTTGAAGTGAGATTTCATGCTATTTTGGGTTTGGCAACTTCTAAACTTGATTTTTGGTTCCTCTATTTAACTAGGACTCCCCTAATCCGTGAAAACAACTTTTTGGGAGACTTTGGGAGTGTGTTGAGAGTACTTTGAGGTATCTCTAGAGTTCATAGAAACTCCATATTTGGTTGCTCTCCTCCCCTAGTTATTTTGTCTTTCATCCTAGTTTTTGCAAGTCAATGCATCATTCTTGCTTGCTTGGACTTTTCCATTGAAGGAGTCCATCTAGAAATTGATTCTTATCAAACCATCAACTCGTTCTGGATAGAACACCTTGGCCGGAGTGTTCCGGAGCCTTTGCGAATGAGATCGATCCGAGAAGGATCGTGGTAGAATGATTTGGTCGGTGGAATCCGAAGCCGTCATTGACGGAGATCAATCAGAAGATCATGGACTGTTTTAGAGACACAAAGAGTACGAGCGGCTGCGGTTGATTACGGGACTTGTGAGTACGTGATGACTTTTCGAGGCGTGGAGGACTAAGAACTGAAGGATCGTGGTATCGAGTCCGAAGGAGTCAAGTTCGAGTCTTGTAAGTTCTTGTTTACTTTGTCTTAGTGGATTCTCATGATTGGACTAAGTCCTGTGATTTTTCCCGGAAGGGTTTCCACGTAAAAATCTTTTTATTGTGGTTTGCTTGGTTTTCTATTTCCGCACTTAAATTTTATCATCCCTTAAGCTAATAACTTAATTCTTAAAATCATCAAAAGGGTAGATAGACTTTTAAGGAAACCGAACCATCCCCTTGAACTTGTGAGATTCTCAACTCAAGCATCGGATTTGAGGTTCACCGAATTTTTTCATCTATGAGTTTACTTCTCAGTAAACTCCTATATATAAAATTGCTCTGTTTACCGATTAAAAAAAATGGTACCCTAGTCAGAAAGATAGTTACACTCAGCAATCAATTAATGGTGCTTTGGAATATGGTTAGATTAGTGACATGGGAATTGTGATAAACCCACTTGCAACTCAAAAAGCAGAAAATACCCAAAATAACACCTTAAGAGATGGGAAAATCTTCAAACAGCAATTGAAAGTCTTAGATGTGTGCTATTTTTATCAAGCACAGTCAGATCAAAGAGAACTAAACAAGTAGTTAATTCCACTGGGAGACAACAGATCTGCTTTATTTTTAATTGGTAAGGAGACAACAGATCTGTTGATCAACACATATTGACAATCACCAACCAGACTGCAACAGGGAATATTAACCAAAATCTGGTAATAACCAACCCATCGGAGATATCGGGTTAAATGGCTGTAGGACCTACAATATTGATGGAACAATGTATTTAAATGGGATTAAAATGATGCCTTGTTATAGGCATCATAAAATTGTGTTGTTGCTCAAGTACCTAGAATCCAAAAACACTTGTAAAGTACAATATTCCAAAGCAGCTGTTGTCGTAGGTGAACAACTATTATTTTACAATCCTAGCACCGAGGACAGACAGTATCCAAATTTTGGATTTCTAGTCTATGTGGACCAACAGCATTTTTTTCCAACAAGAAATTTATTGGTTGTAAAAGCTAATGAACACAACTGCTGGCATACGGGTAAAAATTATTGTAGTAAATAATTTAAATGGATTATTTATGCATGCAATTGTTGACATATCTAGCAATTATCAACTTCAAAAGAAAAATAATAATTTGTACAAAACCCCTGCATCCATGGGAATCAAATGTTTTATCTATCACATCCCACCATTAGCTGGAAATATATCAGCAGAATGAAATTTAGAGCTAACTTACATTCTTCAGGACTAACAGGTGTAATTGTGTTTGCATTTCCTCCCCATTGCATATCTATGGGTGTGGGCTCTTCGTTATACATCATTGAAGAGTTATCCCAAGCCCTGCTGCCTCCATCCATTCTCGATATTAGATCATTTACCTCATAAGCAGGATTATGACTATAATATGAAGTACTTCCTGGACCAGACGATCCAAATTTGTATGAATTTGTATGTATTGACCAGTATGCACTCTCCTGCACAGACAGCATAAAAAACAATATCAGTTTACGTGTGAACACAATGTCATCATATTCATAAGGCATTGATTCCCATATTGCATGCAAACCAATTTCAAAAATATGCACACATCTAAAGCAAGTATACAAGTGCTTTAAATTTATAGATGATCCTGGCACTAACATAATATGCATTTGAACTTTTGAGCATTCCTACTATTTCAAGTTTACAACAATTGGTATTTCTGGTGATTATTGCTTTCCTACGTATCTCCATGAGAAAACAGGAAAAATAATTCCCCAGATACGCCCAACGAACAACCCCAATCCATGAGCAGCATGGATCTGCCAACCTTAGATTTGATAGTCGACAAGAGCATGAAGAACCTACTGAAAGTTATTTTAGCATATTTTTAAAGATCAAGAAATCAGACCGAATTGCAGATAAAAGTACCTGCTGATCATGCATTGCTCCTGCTAGAGAGAAATCTGGCTGAGCATATGTAAGACCTTCAAACAAATCCATAAAGCTTTCAGTGGTAGTGTAAGGAAAGCCAGTATTTATGTAATGGACCTCCATTTGTCGGTTCCAATTCATTTTTTCTGTCAGAAATCTGCAGATAGTACCCTTAAACATGAGCATGGAGACATTAAGAAGCCAGAAATTTTGGATAACAAAAGCAAAGATAGATCTAACATATAAATAACATTACTATTGCTGCTAATTTAGTGCTCAAAACTGTAGAACCACAAAGTTGATTGGACAAATACCTGTTCGTCACACAAATCGGGAGTCCAAATTCATTCAACAGCAGTTCAAACAAAATAGATTGCTCATTACCATTAGTCTTTGTTTTCTCCGCAATTCCTGCAAAAGAAAAACACCAAGAATAATCAGAAATCAGCAAGTACGCCTAATTTCACTGAGCTTCCACAAATTTTCCAGGAGAGTTTAAAAAAACATTTTACAGAATATACTATACAGAGAAACCAGCACTGTCACCACGTTCAATTAAATTACAAATATTTCAGTTGATCCGCTCCAGATTTATACAAATAAGCTACAGAAGATTACCTGAATTCTAAATTCTATGGCACAGAATATAAACTCTCATTGACTGAAACGGCATTGATCCCTCTCTTCAGTTTTAAGCAATTCTTCAACTAA
Organism: Tetracentron sinense; assembly: GCA_015143295.1. Lineage (NCBI taxonomy): Eukaryota > Viridiplantae > Streptophyta > Magnoliopsida > Trochodendrales > Trochodendraceae > Tetracentron > Tetracentron sinense. The sequence continues at coordinate 36,428,635 of CM026563.1, forward strand.
AAAGAAGCCAAATCTTCGAATTATGAACAAGGTAACGCAATCCTTAAACATATCTGTAACATCTTCTTTGGAAAAACGCCAAAACAATCAAATTATCGAGCAGTTAAGTCATCAATACCTCATTTAATCAAACCTCTGCACATTTACATCAAAGTTCTGACTGTTCACCATCACTCCACAGAAAAACTAACCAAAAACAACAACAAAGGAGGAAAATAGTCAAATTCTAGACCAAAATAATCCATCAAAAACATCATTGATTACATATTTTTATCTCTCAGCAATCTCTCCGTGAAAAAAAGAACAACAGAAAGACCGAATTCTAGGGTTTAAAAACGCCATTAGCACCCTCATTACTATCAATCTTCATCGAATTTCTTCGAGAGAAAACAAACACGGCTGAAATTGATCGATATATCGATTAACAAAAGAAAAAACAGGAAATGAAAACAATGAGGCGAGTAAGAAGATCAAACTATAAAGATGAAAAAAATGAAAGATGAAAGAAATTGAGAGATTGAAATTCTGAGAGAGAGATAGAGATAGAGATTGAAGAACCAACATTGATTGCTTTTGAGGAGAGAGAGTCTTTAGTTTAGAAAGGAACGAGCGAGCGAGCGAGCTCTTCGGGATGGTCTGAAGAGCGCATGAAAGTGAAAGAGAATGGGTTTCCTCTCTCTCTCTCTCTCTTTTCTGCTGCTTTTATTCTGGGTTTCAGAAACACGCGACACTAACCAGAGTCTGATATCTCGCTTTTACCAGACGATAAGAGATCCGATATCTCGCCCTCTATATGAGATATTACAAAACAGTAAATAAAAGGGTGAAATTTTGAGGCAGAGCTCTGCATCACGGCCGAAAACGGAGCTCCCTAACAAGGGAGATAGATAGGATCACAGAAAATTGGAATTGAATTTAACCGATCATGATTGAATTCGGGGAAAATTCATTCGCACCACAGGTCAACACGTGTCCCTTTTAATCTTTTATTAATCATAGTTAAGATTCACTAACCCTTAGTGTTCAACAATCTAATCTTAGTTTTTAGGAAAAAAAATTCCTAAAATCAAAGTTAGATTGTTGACTCTAAGAATTAGTGAATCTTAATCACGGTTAATGAAGGTTAAAGAGACACACGTTGACTTGTGAGTGTGATTTAAGTCTCCCGATATCAATCCCAATTGGTTTGATTCGTTCTTGTGGCACTTTTGTTGTTAGTGCAATGCAATGGTTCTTTTGAAAGAGCAATAGTCCCCTCGTCGGCCTGAGGAGGGAACTATTACTCCTCACTCAATGAAGCCCACCCTTCAATTTCCATTAATTCAGGCTAATTTTTTTATTAATCCTTTTACCCTATGTTTGGTTGTCAAGAAAATTAGTGAAAATATGGAAAAGAAAAGAAAATCTTTAGTTAAAATTTTTTAATATTATTTTTTTAAAAACCAAAGGTAAATGAGTGAATCATAAGAGTAGATGAATCTTAACCACAGCTAAATGAGGTTAGAAAGGGACACATGGCAAGAAAATGGAAGCTGAGACACACCTCCTGAGGAGGTGATTATTTTCCCTTTTGTAATTAGGGGAGAGACGGGGCAATTTTGCATAACCCATTTTCGCTCATAATTACAAGATTACCACCCTTTACCTGTAATTTTCATTTTTTATATTATTTTTTGAATTAGTCTAAGAATACTCCCAAAGTGTACTCTCAAATCCTAATCATACAATTAGGATTGAAATGATGTGTCATTAGAAAAGCCAAAATAAGTCAACTCAAATTCTAAGCCTTAGTGGTTGGTTATAAACGTTTAGGATTAGGGAATATGTTTGCGATATTTAGGAGTACCCATAGACCAACTTTAGTAATGATCCCACCCACGTGTACAATAGACTAAAAAATTAGTGTGTGGATCATCTAAATGTTAATCTTTACCGGTTATTAGTAATCTGTTTTTAAGCTTATTTATCTAATAAATGATTTGAGTTGGAGCTTGTTTTTTTTAACTAACCAGGCTCAAACATGCGTGTATTCAAACTTATTGAAAACATAATTAGATACTTTGAGCTTGTTTTCTAATTCTTTTACTTTTCAGTGGATGTATAAATTTCAGTGGTTGAAAATTAAGAGTAGATCTCCATTACTTCTAAATGAGAGTTAAATCTTTTTCTCTAAAATATTTCTTAATTGTCGACATATTTCTGAATCTATATGTGTTTATTATAAAAATCTGTTTTTTTTTCACAACACACTTTGAATTCTCAAGTCGTTAGATGTATATATTTTTTTTCCTTTTAACATTAAAAAAAATAAGTATGTTTAACATAAATTTTTGGGGGTTACAACCCTAGAAAAATGGACAAGTTATAACCGTAGAAGAAATATAACACTCAATTTTTTATTCTCTTTGATTAATTATGAAATTGATATTTTTTTTTAGAATAATTATCAAACAGTGAGCACCAGTTGAACAGCCAATCATAAGAGCAACCCAAAAATTACCTTGGGAAGCAATCATCCGGAGCTCCTGTTGATTTTTTTTTTGCTTCATGAATTTTTTTTGACAATCTAGGTGTTATCATTAGGGAAGAATGCCCATCACCAAAAAAAAAAAATCATTAGGGAAGAATGCCGTAATTAGTGAAGATGCAAGTGGTAACTAGGCCTACGCCTCTTACCTTTTTTAATCAATGCCTACCATAGGAAAAAAAAAAAAACAAGAAATAAAAATGAAAAAAAATAATTCAAAATAATAAAGAAAATTTTCATTTAAATTAAAAAAAATCTTTTGTTATCTTTCTTTTGTTTTCTTGTCAACTTTATTTTAGGGAAAGATACTGTGGACTTGGATTTGGCTACCTAACCGAATGCACGGTCTTGAGGCTGTCATGTGTCCCTTTTAACACCCGTTAACTATGGTTTGGTTTCACTTATCATAGGGTTCATCCATTTGATCTTATTTTTAGAAGAAGAAAATTAAAAAAAAACATAACCATAAGTGAGTTAAGCTTAACCACAATTAAAGGAGATGCGGGGTGGGCTAATCACAGCTCTTTATTTTAATAACTAAAATGGAATGTACATGATTTTTTCACGAGTTGGGATCATATACAATGGACTCAATCAATTACACCCACAAGTTAACAGGTGTCCCTTTTAATTCCGCTATATGTGGTTAACATTCACCTAACCTTGGGATTAAACAATCTAACCTTTTAAAAAATATATATAACATTAAACGTTAAAAATAAAACTTATTAATCAGAGTTAAAAGGATAGTTAAAGGGACTTTGTGAAGTGCCGTTGAATTCTTCCAATTGGACAGGATCCGGACTCGATTTGTACATGATTCTTCACATGGCCATATCTAATTAGACTAAGACTTTACCTTCCAAAAAATAAAAAAAGACTTCGTCTTCTCTCGCACGATAAATTGGAATAAATTAATAGAATGAGAGAGGCCTGAGCGTTGAGCAGATTAACCACCATGGCTCTCTCATCCGGGTTGTGTGGTTTCATGTCTGGATCGGGTGGAATATTGACCCGTTAAGAATAATCAATCCCAGCCCAAACCTGCCCATTTGTAATATGTTATAAAAGTATCCTCAAGCCCGACCAAATAAGGAACTAACACTTGGATCCTACTGTTAGTTGTTAGGTTAGTAAATGCAGTCTATCCTAGGATCTCCTTTTAAACGAGCACAAATCCTAAAACTTCATATGTTTTTTTTGTTTTTTTGGTAACTCAAGGTGTCCCTAATCCTTTGGGATTAAGACTAATCCCTCAGGATGCCAAGAGCCTGCAACCCACTACACTAAGTCCAAGAAAATCTCAAGCCGGGTTGGCCCCAAAAAGGAAAGTGAGAAAAAATAATTTGGTATTTCTACTGGGTAAGCCCATTTTTTTTTAAAGAGTTGATAGATAACCTACTTGCCAAGTCATACAATCATGCATGCATTGGGGATCAACCTCAACATACAAAAGAAGGGATCATATTAGCAATTGAACTCTCCCATGTTCCTTTTAATCTCCTGGTTAAGACTTAAGATTCAAGAATATAATATTGGTTTCTTTATATGAAAATTTTAAAAAATTAACCCTAAAAATTAAAATTTCTTAACAGTTATTAAAAGGGGTTCAATGAGTGCAATTGAACTATCCAAATTCAATCACAATAGGACTGGATCCAGACTCAACTAATAATACTACAATTATGATAGAATGCTAGCCTTAATCTCATCAAACATTAATGGGAGTGGTAGCCTGATTGCTCTATAAATAGTAAAATGAAATCATTTTTAGTGAACTCACATCTAGAAATAAATAATTTGACATTTTTTAATAGACTATTAGAAGCTATTGTTGTAGCATTCTCCTATATTAATTATCTTAAAAAGCAGAAAGTCAAAATACATTTTTTTCTTAATGAAACTGACACAGTGTTTGTCCTTACTCCCTACTACTTACTCTAATAGTAGGGCCGGTGTGGCCTCTCTTATGAGAGAGGTCGTTGGATCTATTCTCAATGGGTGATGACTTGCAAGTAGTTGATTCCCTCGCTATTAACCACTAACCGATGTGCTACTAATTGTAGGTAAATGATACCGTCAGAAGGAGAAAAAAAAGTGCTTGTCTTTTCCTTTTCTATTGGGATAGTTAATACTAGCACTCTCTATGACCCATGGGGTGGGATACCATGACTCAAATCCTACTCGGTTAAAAAGAGTTGACAAAACCCAATTAAAAAACCCAATTCCAAGGTTTCAAGAAGGGGTGGCAATCGGCCGACTTCTTGTTTCAAAGCCTTTGTAAATGTGTCGAGCTTTGGCAAGGCCTATTCAAAAATCACTAAAATTCAAGCACAAACCTGGCTCATTGGCACCCTAGAATTGAACTCATGGGTCGGGTCAAAAATTGGCATAACAAAAACAAATCTAGAAATAGTCTTTTTTATGTAGGTAAGAGCCCGTTTGATTCTGATTATTGCAGTCATACTCGATTATTCAGATAAGTGTTGTCATGAATAAGTATTATTGTTAATAAGCGCTGATAGTTGTAATCCTGTTTGGTTGACACCTGTCAATAAATGATTATCTAATCATTTAAAAAGAGAATTTTGGTCATTTTCATATATATATATATATATATATTTATTAAAGAATTTCTCTCTCAAACTTAATGAATCTTGTAGGTCTTATTGGTGCAAAATTAAGTGCTTATAATAATTTTCCTTAATTTTAAAGGCACATAAGCCGTTATGCCCCACAATAATCACCCGTTGACGAGAAAATAGAATCACCGGTTGTATATTTTAAAGAATCTTTCTCTCAAGCTTAATGAATCTTGTAGGTCTTATTGGTGCAAATTTAAGTGCTTATAATAATTTTCACTTAGTTTTAAAGGCTGTAAAGTCCATGTTTCTTGTGTTGGCATATTTCAGTGTCAAAACAAGTGAGTATAGGTGTCTAGGAGTATATCTGCCATCAAGCATCCATGACAAGTGAAGTTGAAGAGCATTGAAAAATCAGTTGATTCACTCGGATGATCATTTCCTTCATAGGATGGTAAGTGACCTAGATACCATGTGATCATAGGTGGGAATTGACTTGGAATAATCCTAATATAATGCCTTAGGTGGTAAGTGTCTTAGACTAACCATATGGACCCTAAGTGGTGAGATAAGCAGTGCAAAACTTGTTTAAAATTCTGAAATTTTTCAAAAAATGAAGGTTGCTTGTTTTTGTCATATCTCCCAAACCGTAGCTCGAATTTTGCTCTATAATATATCAAAACGATCCCGACGAAAATAGCCACAACTTTTGTGAAAGGACCGGGAGCTAAAAATGAAGTTTTAAATTCGGTTTTCACCTCAAGGTCGACCCTAGGCTTTGAGGGTCGACCCTGAAGAGCCAAAAATATGTATGGTGCATTTCAACAGAATGTTGAAAATTTGAGGGTCGAGGGTCAACCCAAGTGCACGGTTGGGTCGACCCAAGTAACCCCCAGGGTCGACCCTGATATGGGATTTTTGCCTTATTCGATTTTTTTTTTATATTTTGGGTTTTTAAACTCACTTTAAGCAACTTCTAAACTTGGTTTTTGATCCTCTATTTATATAAAACTCCTCTACTTCGTGGAGCACAACTTAGGGAGAGTATAGAGACGGTTTTTAACTCCTTCTAGAGTTCATAAAAACTTTGGAAAACTTAGTGTTCTCCTCCCCTTTATTAGTGCATTCAACCTAGAGTTTGCAAGCCCAAAGTTCAATTATTACTTGTTTGGACTTGTCCTTTGAAGAAGTCCATCTAGGTGTTGATTTCTATCAAACCATCAACCCGTTTTGGACAGAACACCTTGGCCAGAGTGTTCTGGTGCCTTTGCGAAGGAGATCGATCCGAGAAAGATCGTGGATGTGTGAATTGGTCGGTGGAATCCGAAACCGTCATTTACGAAGATCGATCGGAAGATCGTGGACTGTTTTCGAGACATAAAGAGAAGTACGAGCGACTGCGGTTGATCACGGGACTTAAGAGTACGTGATGACTTTTCGAGGCGTGGAGGACTAAGAACTGAAGGATCGTGGTGTCGAGTCCGAAGGAGTCAAGTTCGAGTCTTATAAGTTCTTGTTTACTTTGTCTTAGTGATTTCTCTTGGCTGAACTAGGTCCCGTGGTTTTTCCCAAAAGGGTTTTCACTTAAAAATCCTTGTGTTATGGTTTGCTTGGTTTTCTATTTTCCGCGCTTAAAGTATATCATCCCTTAATTTATAACTTAATTGTTAAAACATCAAAAATGATAGATAGACTTATAGCGAGCCCTAACCATCCCCTTGAACTTGTGAGATTCTCAACTCAAACCATAGATTTGAGGTTCACCGAATTTTTTCAATTGGTATCAGAGCGGGTTCACTAAATTATTAGTGTGATCTTGTCTCATATTTTTGGTGAATATGAATCTCCAAAGAGAGGGAGGATCCATCTCTTGTCCCCCATTATTTGATGAGAATAATTATTCCTATTGGAAAGCTCGAATGAGAGCGTTTCTAAAATCATTAGATGAGAGAGTAGGGTTTTCCATTGAATAAGGTTGGACCCATCCAACAAAGATCATAGATGACCAGACCATCCCTAAACCTTCTTCTGAATGGACCAATATAGAACTTGAAAGTTGTAGATGGAATAGTAAGAGTCTAAATGCAATCTTTGCCGTTGTCACACTCGAAAATTTCGACGTATTTCAAAATGTGACACTTCGAAGGAGGCATGGGACATTTTTCAAATTACCCATGAAGGGACTACAACTGTCAAGATCTCAAAACTTCAATTGCTGACCTCTAAGTTTGAAAAGCTGATTTTGAATGATAATGAAACTTATGACAGTTTTTATGCTAATCTGAGTGACATTGTCAATTCTAGTTTCAATCCAGAGAAAAGAATTCCAGAGTCCAACATTGGTAGGAAAATTTTGAGATCTCTACCTGAGAGATTTCGATCGAAGGTTACCGCCATTGAGGAGAGCAAAAATGTTGATGCTCTCAAACTTGAAGAGTTCGTTGGTTCTCTCCAAACCTATGAGTTAAATTTGAACTCATCTAAGAAACCAAAATTCATTGCCTTGAAGTCCGCCAAGGAATTCATAGATGGTTCAGATAGTGACTCTAATGATGAAGAAAAAGAGTTGGCTTTATTTGCGAAGAAATTCATAAAATTTTAAAAACTTAATAAGAGATTTAATCCGAAATGACAAAAATCTCTTGAAAAGCCCAAGTCCAAGCACTTTGAAAATAAGAAACACCTTAAAGGTGTGGACAAGAAACCCCATGGTATTCAATGCTATGAATGCCAAGGCTATGGCCATATTACCGCTGAGTGCTCTAATAAGAAAAAATTTAAGGGCAAGGCAAGGGATGACAGTGAATCTGAATCTGAGGAATCAGATAGTTCTTCTTGTGAGGAGACTAGGAGTTATGTGGCCTTCACTACATCTTTGTCTGGGGTTAAAGAATTTTATTCAATGATTGTGAGTGACCAACACCATAGTGATGGTGAGGATGATGAAAGTCAGAATGACTCAGATTTTGAGGGAGACCTTGAAGCAGCGTATGATGAACTATTTTAAGAATGCCTAAAACTGAAAAATGTTCAGTTTTTCATGTCCAAAAAGATCAAATCTATTGAAATGGAAAAAGATGTCTTAGACCAAGTGGTTTCAGGGTTGAGAGCTCTTGTGTCACGGCTTGAGGAAGAGAAGGCTTCCTTCTTTGCCAAGACTCAACTATTTGAATCTGATTTATATGTTTGTCTTGATGAAAAGACAAGTCTTGAAATCAAGTTGGCTAATCTTGAGCAAAACCAGAGGTGTAGAGATGAAAAGGGAATTCCATCCACCTTGAACACTGAGCCTGGTGCGAAAATGCGCCCTCCTGCCAAAGAGAAAGACCCTTCTACTCAGAAATTCATTCCTACATGTCATAAATGTGGAGTGAAGGGTCATATTAAGCCTCGATGTCCTAAACTTCGAAGAATGCCCAATCATGGTTCAAGGAACCAACATAATTTTAATGAGAATCTTTAAAGGAGAGTTGAGGTCCTAGTGGAGAAGTCTAGGAGTTTGTGTGAAGATGTGATGAAAATTGCTCACAACTCTAGACAGTGGCATGTTCATGACACTCCTCATGCTAGATATAGAGGAGGTAATGGGGAGAACCATAATGCCCGCCATAATTTTAGGACTCAATCTTAGAAAATGAGGAATAGGAGGAAGAGGCAAAAGGTCATACCTACCTCAACTGAAACGGTTAGAGACCAAAGGGTCAATCAAACTTCTAAAACTGTTTGGGTGAAAAATGAAGACTTAAAGGGTTTCACTTAGCTCGTGCCTGTCATAGCCTAGGGTGTACTGTTAGTGTTCTATCTTGTCCTAGGGTTGTGATGTCTGTGTATACTAGTGTTTATTTGCTTTGGTATGTTTTTCTGTTTTTTTTATTTTGAAAAATCAAAAAATATTGAAAAACCATAAAATCCAAAAAGATTTTTGTCATGTTGCCATTGTTTGACTTGCATGATCTGCATTCCTTGTGTGATCATTATTTCTATACTTGTCCAAGGTTGAACATGAGTTTGTTGTTGATTGAAGATATATCACCTTCATAGTCTCTTGGTTAGGCTGAAAATTAGACCGGTTATATCTTGAACAGTTAGAGACTTATTCATGTGTGTATGTTTTACAAATTTCACATGCATTTTGACTGATTCTGTTGAGAGGTCTATTTTCCAATTTGTAGGTGTTTGACTTATCCCAATAGTGTGACCTTGGATGACCAATCTAGAATGACCATATTTGTTAGTCATCCCCATTTTGTGTATCCTCCATGAGCAAAAGTTGTTGCAATGAAAATGGCTACCTACTAGGCTAGTGTGAAGTCACTATTAGATGCAAACAGTATGAAATGGCTACCTAGGCGGACAGTAGGTATCTATCTGGGTCACTAGAGTGAAAGCCACTGTTGCTAATAGCCAGGACTACCTACATGGATAGTGTGAAAGCCATCATTGCATAAAAAGATATGTTCAGATAAAGAACATCAAAAAAAATCTTAACAAGTTCAGAGGTATTTGACCAAAAGTAAATGAAAAATATTGAGTCAAATAAAATGGAAAAATGAGCACTAAAATGTAAAAAATCAGCATATCTGGATCTAACTAGGTTTGACTTCTAAGATTTATGTCTTCAGGAGTCCCCTTAGTGGTTAATGTCATATCCTTGGAATGGGAAAGAAACCTTGATCTAGTATCTTGTCAAACCACCTCTACACACATACTGCTTCGCTTTTGAACTGTTCACTAAATGTGACTAAGTGAATTGGTTATGCTTTAGCATTCCGTGAGATTTAGTTAGATGTGTATCCTCAGTCGGACTAACTAATTATATTCTTCGTTGGATTTGTAATTTTAAATTACTACTGCTTGGAATGTTTTTTATGCATGTTTGTGTGGCACATGATATTTTTTTTGTGTTTTCTTTTTGTTTGGCATGGGCTTTTCTAGCATAAGTACCTTATTTTTTGTGGTATCCTTGATCTTAGGGCGAGAAGATCAAGTTGAGTTGTTGAGGAGAAGTTCTGTACTTGAGTTGTTGAGGGGGAGTTTGTGCTTTATATTTCTATCTTGTTCCCCGCTCTTAAGTCTCTTCATTGTCTACATTTGTTTGGTTGTACTATGATTGCCTTGATATTTAACATGTGTTAAACTGATATATTTCTTTGTGATGTTGGCATCATGATTACCTTTGGCAATTGTGCCAATAAGAGTGAGAATGTTGGGTAGTATTTCCCAAGTTCAATACATTCCTCGCATTCCTTGCATTACTTATGTTTATGTACTTTCATATACCATACATGCTTCACTGGGTATTTTTTTTATGAGCATGTGCATGTGCAGGGTTGCAGAAGACAGATTTTACTTGACAAGCGCTTCAGTATATTTATTTAAGATGATTTGTCAATTGGTGTCATGTAATAATGTTGGAGTCATGTAATGTCCTAATTCACCGTTTTGATGTGTTTGGGTGAGTTTATGTCAAGTCATCTACTTCAGCTTGGTTTTGCCACGAAATTGTCAAAGGGCGAGATTGTAAAGTCATTTGATTAATTAAAATTCTTACTCTCCCCTCAAAACCAAAACATCAAGCACCCTCAAAATCATTTGATTAAATAGTAAATAAACTTTGTAAGAGAAAGTGCAAATTTAGGAAATTAGTCTACAGGGAAAAAATGAATGAAAAATCTAATTTTTTTAAGAATCAAAATTAATAAATTATAATTCTAAAATTTTAAGGTTTCTCATCTTCTATGAAATTCAGTTGGTATAAACCATAAAACAAAAATATCAAGAGACCAAATCCTCTACAGTGATAACCGGATTTGATAAATCCAGTAATCACCCTTGAGGTCGCCACGTGTCTTTTTTGAAACCCCTTAACTATGGTTAAGATCCACTCACCCTTAGGGTTCATCCACCCATCCTTGGTTTTTAGAAAAAATATTAATTTTTTTTAATATTAAAAAAAAAGTATAAAGTGGGTAGTTAAGAGAGGGTATTTTTGAGTTTCACTTAAGTGAAGTTGGGACTTGGGGAGAGAGATGAGGTCTTTGTTGAGTAGAAGAATCTATTGGGGCATGGGAGAGTTAATAATGGGAAGAGAAAATGGGAAGTCAAGAGAAGGTATTTATGGCTCCTACGTGATAATATGACATCACAAATCTTAAAATGGAGTTCAAAGACGATGCCACCTAGGCATCCTATTTCTATAGTAGATATAAATATAGATAAATATATATTCGAGGTAACAATGGAGCAGCAGTTTAATAATTTTATCCACTTTTTTTGTGGGCAGATTTCAAGATCATTGCTGATCAACATGCAATAAAGAATGCAGAATTTTCTTGGGAGATCAGCACTATCATATTCATAACTGATACTGAAACCTTTTTCCAAACTCTTTGTGCGTCACATACAAGTGCACAAATATCTATGCAAATATGTGCCACGACATAATGTAACATAATAAGGCACATAACACCCCGACTCTTGAGCCACTAGATTGTGCCCTCACTGTTAATAGAGGTCTGGGATTCAATCCCCCGGTGATCTAAGAGTTCTCATCCCAAAACTAACCAATAATCGTACTAACATATACAGGCAAATGATATCCAAGCCAAAAAAAAATAAGCATATAATATCACTTGAAAGGCAGCGACTACTGATCTAGCTGGCTCCCATTGCTGCACTAGACAAAATCTTTTTTGGTTGATAAAAAGAGTTTAATTTTGAGGAGAAGCTTTGGTCTGCGGCCAAAAAAAAAAAATTCAATTTCTTAGTGTAAAGATAAGTGGCACTTTTGTAATTATGAACATTGATAATTTTGGAGAAATTGATTGAGAAGAAAAGTGAACCTAGTATTATTCGCTTATATATGTACATCCTAAATTTGAATATACGTAGAAAGCATGCATGTGAAACACTTGCATGTTTGTGCTAGTGTCAGTATGTGTATCTTCGCATTGAGGTGGTCCGGATTTCAAATTCTTTAAGTACGGTGGTTGAAGTGTCACCTTTTAGTCCAATTTTCAAAGCTTCTAACCCTCTAAATTTTCTAACCAATTAACAAATAATAACACTGTTAATTAAAGTACAAAAAATCTATGGTAGGGCGCTGAGAACTTGACTGACATCTCACCAACTCCAGGAAAATAAGATCGGACTTTACAGTCTTCTCCCTCTCTCCCATGACATGAAGAGGAGATTAGACAATGATAGGAGAATTATGAGAGGGTACTTGTAGGGCCCATCTTGTGTATTTGCAACTCTTAATAGTATATAGCTATTGATACTATAAAGACGTCCATAAAATGTGATGCCCTATGAATGGTATACATGGTTTATTTTAGGAGCATGGCATCAATATTTTTACAAAATTTTAGTAAATATCGGCCTCGACGGTACCCTTCAGGGACTATCGTCGTTTTGTTCTTGTTTACCTTATATTTGCCCTAGAAATTTTCCGCGCTGAGTATCCTTCCTTCGGAGGCCTGAAACTTCGTAGACGACGAAAGCGACAGATAGGTCTGTGATCGTCCTTCCTTCTCATGCCCCATGGACCACCCCCCATTACAGTCGTCTGTAACCACCGAAGCAGAGGACCTCGCTGACGAAATCCAGCACAAGATGACGATGGCCTCTCTAAATGAACCCCTGACCATCGCGGCCAGCTTTCTATCGGCGAGGTTACCGGCATGTAACCATAGTATTATTGGAAAGTTCCTTTGTGATAGACCGATCAACATTACCATAGCCCAGAAGACCACCATTCGGGCTTGGAATACCCGAGCTCCGGTAAGCGTTGTGGCACTATCTCATGGTTACCTTCAATTTAAGTTTTCTCATCCTGAAGATATGAAGAGGGTTTTATCTCATCAATCGTGGTCCTTCAACGGACACCCTCTATTGATGATGCGGTGGCGGCCGGATATCATGGTCTCGGAGCTGCAGCTTACTGAGATCCCTTTATGGGTCCAAGTTTACGGGCTCCCCCCGGAATACCAGACTATTGAAGTCGGGCAGTTTATAGGTGAGCGGTTAGGGGAGGTATTGGACATTGATGTGCCGGAGAAGGAAATCAATCATGGAAAATTCCTTAGGATAGGAATCCAGAAGGATATCCTCACCCCTCTAATTCCATACGTGGTGCTCAAGCTTGTGACTGATATTACAAAGAAGTTTCCCCTAACGTATGAAAAATTGCCCACCGTATGCTATCACTGTGGAAAGATTGGCCATGATTTGAAACATTGCAGTGAAGAAAGGTACGAAGATCGGTGCATGAGGAGGCAGGAGGTTTTTGATGCTTGGCTTAGGGCGGAGGCGTTTCACTATGAAGCATGGCCTTTGGACCAATCCATGGAGAGGACAGAGGCATCACCGAGCAAGCACACAGCTTCTGAATCGTCGATCATGGCGGTAGAGCAGCCGGAAAAGTCCCCAGACCAGTCTGTAACCATACATGCCCCATCAGCCCTAGGTGATGATGGGAGAGGGGACCAGGGGACATCCTCTGACGTGGGGCAGAGGCAGCAGTATACACCTAGAGCATCAAAGCTAATGGAGGAACAACACGTTTTCAACATAATTAAGAGTGACAGGCCATCCCAACAAACTGATCCTCCTCCAATCATAAGGGAGAAATTGTCTCCCAATGGTAGGATTCGAGCTTATCCGGAAGGGAAGAGAACCCCCTCGCCCAAGTCTAAGCGGACCCATCTAATTACGGGAGAAGGCCGGCCCAATGGCCCACATAGGGTGGAAATTAGCCCAAGTCCCTGCATTGGCGTTCAGCCCAGTAGGAGCCTAACGAGCCAGCCCAAACGCCAGTACAAGTATAAGAAGTCCACACTTCATTTATCAAAGGCAATCCCCATGCAGCAAACAAGAGATGCAGGCCCATCTTCTATACCCAGCCAGGGGTGTTCCTTTCCATGCGGAAACTCACCAGAACTCAAACAGGCAGCACTATTTCCGATCAGAATTAAGGTAGAAGCTCGTAACGCTATCCACTCTCCTCTGCAACTCCACAATCCAGGCTCCACAACTGTAGGGCCTTTGTTTATCGGGGCGACTGACTCGAGTCAGTCCCCCCGGCAGCCATGAATGTCTTGGCATGGAACTGTCAGGGGGTCGGCCACCCCCGGACGGTTCGAGTTCTAAAGGACTTGGTCCTTTGTCATAGGCCGGCTTTTATTTTCCTTATGGAGACGAAGAATAAAAGGGAAAAGTTATTGAAACTCGCTTCTGAGATTTAAATGGATAATCTGTATACTGTTGAGCCGAATGGATTATCAGGGGGTTTAGCCTTACTGTGGAAGGCTCATTGGGATGTGCAAATTCTTAGTGCTCAGGCCAATCTCATAGAAGTGTCCATCGCTACACACTCAGCTTGTCGGAGGCGGAGAATATCCTGCATATATGGTCCGAATAGCGTTGATCAACGGGCACAACTATGCCACAAAGTAGGGAGGGCAGGAGTTAATATTGGAGAAGCCTGGATGTGCTTAGGGGATTTTAATGATGTCCTGGAGCTGAAAGATAAAGAGGGAGGCATTCCTAGAACGTTTCAACAGATGGAACCTTTTCGCAATATGATCTCAATAGCCAATCTTATTGATTTGGGATTCCAAGGACCCCCTTTCACTTGGACGAACAGACGAGCTCAGCCCGAGACCATTCTCGCTCGACTTGATAGAGTCTTTGCTAATCCAGCCTGGATTCACGACTTCCCAAACAATTTGGTTAAGGTTTTCCCAGCGGTAGGCTCAAATCATAGCCCAATCTTATTCCTGGCTGAATGGGGGCCTCACAGAAGAAGACGAATGTTTAGATATGAGGCAATGTGGAACACGCACAGGTAGGGCTGTCAACGGATCGGATTCGGACCAGATCTGCCTAGATCCGAATCCGATCCGAGATCCGTCGAATCATGAAGTAACCGATCCAAATCCGATCCAATTATATATCGTCCGATCCGATCCGAGTAAGGTTTTTTTTTTTTTTTTAAATCTATTTTAATAATAAAAAATCTAATAATACCTTAATCAATACTAATTAATGTTAATTTTTTAAAAAATTAATATTTTATACATAGAAAATCTAAATAATATATTTAAAATAATTAAAAATTATTATTATTATCGGATCGGATTTTAATCGGATCGGATCACCCTATATCCAGATCCAATCCGATTATAATCGGATTCCACCGATCCGATCCGAATCTGATCCGACGGATCACATATAGGGTCCAAAGTCCGGCTAATCGGATCGGATTCGAATCGGATCCGGATCATGATCCGGTCCATTGACAGCCCTACGCACAGGGACTACCCGATGATTATCAGTGAGGCGTGGAAGATTCAAGTAAGAGGGTCTCCAATGTATCAGTTGAGTGGAAGAATTAGGAGATGTCGGGAGGCTCTACTTAACTGGAATAAGGAATGTTTTGGGAATGTGAAAGATCGTATCCAGAATTTAAAGGACCGCATTGGGTACCTTCAAGTCCATAGCAATTCTGCTCAGGGGGTGATGGAACAACAAGCGCTAACCCAAGCTTTGGATGAGGTATATCATCAGGAAGAAACCCACTGGAGACAGAAGTCGAGGGTACAGTGGCTGCTGGAAGGAGATAGAAATACATCGTTTTTTCATACTACCACTCTAAATCGTCGACGACGGAACAGAATAGTGCACATCAAAGATGCTTCAGGGCACTGGCTCACTAATGAACAGGATATTGCAGCTCATGTGGGGCAGTTTTACCAATCCCTATACTCAACAGCCAGTCCGATGGTGAGAGAGGTAGAGGTAGAAGTTGGTCAACCGTAGGTTACCCCCGACATGAATGCTGAATTATGTCGCGAAATTACTACGGAAGAGATTAGGGACGCTGCATTCAGTATTGGACCAACGAAAGCTCCAGGCCCCGATGGTATGCCAGGTATTTTTTCCAAAAACATTAATTGGACGACTATTGGAACAGATTTTTGCAATGCTATACAGAGCTTCTTTCAATCAGGCTATCTGCTTCACCAGATAAACCATACCCACATTGTGTTGATTCCTAAAGTCCCGAATCCGGAAGAGTTGAATAATTTCAGGCCCATTAGCTTATGTCATGTGATCTTCAAAACGATTGCAAAAATTTTGGCGAGACGGTTGCAGAACATTCTGTCTACTCTCATAGATCCCGCCCAATCGGCGTTTGTCCTAGGGCGCCAAATCATGGAGAATGTCCTTATTGCGCATGAAGTGGGACATTATTTTAAAAGGAAGAAAAATGGCAAAGACAGAAGAATGTCTGTGAAGCTTGATATTACACGGGCTTATGATAGTGTGGAATGGCCCTTCTTGTTTGCAACAATGGCGAAAATGGGATTTTGTAGTCAGTGGATCCACCTAATTCGGCAATGCGTGTCAACGGTGACCTACTCAATTGTGCTTAATGGTCAGCCATCAAGATGCATATATCCGTCACGAGGACTACGACAGGGGGATCCCCTATCTCCGTATCTTTTTCTCCTTTGTGCTGAAGTACTGTCACGAAAGCTTCACAGGACTCAAGGGATCAGTGGAATAGGGCTAGCTCGGCTTGCTCCTCAATTAAATCATCTGTTCTTTGTGGATGATTGTCTAATTTTCTTGAAAGCAGATCTGGAGGAGCCGCACATCTTAAAAAATCTGTTAGACGAATTTGGGGCTGTTTCGGGGTTAAAAGTGAATTATTCTAAGTCGGGGATCACTTTCAGTTCTAACACTCCACGGAGATTCCAACACATGATACGCCATATCCTTCATATTCATAAAGTCTCATCCGAGGGGAATTATCTTGGTCTTCCGGCAGTAGTGGGGCGGTCCAAGACTCAAGTGTTTAATAGCATAAAGGAGCGGATTACTAAGAAATTGCAGGGGTGGACGACTTCTTTCTTAACTCAAGCTGGGCAGGGTGTGTTGATTCGGGCGGTGGTGCAAGCAATCCCCTCTTATATGATGAGTTGTTTCAAATTACCAAGTCGATTGGTTGATGAAATGGGGGCGGCAACGACAAGATTTTGGTGGAGCCAATCGGGAGAGCGGAAGATCCATTGGAAAACGTGGCATACCCTTTGTCTCCCGAAAAACAAAGGTGAAATGGGTTTTCGTGACCTTCATGCGTTTAATGTAGCGCTATTAGCCAAGCAAGGATGGAGGCTTATGACGATGCCCCATTCCTTATGGGCTCGGACTATTAAGGCCCTTTATTTCCCTAACTCGAGTTTCCTAGACTCGAGGGTGGGTAGTCGCCCATCGTGGGGATGGAGAAGTTTGTTGGCGGGGCGAGAGGTGTTACAACAAGGTTTGCGATGGCAAATTGGCAATGGGGAAGAAGTAAGAGTTTGGCATGATCCTTGGATTCCGACTCAACCAAGCTTTTGCCCGCGTGCATTGCCTGGAGTTCAATTCTCAAATATATTAGTTGCTGCCGTTATTGATGTGGAGAGGGGTGAGTGGAATCTACCACTCTTAAGAAGCTTATTCCACCCAGATTCAGTACAAGAGATTCGGAAAATTCCAGTTAGCCTCATGGGGGCTCCAGACAAGCTAATATGGCATTTTTCAAAAAATGGAAATTTTACGGTCCGCTCGGCAGCCCATGTGGCGCTTGCAGCAGCCCAAAATCGCAGACCGTCGTCGAGCTCTGTCCAACAACCAATGGTAGATCCCATGTGGAAAAAGATATGGAAGCTTCTGGTCCAGCCAAAGCTACAGATTCTCCTGTGGCGTCTATGTCATAATGCTGTTGCAGTCAGTGGTAATCTTGTAAGGCGCCACATCCAAGTAGAGGACTTGTGCCCCTTGTGTCGGATGGAGTCGGAATCGGTGGTGCATCTGTTCTTGACATGCCAGTGCTCTAGGCAGATATGGTTTGGCACTCAACTGTCTCTTCGTATCCCGGAGACAGCACCGGCCTCCTTTTACTCATGGTGGAAGAGTTGGTGCCATCACCCGAGTTTCACTTTGGACGATCATGACATCACTATTAGGATGTGCACAACTATTTGGAGTATTTGGAGGCTCAGAAATGAGAGCCTATTTCAGGAAAATTGCCCGGATCCAGCCTATGCCGTGGCTATGGCAGATCATATGGCTCACGAGCTTCTGTCCGTGGGAGTTATGAGTAAAGCGGTGCATTCAGCCTATCCATCTTGCCCCATTGGCGAGCATGAAGAAGTGTGGAAACCACCAGACCACCCCTGGATCAAAATTAATGCCGATGGAGCTTCCTTGCAGTCCGGTCTCGCTGCAGGAGCAAGTATTGTGGCTCGCAATAGCGAAGGCGAGTGTCTTACTACGGCTGCCCTCCCTCTGTTTGGAGGTTCAGCCATCATGGCAGAAGCAGCGGCTATCCGGCTGGGAGTTATGGTGGCGAAGAGAAAACACTGGGACAAGATTATTGTGGAGTCCGATTCCAAGGAGGTGGTGGATATCTTATCGTCAGGTGAGTCATTTGGTCCTTGGGAAATCCATGCGGTGATTCAAGATATTAGAAGCATTCAAGGAAGTTTTCAAAATCTGATCTTTAAATATGTAAAGAGAGAGCTCAATGTGGCAGCCCATATCCAAGCACAGAGAGCTCTAAACAATAGTTTAAAGGGACCTGTTGATCCCGTATCTCGGCGTCCTAACACTCCTGGGATGGGAGTTGTAATGTTCCCTTTTCAATGAATTATCGACCTATTACCAAAAAAAAAAGAATTAAAATACCTGAAAATTTGTAATTAATTGCGTACGGAGTAGGGAAAATTATTTCTGGCAATTTCCCATCATGCCAGGATCCAGTGGTGGCACCGGGTTGTATTGGAACAGGCTGAGTTTGGATAAGATATGGAGTCAAAAAATACTCAAATCAAACCCCAATATGTATATAAATGGATTAAAAAGGCAACCCAAACACAACTCAATAAGAGACCCCTCAACACAAACTTGCCGATCAAACTCATTTAAATATATAATTTTATTTTAAATTACACCCATATCAGAGCTTATAATATAAACTTAGCTAGAAGACCTTTGGTAACTCTGACCTCTAAATAGGTGGAGCTTATTTGGACTTTAGAGTGTTAAGTTTGTTGAAACCGAGGATTTGAATTGTTGGTGTAGATTGTTAGATATCAGTCTGCAAATATATATCTGCCAATTAGGATCTACAAATCTATCATCAGCAGCCTCCTTTGATCATTTATGGGTCATTTCGCAAGCTTGAAGTAGTTTTGCTACGTTGCACTTCTCTAGGTTTCCTGAAAAAATGAGTAGAAGAGAAAAAGAGGAAGAAAAGATGAAGGTGATCGAAGGGAGAGAGGAATGGACAATGAAGAACACTGATGAACTGGCAGCTTTCCTCCTTTAACACACTCAAGAACATACGAAAATCCATTTTTTGGTTTTTCCATAAAGTTTTACAAATGTCAATCACTCCAAAAATCCGGTCTAAAATCTCATTTTAATTCCTACTGGTCATCTTGTATTTATAGAAGAAAAATTATTTTACTTAATAATAATATAAAAAATATCATTTGATGTGACGTCTAACTGATTCTAACATCTGACAATTGTTATTCTGTTAAAAGGAGTCAATCTGTTAAAATATTGACAAAATCTATCAAATGGAGCCTTTCTGTTACAAAGTAGACAGAATTTGTTAGGTGGAGTCATTCTGTCAATAACTAATTCATATTCTGTTAATAACAACTCACGTCCGTTAAAGAGAACTTATTTATTAATCATCACGTGTTCTTTTAAAAGGGAGCTGGCAATTCATCAAACCATCATAACCAACTTTCAGTTATGGCTTAATATCTTTAAGCTGTTATGATCCAAACAAACTTTTGGATGCATACTTCAAAGGTTAAAAGAGTAAACTATTTTCAAAAAGGAGTAAACTACATTCAGAATAGAGTTTATCTATTTTAACAAATTCTCTCCTAGTCTTCCAGACCACATCTCATAATCCTTCCCTCAGATACATAATATATATATATATAAATCATCGTACACCAAAGGCGGGTCATAAGCCTTTGGGATACCTTGTCTAGAGAAATCATAAGTGCTGGACGAGAGCACTATTCTCAGGGCGAACGCGATATCCACCATCTGGTCTCAATCATCTAGTACGAGAGAATTGGACTATGGAGACATCGATTCCCTCCAATAACCCACAAAGAAGTAGGGCAAGATACATCCAAAAATTCTCTCATAACTGTCAGCCCAGGAAGTAATTAATACTTTGCTGGAATAGGAGATGGGGGGAACACACACGTCAATTCCCACGAGGAAGACAATCTATGTCTTTACCCCCTGACAATGCAATAGGGTACATGGTGATATGATTCCACCGAATCCCTATAAAGACGAGACTGAACCGGTAACCATCTTCTCGTCTCAACGGAGTTTGACTCATTCGAGCTTTTGATCTGCATAAGCCCGCAACATCATTGATTCAAGACCTGTCTTGAAGAATAGAATATCATAATGACGTTAGAAAATATTCAGTAATCAAATCCTACTTAAATCTTATCAAGCACAAATTCGGTCTTAACGGAGTAGACCGCCTTTGAGCTTTCCGTCTGATTTCTGAAAGCTTATCAGTTAGTAAAAATCTGCTCATTTGACTACATCATCTATTGAATACTCAACTACTTCAAACCGTGAAGGCGTAGTGAGTTAACCAACATGCTCGGAGTCCGGATCTTATTCTCGAACGTGGCATACTTTAAGATATTTGAACCTTTCGAATCCTTTGAGCTTTTATCAAGATCAAAAGCTTATCTGAATATCTGTAAAATACTTCTCAGCCTGAAAAAGGTGTTACTAATCAATTTCTGAAGGCTTATTACGACTTTAATAGCGGTAAATTATAAAACTGTATAAATAAATATCGGGTACGTTGTTGACTCAAAATTTGTATTCTAAACAAAGGTACTTAAAAGCAATAGAATCTTTTAAGATCATCATAATCTTTATTCACGTGGCTTTTGACTAGTTCAGATTCTGATTTGACTAGAAAATTACTTCTACGTGTCATCTTATCTTTTTCCATCATCAACAAAGTTTAATATCTAATTGAATGTCTAAATATTTTTGAAGTAGAGATTTTAGAATTTAAAGTTACAAAACACCACACCCCGCCTCTTATTCCAGTAGTAGAGTGTGGCTTCTCAATTGAAGGAGGTCTGGGGATCCAATACCTCTGGGTGATGAGTCCGTAAGAGCTTCAATCCCAACTAACCACTAACCCTACTAATGTTTACGTTAAATGATATCCGAAGCAAAAAAAATTACCAAACACCCTCTTAATAATACTAGGTATGCAAGGATGGTAGGGTATACAATAATACCCTAACATATGGTCCAAAACCTAACCCAACCCGTGAAATGTATGTCCCATTTGTGACGGTTTGATAGGTCGAGTCAAAAATTGGCACCCTACCTAGCTATTATGTGCATCTCCTTAAAGAAATAGATAAACCCCATGCTACATTTATGTACATAAAAATTAAATCCTATGATTGTTGTTGGAATAGAGAGTATAGAGATGGTTGGAAAGAGATGACCAAAACCATGTGACCCCAAAAAAGGAGGTTAGTGTCGGTTGGGGTTCGTTAGGAATCCATGAGCATGCAGTCCCCACACACACCCATTTACGAAAGAAAAGCGATTGCTATATCTTATCTTGTAACGAATCCGAAAAAGACCTTTATGGTTGGGGTTGGATACAACTGACGTGGATTTTCTGCTTTGAGAGTCATAGTAAATGTCAAACTAAGAATAAAGCAAAAGGTCACATTACCTAATCATCAAGCGTTCTCTCTCTCTCTCCAATTTGGGGTGATGGAAGATGCTCGTGAGGTCATGAGAGACATGAGATTAAAGATAACCTAGTCTACAAGCAAAGTAGGTTTACAGTTTTTCCATTTCATTTCTTTCGGCCGTATATTTATCCAAAATACCCAAAAATCCCTCTTCTCTTGCGGTATTGTTTGGTAACAAGGGGAGAGCTAACCCGACTCTCAGAATTCCATGATCTCCACCGCTGTAGCGACGTATTATATTGCAATCGGTTAAAACAATAATTTAAAAAACAACGAGAAAATTGCTACCTCATTAACGAAAGTACAATTTTTTTTTTTTAAATTCTAAGAATAAGACTAGCATTCCTCTTAATAACAATGTTTACTGTAGTTGGGTTATAAATTATGTCAGAGTTGAGGCCCACGATTTTCCACAAAATCAGTGCTATTGAAAAAGAGCTAGGAAGTTAACATGGTGAGAGGATTGAGAAAACTTAAAATTCGGTACTAACCAAACTTTACCGCAATGATGTTTATTGTCAAAAAGAAGGATGATTCAAACATTAATATATATATATATATATATATATAGAGGGAAAATCTAGAGTTCACGCAGTGCGTAAACTCCTTAAAAGTCACGCAAGTGTGAAATGAAGGTTGTTTTTGTAATTAAAACCAAACATGATGGCAGTATTGTAATTATGAAAGATAAATCTTTTTTTAAAGTGGCCACCAATTCATACTGTAATTACAGTCATGCCACCCCATTTCAACAAGCGTGATCGTGATCGTTTAATGTTCACGCATTGCGTGAACAGTAGCAGCTCCCACATATATATATATATAAAAGGTTACGTTTTAGTGAGATGTGCTCACTAGAACATGTTATAGATGCTCCCTAAAAACTCAATTTGTGAGAAGTTGCTTTTGAAATTTGGCACTTGGGTGTTAAGGTAGTCCAGATACATGTGGCAAAACATTAAGTCAATTGAATTTTTCTAGATCACCTACTCGTAGAATGAAGTAACATACTCGTGGACTGAAGTAACATATTGTTTTTACAATCATTTAAAGTAACAATTTAAAAGATGATAACAAAATTGTTACTTAACTAATTGCAAAAGTAACTAGAGAAAAAAGTCATGTGTCACTTCCCTAGTGAGAATATTGAATTTTTCCAATGAATTTTGAGAAATGGCTAGCATTCCTCTACAATGATCATTGAGTCAAGTTATAAATTATGTCAAGGCTATCGTAGCTTGCTCACGAAAAATGGGTAGGCATTAATCTTTAATTCGATTAATTGGGTGAGAGGTGTGGGCAAACTAAAATACATAACCAAACAACCATAGCTAAGTTCTCAGTTGTATTGGGGGATTCTTCTTAAGTGATAATTTTCTAAAAAGGCATCATGGCACAGAAAAAACTGAAATTTAAATATATTTATATATAAAGAGAGAGATTCAAATATAATGTAAGAGCTAAGATTGCACGACATTCATTTGTTTCTTCATTTACAAATTACAACCAAAACATGTACAAGTATTTCAACGAGAGAACTAAAATTAACTTAATAAGGTTCTTTTCTGTCCTTGACGGATCTCTAAAAAAACTGTTAAAAAAATTACATGGGAATATCTTAATACAGAGATCGAATCACAGCCAATCGTGATTGAATTCGAGGAGAGTTCAATCATACCCACAGGTTAACACGTGTCCCTATTAATGAATATTAACTATGGTTAAGATTCACTAATCCTTAGAATTCAAGAATCTAACCTTGGTCTTTAGAAAAAATTATCAACCATAAGGTTAAGAGTTCTTAACCAGAATTTTAAAAAAAATTTCTAAAAACTATAGTTAAATTATCGAGGCCTAAGGATTAGTGAATTATTGAAGTCTAATGATTAGCAAATCTTAACCACCGTTAACATGGGTTAATAGGGACACGTGTTAACCTGTGAGTGCGAATAAACTCCCCTGAGTTCAATCACACTCTTGAGTTCAATCGTGATTGGCTGTGATTGGATCTCCTCAATGCATGTCATTGTAGGATGTTGCTTGGAATCCGAATTCTAAAGAGTTTCCTAACTTAATTAGTGAGCTTCTATTTATTTGAGGCCCATCATCCACAACGGCCGTGGCCTTACCCACCAATTCATTCACCGTGACAGTTCTATCGGGACCAACTTTGGGATGGGACATCGATCGGTAAACTAAGCCACAATCAATCAAAGGGATAGTGTGTTTCCTTTGTCTTGCCTTCAGTAATCAACTTGTGGTAATCAACTTGTGGTGCTGTTGAGTTTACGGAAAAAAAAATCAAAGGGATAGGGATTAAAAATCCATGGAAAGGAAAAAATGTTAACGGTATTTAAATTAATAGTTCTGAGAATTAATCAAAACTTTGAACAAAGGAACGATGTAACAAAGGAGTCAATACTTTTGGTGAACAAGGAATGTTGATCTCTAGAGAAACATCAAGGCTTATTCAAGATTGTACACCAAAATCCGGGATTTTAGGGTTTTGATAAATTTTCAAAATTTTAGCATTTTAGTGAAATGCCTTAAGGATGGCAATGGGCCAGGTTAATCGGGTAACTCTCCCCGACCCTATTGGAACGGGTTTGGGGAGTCTTTAAATGGAGTAAGGGCGGATTTGGAAATGAAGGGTTAAACCCGAGTCAGGTTCAGGCTAAGGATGGATTTAAGTTACTTCGTCCCGTCTCGTTTATAATATAAAATTACTATTTTACCCTTAAACAAAATGTCAAAATTATCTCAATATATTACTTATAATATAAAATATCAAACCAACCTGACTAGTGCTTAATCGGATGGGCGGGATGAGGACCGTTTAAAAGGGTTTTGATAAATCAGAACCAGCCCGTCCCAACCCAGGTTTGGGACGGGAACGGGATAGAAATTTTGCCATTAGGGATGGGGTAGGGTTGGGGGCGCCCTAGCCCACACCCTGCCCTTTGTCATCCCTAAAAATCCTGGGTTTTAATATACGATCATAGGTAGGTCTAGTTTCTTTTAATAAGACGCTAGTCGATTTCAACATGCTTTGTCCGCTCCAAAATTTTACGGCGATTTTCGCATTTTGCATACTTGGCTGGAGTGAAGAATTGTTCACTCTGAAAAAAAAAAAGCTTGAAACACATTTGAGATGGATCCCACCACACAGATCTCCTATGTTAAAGTTCCACCTGATTCGTTAATGGAAGCAGCTAAATGTAGTAGAGTTTTATTAAAGACTCAACCAGAAGCATCACAAAGGAAAAAATTATGCGATTAGTCTAAAATAAATTCATTAGCATCCTCACCTTTCAAAAGTAATCCCACATTTTGCCTACATATCAAGCTCAAGAAGTTTCATCGCGGCTACCATGAATGCCCACTATCCAAAATATGCCCAAGATGACCAATAATTGAGTACAAAATTTGATTAAGAACTAGTTTTTTTTTTTTGGTTCACACAGTAAACACACATCGAAACACACACGCCTTTGACCAATAATTGAGTACAAACTTTGAGTTAGAACAAGTTAATATAACTATTTAGGTAGCCTTTGGCATATATTAGATAAGCTAATAAATGTTTTTTTTTAGTAAGTTACTTTTTTACAAGAAGCTCGTTTGATAAAGCCGCTTTCTAGAATTTTTTTTAAAAAAAATTACTAATAAGAACTGTTATAACTAGTTCGATAAATCTAAAGAAATAAGAGAACGAAAGAACAAACAATCATACAATGGAAACAAGATTTACGTGGTTCGACAACATATCTACGTCAACGGGAGAAAACGCCAAAAACAATTCACTAAGAAACAAGGGAGAATACAGTGTCTATAAGCTCTATAAAACCCTCTCACAAAAACCCTAGAATAAACCCCTTAATAGCAGCCCCAAAGAAAACCCCTTATATAGCTAGGGTTACAACAAAGAGACAAAATGGGTAAAAAATATGGGTCAAACTTTCAGCCGGAGGCTTCGCCCCCAGACCCCACACATTGCTTATTAATCGGGTCACTCGGTTGACACTGGGTCATCAAGAATCCGGATAAGATTCATACCAACTTCCCAACAAAAACTTCCTGAATTTGAGTCATTCACAAATCTCCACATTGGCGAGAATTCCAACAATCTCCACCATACAAGCAACTCCTCTTGCCGCCTCTACCAGTCCCCTAAGGGCACTCAAGTACTGCCAACACCAATCAGGTCCAAGCAATGCTTGAACTTGACTGCAGGGATAGGCTTAGTCATCATATCTGTTGATTATCTGCTGTAGCAATCTTCTTCACTGCAATTGCTCACTGAGAAACTACATATCTGATAAAATGAAGTCTGCCACCAATGCATGTGTTTGGTCCTCTCATGGAACATCTGATTTCTGGTCAGATGTATGACACTCTGACTATCACAAAACACAGTTAACTGCTCCTGCTACAACCCCAGATCACCAACCAAACTTCTCAGCCATATACCTTCCTTCACTGCTTCCGTAGCTGCCATATACTCAACTTCAGTAGTAGACAATGCAACTGTAGACTGCAGAGTCGCTTTCCAACTGATGGAACTCTCACAAATAGTGAAAACATAACCTGTCAAAGATCTCCTTCTATCCAAATCTCCAGCATAGTCTAAATCAACATATCGAATAACACTACCAGAAGTGCACTGCCTCTGTTATATGTTAACCCAATATCTGTAGTACCTTTCAAATATCTTAATATCTATTTCACTGTTTGTCAATGGGCTTTCTCAGGCTTATCTATATACATGCTCACCACGCTAATTGCCTATGAAATGTCTGACCTAGTGCATACCATAGCATACATGATGCTCCCAACAACACTAACATAAAGAGCACGAGACATATGCTCCACCTCCTCCTCATTCTGCGGTGACAGAGCATCTGAGAGTCTAAAATAAGCTGGAAGTTGAGTACTTGTAAATCCAAATTTGGTGAATTCCGTGATCAAAGTGTAGGTCTAGGAGTGTCATTGTAAGAATCTACTTGTCATGCTTGGTCAAGCTTGAAGAAGCCGAAGAAATTGGAAGATATCTACATCAAGCATTGCCTCCGGTTTTAGGAAGGTAAGAGACTTAGTAACCCATTACCTAGGTTGGAATTGGCTTAGAAAATCTAGTTATGAACCTAGGAGGTTAGTTTTATCCTATAGAAAAAGACTCAAGTGATCTACTAGTCAAAATTGGCTAAGTATAGCATCACCGGTTGATTGAAGGCCTAGCGGTCGACCGAATGAAGTAAATTTTGTATGGGTGTTTTTTCCAAAGAGGGTTATTTTGACCGGTCGACCGAAGGGCATCATACTCATATTTTTAGTCTTCTAACCTTATCCAAACTCTTTGGGGACTATAAATACTTAATTTATTAAACCTAATTCGTGTGGGTATTATTGAGAAGTGTGAGAGGTGATCAGAAAACACCTTCTAGGGTTTTCATTATTCTTGTGTGATTACTCTTGATCTTCTGGCCACCTCTACCAACCCCCTAAGGGCACTCAAGTGCTGTCAACACCAATCAGGTCCAAGCAATGCTTGAACTTGACTGTAGGGATAGACTTAGTCATCATATCTGCTGGATTCTCTGCTATAACAATCTTCTTCACTGCAATAGCTCCCTGAAAAACCACATCTCTGATAAAATGAACTCTAACATCAAAGTGTTTGGTCCTCTCATGGAACATCTGATTTCTTGTCAGATGTATGACACTCTGGCTTTCACAAAACATAGTTAATTGCTCATGTTGCAACCCCAAATCACCAGCCAAACCTCTCAGTCATATAGCTTCCTTCACTGCTTCTATAGCTGTCATATACTCAGCTTCAGTAGTAGACAATGCAATTGTAGATCAATGTTACCTGGTTCGTCGGTTCGCTCGGTTAGAATTCGCAGTTCGCAATTCGCTACTCTACAGTGAACCCGGTTCGCTAGGGGTAGGATGAGATAATTCGTTTTTCAGTTCGCTTAGATTCTTTAGTTTGGTTCGCTAGCTTGGTTCGCTACTTAAGCATGTAAAACAAAATATATATTATAAAAATATATCTTTTAAGCATGTACACAATATATTGCAAATACTTATTTGAAAAATAATAATTAAAAATATCTTTTTATGAACGATTTGTGAACTCAAAGTATAAATTTGTCGAACCTATAAAAAATATCAATGAATTTGAAAAAAAAAATTAGAAGAAATAAGATTGTTTTGAAACCACTATGTGGTTCGCTCAATTTCACGAACCAGACCGAACCGAACCACAAACCAGGTCGGGTTCGCTCGGTTCGCAGTTCGCTATAGCATGTAGCGAACTTGGTAACCCTGTTGTAGATTGCAGATTCGCTTTCCAACTTATGGTACTCTCACATAGAGTGAAAACATAACCTGTCAAAGATCTCCTTCTATCCAGATCTCCAGCATAGTTTGAATCAACATATCAAATAACACTACTAGAAGTGTCACTACCTATGTCATGTCAACCCAATATTTGCAGTACCTTCAAATATCTTAGTATCTATTTCACTGCTTGTCAATAGGCTTTCCTAGGCTTATCCATATACCTGCTCACCACGCTAACTGATTGTTAAATATCTGGCTTAGTGCATACCTTAGCATACATGATGATTCCAACAACACTAGCATAAAGAACGTGAGACATATGCTCCACCTCCTCCTCAATCTGCGGTGACAGAGTAGCTGAGAGTCTAAAATGAGCTGCAAGTTGAGTACTCACTGGCTTCGATCGTTACATACCTAAGCGTTTCAGCACTTTTTCAATGTACCTCTTCTGAGATAAGTACAATCTGCTCGCTTTTCAGTCTCTATGAATCTCCATTCCCAATATCTTTTTGGTTGCACCCAAGTCTTTTATTTCAAACTCATTGCTTACTGAGGCTTCAAACTCTTGATCTCGGATATGTTCTTAGAAGCAATCAACATACAATAACAAATAAACATACGAACCATCTGACAACTTCCTGTGATAGACACGACTGTCATACTCACTCGTACTGTAGTCATTTCTAATTATGAAAGTATCAAACCGCTTATACCACTATCTAGGAGATTGCTTAAAACCATACAAATATTTCTTTAACAAGCACACATGGACTTCCTTTCCCTGAATCTCAAAACTTTGAAGCTGATGCATGTAAATCTGCTCCTCTAGATCACCATGCAAAAAAACAGTCTTGATATCAAGTTGTTCAAGCTCAAAGTCAAACAAGACAACTATAGAAAGTAACATCAGAATAGCAAGCTGTGTTAATAGCTTCAGCCGAAAATTTCTTGGACAACCCAGCATTGGGGATCATACATGTAGAACCCCAGATCCTGATGGTATGGTTGTGAATAGTGTCTAAGGCTTATAGCCTATTGTAAGGTTTTGAATGGTTATCAAGCTAATGAGAACCTTGGTTGATATATTTCAGGTGTATGATGTTTGAGGACATGTAGTAAGCTTTAAGAATACCTTTTTAAGTATATGGGTGTTTGGAATGAAGAAAGTAAGAGTAACTCTTACGTATCAACAAGGATTATGCTTGAACACACCCTTAACTTTAAGTAGCCCTAGTTCTCTCACCGCTGATCGGAATTGAGCGATTCTTAAATTTTTGGAAATGTATTGGAACTCTCTTCGAGGGTCATGTTGATCACTTTTACAGATTTCGAGTCAGGGTTGAGTCAAAAGTCTGATTTCCGAAGTCGGATTGCTGAAAATTTGGGCTGCTAAAATCCATTTTTCAGACCAGTTGGCTTTAGAGCCAATTTAAGTAATTAAAAACTCAAAATTAGGATTTGTACATTAGACACAAAATTATTCTCATTTGAGTCCAATGCAAGTTGAATCGTCAAAATCCGATAAGGGAGTCAAAAGTTATACGTGAAATACCAAAGTGTAAAAATCTGGAAAACTTACTGTCAAAGTTACGAACGTTCGTAGAGGACCTACGAACAATCGTAGTAGCGCTACGAACGATCGTAAAGTTGCTACAAACGATCGTAAAGTTCTAAAAATTGGGTAAACTCACTGGCCAACCTACAATCAATCGTAGGAAGCCTACGAACGATCGTAGGCGCACGAATCAACTCTTTTCGGTGCGTGATTTTTGGGGTTTTCACCCCTTGGCTTATAAATAGAAGATCATTTTGGGGGTTTTGGTTTACCCTGAACCTAAAGAGAGACCTTAGGAAAGAAAAGAGAGAAGAAGGGGGATTCTAAAGAGGGTTTGGATTAAAGATTAAGAGGAGCATAAATCAAGGTGGTGTCTTCCTCAATCAAGTAGGGATTCTACTCAAGGGTTTTCTCAACATAGCAGTTGATCAATAAGTAAGTAAATCTACTATCTAGCTTTGTTATCATACAAAGATTGAAAAGATGACTTAATGAGTGATTTCGAATAACATTGTAAGAGATCTTACTAATGAACTTTATTAGGATGCAAATGATGAAAATATGATTTTGGGTAAACTAGATTATGACCAAATGAGTAAAATAAGGGTTTATGATTTGGGGATTTTTCAATAAAAGGATCAATATAGTTATACTTGTATGAGATTATTATTATCTTCCAATAAATCATGATGTTATGTATGATGTGGTGAAATAGGCTTAGAAGCCATGATCTTGATGATATGATGCAATGAATGAAAATGCTCTACGTTCTAGAATTGCTAAGTATACCAAGATACTAATAGGTCTTGTATGAACCATATGAATTGTTTCAAAGCTTTCCATATATGTACCTAATGATGCTCACAAGCACTCCAAGCACGATATTTTTCACTTGCCGAGGTTTTCTCATAGGCATGTATTTCAATAAGCATAAACAAGGTTTTTCAAAGACAATTCATAAGAAAGAAGCATAAATGCATAAGCAT
Source organism: Tetracentron sinense (assembly GCA_015143295.1). Lineage (NCBI taxonomy): Eukaryota > Viridiplantae > Streptophyta > Magnoliopsida > Trochodendrales > Trochodendraceae > Tetracentron > Tetracentron sinense. Next base: position 36,459,474 of record CM026563.1, read on the forward strand.
TGATAAAGCCAAACTTTGGGTTGGTATTTCTAAGATCGGTTACTTCATGCTCACAACGATCAAGTCTAAGATCTTGCATAAACTCCAAGGATCATAAGTCTCGCAAGGTTTTCAAGAACTCGTAAGAAATGAATAAGTCTAAGATCTTGCATAAGTCTCTAAGGATCATAAGCTCACAAGAACAAGCTCACAAGGGCTTGTAAGCTCACTAGAAGCTCATAAGAGAACTCGAAGCTCACAAGAAAGCTCATAAGAAACTCATAAGAACACACGAGACTCATAAGCATGCATAAGAACTCATAAGCACGAACAAGTTGGTTTGTTTTCCATAAAAGCTAAGTTTTTATGAAAGGGTTTCCATGACAAGTTTTAAGCATGAATTTTGGTGATTCATATTCCTTTACGCACTTATATGTGGTATAATTCTATCATAGCATTGTTAGCTAGTAGTTTTTGTTCGCTGAGTATTCCATGTTTAGCCGTACATATTATATCGGCAGATCAGTTCGACATCCGCAACCTAGAGTCATAGGTTGAAGAAGAGTACGAGGAAGAAAGGGATCCACCTATCCCATTGCAGCCACAGGAGGATAGAGATCTAGATAGGTGGCTCTAGCTAGACTATTGATGAGCGAAGCGATAGTGAGATTCATTTTATATTTTGATAGGTGGGCATGTCCACCTTTACTTTGGTTATGTATGTACAAACTTGGAATACAATTTATATATAGAAAAGAAATTTTTGGGTTACGCTTCCGCACTAATTATGATTCTATTATGTTATGTCTTAGGTATTATTGCAGGATGGTTTGGTATCGGGCATGACACATCACGAGCCAAAGTATCCCTAACACCTAGGGGTAATTTGGGTCGCGACAGAGGTGGTATCAAAGCCTAGGCTTTAGCTTTAGGGTCACTTAGAGTCCGATATCATGATTTAAACAAGGCATTAGACTTTAGGAAGAGAGTCGTATTCCAAGCATAGACTAATGATTTAGTCTTAGTCCATAACCGGTTGAAAACCTAACCGAATTTAGTATCCTATGCTAGAACCACAAACTTTATGCTTATCTATTGCAATGTATACCTTGATGTATTATTATTATGTACCTTATGAATACGGAATGAGTTTGAAGTTATGAATGAAATGAAATAGGTTCCCAGTTAGACTCATGTTTTGCTACTGTTCTCAGGATTTATCATGAGACGTGGCGGTTAGGGTCGCGGTTGCCAAACTCGGAACAACTGTAATGGAGGAGACCCTCCATCGAGTGATGAACAACCCGATATATCTCAGTTACTAAATACTATGGTTGAAACCATCACCATGCTAGCAACTCGACAACCTGCTGCTACCACAGCATTGGTTCATCCACCTCCTCCACATCACACTTCGGGACTCGAGGCATTCCGAAGGCTTCATCCTCCTACATTCTATGGGACTACAGACCCCATGATGGTAGGGGCATGGATCATGCAACTGGAGAAGATCTTTCGTGCTCTTTGCTGCACAGATGAGCAGAGAGTAGATTAGGCTGCCTTCATGATGAAGGGAGAAGCCGATCATTGGTGGAGAGCGGCGTTGAGGCAGAGAGACACTGCTAGGGCAGGAGAGCCATGGACTTGGGGTGAATTTCTTGATGCCTTCTATGGACAATATTTCTCCAAGATTGTTATGCAACAGAAGGAGATGGAGTTCATGTCCCTAGTACAAGGAGATATGAGTGTGGCCAAGTATGAGGCCAAGTTTGTTGAGTTGTCCCGATTCGCACCACACTTGATCGCAATGGAGGAGATGCGAGTCAGGAAATTTGAGAATGAGTTGAAAGCTTTCATCAAGGACCGAGTGTCTATACTCCAGGGGAAATCTTAGAGGGAGATATTGGGAAAGGCAAGGATTGCCAAGAGGAACTCAGAGGAGTTTCTCAAGAGGAGAGAGAGCGACTTCGAGAGAGTCATGCATAGGGGTCAATCTAGTGGCTCAGCACTACTGGAGAAGAGAGTCAGGATTTCCCCTTATCCAGTTCCTAGGCCTACATTGACACAGAGGCCTCCTTTTGCACCACTAGCACCTCGTCCTACTATTTCATAGGCACCTCGTCCTGCTTTTTCTCAGGGCACCAAATGTGTCTCCTGCATCCTCATCATCTTTTGAGGAATGCGACTATTGTGGTCGAAGACACCCGACTGAAAAGTGTCGAAGAGCATCTGGAGGATGTTTCCATTGTGGCGAGTAGGGGTGCACATGGTTCGGTTTGGGTCGGTTCTAAGAATTTTTGGAACCGAACCGTCGGTTCTCGATTCTAAAAAAAACCAACCCAGGACCAAACCGTAAAGCCTCGGTTTGAAAAAAACTAACCCAGAACTAAATTGTAGAGTCTCGGTTCGGTTCGATTCTACCCATGGGTTAGTTCTTAGACAGGTGGAGGCGAACTGACAGTTCGGTTCTCATACGGTTTTCAGTTCTCAACTCCATATTTGGTTCTTAGTTCGGTTCGGGTCGCAGGTTCCACATTCGGTTCTACCCATGGGTTGGTTCCTAGAAAGGTGGAGGCGGACTGGCGGTTCGGTTCTCATACGGTTTTGGGTTCTCGGCTCCACATTCAGTTCGGTTCGTGAGTTTCACATTCGATTCTAAGTTCAGTTCGGTTTTCGGTTCGGTTCGGTTTCAAATTGAAACAAACCAGAACCGAACCGAAGAAAATCGGTTTAAGTAAAACTCAACCCATAACTGAACAGAGCCTTTACAAAAACCGAACCGAACCGGACCGTGGTGGTCGGTTCGATCCGGTTCATGGTTTGACCCATACCCATGTGCACCCCTAGTGGCGAGCAGGGCCACATGATTAAAGATTGCCCACGTCGATAGTGACGGGTCCAACCTCAGGGGAGCAGGCCCCCAGTTCGGCAAACTTCTCAGCATAGGTCCTCACAGGCTTCTGCATCTAGACCCGCACAACCCACACAGCAGCCTCGCAGGGCTAACCAAGGCCGGGTTTTTGCCTTGACAGAATGGGACGCACAGGCATCTGATGATGTTGTGCAAGGTAGGCGAAAAATTGTAAACTCTTCAAGTGTGAACTGATGGTTGTTGTAATGTATATGTATACTTGCATGTATATCATTCTACCTATACTCTATGTATGTTTTGCTTGAAATTTATCGATGTAGCTAATTACAATACACGTGCGTTTTACTAGTAAACGAGTGTTTAGCTAGTGAGGAGACTCGAGAGGGACCCAAAATATCAGAATGAATATAGTCCACAGTACCCTTGGTTCTGTAAACAACCGTATTGAACTTGACTTTGCACTGTTTTCCAAAAACACAATGCTCACAAAAGTCCATCTTCTTTGTCTTCTTACCACATAGCAAATCATGTTTGCTCAACAGTGTCATATCTCTCTCCCTCATATGCCCCAATCGCATATGTCACAACCTAGTGGTGTCAAGATCTGAATCTGATGATGATATAGCAGCTGCACCTATAATTTTATTGCCCTATAACACATATATGTCATTCTTCAAATATCTCTTCATCAAAACTAGAGCGCCTCCCTTGCAAATCCTCATGACTCCACCATCAGCTTTGTAGCTATAACCATTAAAATCAAGCGTACCCAAAGAAAGTAAGTTTTTCTTCAACTCTAGAACATGTCATACATTGGTTAAGGTTCTCACAACACCATCATGCATCTTAATCTGAATTGAACCTATCCCTACAACCTTACAGGCTACATCATTCTCCATCAAGACTTTACCACCATCATTAGACCGATAAGTAGTAAACCAGTCCCTATTAGGACAAATATGATAGGAATAACCCGAATCTAGAATCCACTTATTACCTGAGCTACCAACTATAATTGTGAGTACATTCCCATGATCCTCTGTAACACTAACATCATTCTCAGAATTTCCCTTTCCTTTCCCCTTACGCTCTAGGCAGTCTTTTCTGAAATATCCTTCCTTGTGACAATGAAAACACTTCATTTTTCTATGCTTTGATTTTGATCTAGACTAACCTTTACTATTAGAAGTATTCTCATGTGTTTTTCCTCTTACAAATAATCCTTCACTAGAGCCCTCTACACTACTCTCAAACACTCTTTTCTTCAACTCCTTGGAGTTTAGGGTTGCCTTAACATCCTCCATAGTGAGAGTATCTCTACCTTACATCATAGTGTCAACAAAGTTCTCAAAAGACAGTGGTAAAGAACACATCAAAATAATTACTTGGTCCTCATCATCAACTTTAATGTCTATATTTCTCAAATCTAAAATAATTCTATTAAATTCATCAAGGTGGTCTTTAATAGGCATACTTTCACGCATATGGAGTGTAAACAATCAATTATTTAAATACAAGCGATTTGTGAGGGATTTAGTCATGTACAAACTCTCCAACTTGAGCCACAATCCCGCCACTACAAGAAAACTACCGAGCAGTGACAGAAATTTTCCGTCACTAATACTCGACTTTCCGTCACTAATAACTATTAGTGATGGAAAAACATTTGTCGCTAATCCGTTACTATTGCTTCCGTGGCTAAAGGTATATAGCAACAGAAATATATTTTCGTCGCTAATTAGCGATGAAAAATTTCCGTCACTAATAATGGAGATTTGATTTGCGAATTTAGTGATGGAAATAGAATTTGTGACAGAAATGTATCTGTCACTATTAGCGACTAAAAATTGCCGTCACTAATAACTTTAATAGTGACGGAAATGTTTCCGTTACTGATGAACATCCCTCATTAGTGACAGAATTATTTCCATTACTAATGTTTTTTTTTTTTGTTAATTCTGCATCTGTAAACCTGTTTCTATTCCTGCACTTGTATATACCTATACATTCATTCCAATTTCACATTTTCATCCCATTCATTCACATTTTCATCTACAAAACTTGCACATTCATTTCAATTTCACATTTTCATCTCACTCATTCACATTTTCATCCACAAAACTTGTACATCCATTCCAATTTCATATTTTCATCGTATTCATGCACATTTCCATTCAGAAAACTTGTACATCCATTCATTCATTCACATTTTCATCTCATTCATTCACATTTTCCTGTGCATCTTGAGTGATAAATAAAGTTTGTAACTGTTCCAATGCTTTGACCTTTTTTTGATCAGTAGCAAAAATAAAATATTAAAGAGAGGAAAAATGAGGAAATTTACAAAAGAAAATCAAAACTACAATAAGATTGGGGCTTCTCTAAATAGCTCAATCGTAACTATCCCTTCCCTAGCCAATTGATCTTCTTAAATGCTTTGATGACACTGAGTAGTAGAAAGATAAATTAACAAGTCAAAAGGTATGACTCTTATTAAAACCATAATAAAATTTTCAAGCACCAGCATCTAATTTCTCTCTAATATCTATTAAAACATAAACTCATCGAGTAAGGTTCAGTGGATATTAAACACCATCTAGGTAATCATTTTCACATTCTTGTAGTCTGAACTAACTTACAAGGGCAATATCATCAAAATATGGAAAAACTTTTCTTATAAACCAGAATAAGCATTTCTTAGCCAGCATGTAAGAAATCCACCAAAGTGCTAGGAATGAGAAATCAGAGCATGATAAACATATGGTAGAAATAAGAAAGTGTATGGGAGATCATGTAAATCAAATAGTCACAACAACTATTAGGTGTAAACACTAAGTCATCCAAGAGAGACGGACCCATCAATCTATCATCCATAAAGAGATGTTAAGGTCTTCTAAGAAGGTTCACAGGTTCTTCATGGTCCTCGGGATACAAGAGAAAGAGGTGTTTCGTTTGGGCAACAAATTTATGAATTACTTTTATAGGGGTGCCAAATTTCAAAGGACCTCTGTAATTACTTGCCACCCAATCAATAGCATTTCTTGAGTCATCTCCAATAATCGATTGGAATGCAAAAGATTGCAATAGACAAAGACCTTGCAAAAGAGACACAAGTAGGGGTAGCTGGACTAAATTAGACACAACCTAGGAATGAGATGTTTCATATATCACACTATTTTGTTTTATAAAAGTGTATGTTTGATCCATATACATGGGCACACATGTGTAGAGTATATGCGTGTTAATGTTTAAATGGTTATATGAAATATAATTATACTTTCTATTTATGGAAAAAAAAAAGCAAACCATTTTGAGAGTTTTAAAAAAATTTCTAATCAATGAACAAATCAGATGATTACAAAAGAAGTTCATATTCATCAAAGAACAAAGAAAAATATCCAAGAACTAGCATTACACTAAAAGAACAAGGAAACATATATATTTTCCAATTAACTAATTTAATCTAGCATAACAAGAAAATGTATGGTGGACTCAAGAAAATTGTAATAGTCCAGCTATTTAAAAAGAAGTTTATATTGCAATCAAGATTGAAAATGGCTGGACTAAACATAAATAATTTTTCAACTTACTGAAAAAGCAACACATTTTTATCTTTCTTACATTATGGGAGAATAAAAGAAATTCAACTTGAGGGATACTGATTCCAATACACACTGGCCCATCCATAGTCCATTTCATGTTGAGTTGACGTTCACATGGGGATCTTGGAAGAGGCAACAGACGTTCCCACTACAAACCTCAAGGCAGACATGAAAACCACAATGGATGCGCCATACCTTTACTAAGGCCATGCTGCCTTACGCTGATAATATAGCCAACTTGGCATTATGTAGACGCTTCATTGTTAATCCAGATTTCATATCCTACTTTAAGCAAGTGAAATTATACTGAAAGAAGTAATTTTTCTATGGATCTTTTCTACTCATTTCCACATGTTTGGAAGTGTCAAGAAGTTCCACTCCCAACTAGAGAGAGAGAGAGAGAGGTACGAAGAGGTGTATCGCAACCAATGAGCTATTTTATCCTAGGTGAAAGTCTAATCAGAATTCACTTGCAGTATTACCAAACACTGCCCAAAATAATATCAATATAACTTCTTATTGGATCATGAACACAAGAAGTCATCACTATAAGTTCTTCAGCACAAGTATTAACGAAAGGAGTCTAATGACATAGCTTATCAACATGAAGATTTTGAACTTTCAATCTCTAAAATGATTCACAGAAGCACAAAATTTGTAGCATATATAAAACCCACAATGACTGACTGTCCATGAGAAACAAAATAAGATCACAAGATTTTGTAAGCTAGTCAAATCAAATTGAAATTTTGAAGGACCACTTAGGGGCAGACACAAATAAAAATCGATGAGTGGTTCATATGAGATGTAGTCGTTTCAATTTCTTTACATTGTCAAGTTAATATTCTAATGAAGAAATTAAAAAAAGATACTAAAAGAGCATAAAAAGACAATAATATATTTGAAGGAAATATAATTGTGATAGTAAAATAAAATCAGAATTGAAATAAAATAAATAATAATAATAAAAGAAAAGAGTGCAACGGTCCTAATTCAATTGATTCTCTCAAAATATCTAAAGGAGAGGCATGATAATCCACACTCCTTTAGCCTGCTTTTAAAGAAGAAAAAAGAGTGTATTGCCAAAGGGGGCCATATAGACTACAGAACACCCAATTTAGTATATTAGGAAAGGTATAGCATGACAAAGGAAAGAGAGGTATAGAGTATAGACTATAGAGGTGAAGAATAATGGCAGCTTATATGCAAACTCTGCAAACACAAATAGGTAGTAAAGCCAATGGGTTTAAAAGAGAAACAAAGTCCTTGAAAGTATATGATGAATGCTTTTACTTTGGAAAATTCCCAGAAGCCCTTACCCTAAATAATATAATTTCAGCAAAGAATACAAGGCAAAACTTTACTAAATCACATAACTGAAATTCGAACATGGATTCGTTTTGATATTATTAGTAAAACATCGAAAGTGCAGATAAATCAAGGAAAAACAATTCCATAAATGCAGAGATATGGAATCGAATTCAGCCTATAATCGAAAAAATATGAAGAACAAACTGAGAATCAAATTAGAATAGAAGTGATTGAAGACTTAACAATAAATAATAAATAAATAAACTACTCCCGATGAGAAAATCTATTGAAACCTAGAACCCCAAACCAACATCTAGAGAATACAAATCCTTAATTTGCCATTTTGCAACGAATTGAACTAATTGATTCGAAACTAACAAAATAAAAATACCTATCACAGAGAAGAGAGACAACGAAGACGACGAGCAGATTTTGCAAGAGTAATCTATTCGAATGAAATTATTAAACAAATTACTAGATTAATCATGATTACTATAAACAAGAAAACATCCATCACTGCAGAAACCATTCTACCAAAAAATTAAAAAAAATATTTTTTACACCAAGCAAGAAACCCTAGAGTGATGAAAAATCACTAAATAGTTTTTACCTGGACTCATAGTCAAGATTTAAAATGCTCCAAAGACCTGAAATCACAATAATCAAGATAGAAAAATTGAGAAATAGATCTAGAGAGAGACGAAGAGAGAGAGAGACGGGGAGAGAGAGAGAGAGAGAGAGAGAGATTTCTCATAAAGGAGCTTACCTGGTGGCCAGAAGGGGGTTGGAGGTGAGAGCGAGAACCAGCAGAAATTTTGGGGAAGATAGGTTTTCATGGGTTCTGATTTGCCCTATTTAATATAAAGATTATTAGCGACGGAAATATTTCCGTCACTAATAATCTCAAAATGAGTAGTGATGGATAAATTTCGTCACTATAAATCACTTTCGTTACTGATAGCAGTAGTGACGGAATATTTCTGTCACTATTACATAATCCCTATTAGTGACGAAAATACTCAATTTAATCGAAAAAAAAAACTTCATAAGTATCAAATTCCCTATTAGAGATAGACTGTGACGACACACATTTCTATCACTATAAGTGATGTATTAGTGACGGAAACATCATCGTCACTACTATTCTGTCGTTGTTCAGTAGTTTTCTTGTAGTGCGCCGTCATTTCTTCTTTTGAAACTTCTCGCAAAACTTCATTACTTAAGCGCACAACAAGATCGCACTGAATGCCTTTTTTTTATCATTTCATCCTTCTCACTATCCTCCATTGTTACCAGCAAAGCATCTTTGCCCTTCAATGCTTTCGTCAGTCCTTGTTGCACGAGCACAACTTTCATCTTCAATCACCAAAGACTGAAATCATTCCTCCCATCGAATTTCTCAATGTCAAACTTACCCGCCATTTAGATCTACTCAACCTAAAGCTCTGATACCAATTTGTTATAACAAGTTCAACAAATCTAGATAAATAAGAAAACGAGAAAACAAGCAATCACACAATGAAAATAAGATATACGTGGTTCGGCAAGATGCTTAAATCCACGGGAGAAAACGATAAAATGATCCACTACGATACAAGGGAGAATACAGTGTGCACAAGCTCTGTGAAACCCTCTCTCGAAAACCCTAGAATAAACCCCTTAATCGTAGCCTCAAAGAAAACCCCTTATATAGCCCCACACATTGCCTATTAATCGGCACTCGAGTCGACACCGGGTCATCAAGAATCCAGGTAAGATCCATACCAACTTCCTAACAAAAAACCCATTTAGTGAATTCGAGCCAAACTCACAGGAACAATTAGGATCTTAAATGGAAAATAGTATTTATGACATATAATAAATAAATAAAAATGGTAAGAAGGAATATAACACCTAGCTAACACACACACATAATAAAATTTAAAAGGACAAAGAAATACATTTATGATATTTAATAAAATTAATAACAAAAAGGATCTCATTTAAAATTTGTTTTCAACCGAATGAGCTTTTTAAAATACTTCTTTTAATGGAAAAAAGTTAGCTTTGGATTTTTTTTTTGACTTTGGATCATCTCTAGGTGGCAGTGGCGAGGAGATCGTCAGCACCACTCCCATGACACCACATATATGCCTCACTAGCACACCTGCCAAGTTATTGTGCACACACATCAATGCCTTGATTGGCTAAGGGGGTATGTGGCGACATGGGAGTGGGTGCTAGTGGTCTCTTCGCTAGCACCAACTGGAGATGACCCTTTAGATTCTAACTACTTTTACTTATTGTTTAATTAAGCTAATAATGCTTTCTATTAGAGTTGCCTAACCCCCTAATTAATATATGTTTATGTATCATAACTGTTGGGGGGGGGGGAGTGTCACTTTTTGATACCCTTGGTTTATTTAAAAATTAAATATCCGGCCCACTTTTTTTCGTTAAGTTAGGCTTGTGAGCATGGGAATCTTCCACCCACTTCACATTTGTCGTTTGACTGAGAGCCGCCACCTATTCATTTTTAGGGATACGTCCCGGGATTTGGTTGGATAAGATAAATGGTCTAAACAGAGATTAGGGTAAGCGGTTCGATTAAGTCCCGGGAAGGTGTTAGGCACCCCAGGACCCCCATTTTACAAATGGTTTCCTACTCCCTAAATTTAAGCCAATTTAATCTAAATATTAATTAAAATTCCTAAGTGTTTAATCAAATGTTAATCCAAGAAAGAAAGAAAGCTAGATGGCTAGGGTCGAACTCGGGTAGGATTGCCTACGTACTCACAAGGTGAGATCAGACCGAGCGTAGTTCTGGCACATGAGCCCGTGCTAAGGCTAGGGGGGGGTGTGTGTACATAGAGTGGTTAAGGGTCTAGCCCGGAGGCTAAGGTTTAGTTGACCGGGTTGGTCAAGAGCAAGGTTAGTCTAACCACAATTCGAAGAGTGTTAACCATGGTTAGATAGGCTAACTAAGGTCAAAAAGCTTAACAAGCATGTCTTTGGTCTTTTTAAATTCTTTGAATGTTTTTGATATTTTTGAATGTTTTTCATTTTTTTTTTGGATTTTTTGAATAGTAGCTTAGGCTTGTTGCGGAGCAACGGGCCTAAACTAACTATGGCTATTTAAAGTTATCCTAGAGTTAATCTAATTCACAAAGGGTTAACTAATCCTGAAATAAGCTAAATTTAGGAAACCAAAGGGCCAAAAAATCAAAGATTAAATCTAATCTGGAAATGAGTTCTAAGATTAACCTAAGAATCTAACTAGCTTAAAATCAACCTATCCTTAAAAAAAACAGATTTTAGAATTGGTGAGGCTAGCTTAGAAATTTTAATTTTAATTGGTTGAGACTATCCTAAAATCTATCTAAGAGTCATACTAAAAAACTAAGCAAACTATTTACAGATTAACTCAGTTGCTTGAAGACTTAAAAAACCTAACTACTAACCAAATTATTTACAAATTTTAAGAAGCTAATTAACTATTGTAGATTTTAAAGAACTACCACTAACCAAGCTATGTACGTATTTGAAAGAAACTAACTAAGTTTTCTACCGAATTTTAAAACTAACTAACTACTAATCCAAACTATGTATGTATTTGAAAGAAACTAACTAAGCTTTCTACAGAGATTTTAAAAAACTAACTACTAACCACAAAGGATTTATCCTAAGTTAGAACTAACCCAATAGATTCATACTGAGATTTAAAACTATCCTATGATTAAAGTTATCTTAATCAGATTTTTTTTTAGAACAGAATTTCAAATGGCTTGAAACCTATCTTAGAATGTAAGCTAATGAATCTACAAAAATAGAATATGTAACAAACTCAAGCTAAGAAATAGATTGTAGGGGAGCAAGAAAGGGGACTCACCTATGTTCGACAATTTGGAGGGGAGGAGGGCTAAGTGCAGCTGCTGCTAGACCTCCTGGCCGAGAAAAACACTGGTCACTCCGTTAATTTGATGGTGGTCTTGGTCAGTGGCATGGTGCGGTGATGATGGAACTGGTGTGAGCTAACGATGGAGGGATAATGCAGTTGCAAACAGAATGCCTTGATCAGCTACTGTGGTGGGCGGAGCTGATGGGTGTGCTTCTAATTGAATCATAGGAGAGAGTTGGGCATCTGCTATGCTGAGATGGGGTACTGCCAAGAGGCGGGCTGGAGTTGCTGTTATGGATGATGGTGGAGGGGATTTTGGATTTTTACAATGGCTGTTACAAGGACTGTTACAGGCTATTGGTGGGGTGTTCTTAGATGTGAACAAATGATATTCTTGGTGGCTTGTTTGGATATGAACAGGGGGTGTTCTAGGTGGTATTTGGTGGGGTTGAGAATGGGGCTATTCAGTGGCTGTTCGGGGCTAAGAATGGGGTTGTTCAGGGGCTGTTTAAGGCTGAGAATGGGGTTGCTCAACAGCTGTTACAGGGCTGAGAAGGGGGTTGTTCAAGGGCTGAGTAGGGGGTTGTTCGAGGGCTGTTACACTCACTGTGGACAGAATTTTTTTGAAAAATCTGCTTGAATTCGTGGAGATTGTGGTGGTAGACAGTGAGGCCTACGGTAGCCGCAAGGGTGGTGCTGGGGGTTTTAAGGGAGGCTTCGGGGACCAGTCTAATGCTGTTGGAGAGGAGGGAGTGAGCTGATGTTGTTCGGACAGAGGTTCTCGGTGGGGTTTTTGGGCATGAACGAGATGGCCTGAAGAAAGCTCAGGTGAGCCAGGAGAACTCGGACATAATTTTTTTTTTGAAAACCTTCTCCATTGAACTCGTGGAGATTGTGGGGATTTAAAGAAGAGAAGGGAAGGCTTGGGGGTATTTTTCCGGAATATGCTAGGGGTGGGGGACACACCCGAAGATGCCAGGAGGAGCAGGGGCAGCAGCCTAAGGGTGGAGGACGCCTACTGGTTCTGTTTGGGGAAGATGAACAGTTCTGTTTTTTGTTTTTTTGATTTTTTTTTGTTTTTTGATTTTGTTTGCTTGTTTTGGGCCTACCCTTACATGCGTGGGCCAAAGGCACCCACTCCTATATCTTTTTGAGGTTTGGCTCCGATCTTTCAAATTTTGAAAAGCAAGGTGGGTCCCACTTAGGTTGGGCCTTGTTAGCCTAAGGTTTGGTCTAGGGCTTAGGCTTTAAATTGAAATGGGCCTTGAGCCCGAATGGGTTTGGATTTTGGGGTTTTGGGTTTACCTAGGGGGATGCCAAGCTAACCATGGTTAAATTAATTAATCATAGTTAAAGGGGTGTAAAAATGGGGTGCTAACAAGGCCCATTAACTTGGGCGCAAAAGAAGCAAATAAATAAGGGCAAAGAATAGTTTTTTAGAGTCATGCTTCTGTGTGGCCTAACAATTTTTTTTTTTTGATTAATTATGAATAGGAACAACTCCGATTGAACAAATAATTGGAATAACTAAAAAAAGCCTTTGGAATGGGTATTTAGGGGAAAATTATAGTGATATAAAATATCATTCTCTGTATTCATAATTACCAATCTACCATTGTCCAAGGATTTTTTTTTTTTTTTTGATTGCTCTAGTTATCTAATCTCATGTTCATAGTTAACTAGCAAGAAGTTTGTGTAATGCATGAAAATGTTAAAAGAGAAAAAGAAAAGTGTATGATAATATTAAAATACCTAAGAGAAGATATTCAACAATAATAAATTTATTTCTAAAAAAACCTATTTTTAGTAGTCTTTGAAATTACTCTGCATAAATAAAAATTTATGTTCATTATATTCCTTACTCAATCGATCTAGTTAAGATGAACTCAAATAAATACAATCCATAGTTTTGCCTAACCATCATTCCAATAAAATGAACTCCAAAGAGGCGCTCCTTTAATTTATATAATAAAGTGATCTTCATGTCTATCATGACTTGCATGTAACTTAGATATTCCACCATAAACTTTCAAGAGAAATCACACAGCTCTTTTAAAGATAATGAGTTGTATATATCCTTCTCAATCGTTTGATCGATTCTGATTCAAAGTTTTTGTAATTAAGCCAATGGTTGAGATTGAGGCTGATCAAATTTTATCTTGACTTCTTAATGATGGTCCATACATTTTTTTTTTTTGGTAATCCCCATAGTGACACTCCACCAACACATACCAGCCCAATTCGAAAAATAATAACGGATTTGATGAAAAAAGATTAGCCTAAAAGAGGAGATATCATAGCTCAAAATTTGTGCGTATGTTAAAATGAATTTTTAATAAATGTAAATACAGCCCTAATTCACAAAAAAGTTCTCAAAATTTATGTGTACGTGAAGATGAATTTTTAATAATGTATTTGTGTCTCGAATATATTGAATAATCAAGTTTATTTTTCTCAACCCATCATGCACAATAAGGTTGAGAATATGTGCAAAATAACGCAAATGAATTGACTTACATTTTAATGCAAGGTCTGCTTTTTTAATAAGATGACATTTCATAGCTCTTATAGTACAATAATTTGTATTATAATTGTGTAAGCACCCAATTTTTATACCCCATTTTTTAAACCATGGTTAACCCTAGGTCAAACCCTAAGTCTAACCCTAGCCTAACCCTAGGTCAAACCCTAGTCTAACTCTAGGTCAAATCCTAGGTCTAACCCAAGTCTAACTCTAAGTCACACCCTAGTCCAACCTTAGGTCAAACCCTAGGTCTAACCCTAGTCTAACTCTAAGTCATACCCTAGTCCAACCCTAGGTCTAGCCTTAATCCTAGCTCTAACCCTAGTTCTACCCCAATCCTAGCCCAAGTTTTGCCCTATGAGTTTAGGGCCCAAGCTTTGGCCCAATCCAACACCCATGAGGCCTCCAATTGCTCCCTAGCAAGCTTCTCCCCATCTAGAATCCAATCTCCAGCAGCAGCAAGACAAACAGGTCTATCCTTAAGCATCCCCAGTGGTGACAAAGCCTCTTTTGGGTCATACTCTACTCTTCAAAAGTGAAAGACAGATTACTAAATCCCCTAAGTCCTAACAAAAGGCAGTCTCCTGACAAATCTAAAAGCCAGTTAAGCATTCTTTCTGTTAAAAAAATAAACAAAAACTTTTACAGAAGTCCAACACTTTTTTAAAAGGTTTTTCAAAGTAGAACTTCTGGTACCGAAACTTGGTCGTACTAACCTGCATCAGGCAACCCTTGACAAAGATAAGCAGAAGAAGTCGATACCATGCATCCCCGCGCGTCGCAATCAACAAAGTCATGAGAAAGCATCCTCACCTTTACACCCTGCATGATATCATCAAAAGCTAGCGCCTCTAGGCCATTTCAAAATCAATCCGGCTAGCATCTCTTGGATATGCCACAACCCCTTGGACACCCCTGTGTGTCCTTTGACATCCTGTGTGCCCATTGACAATCTCGTCATATTGCGGCATTACCTCTTGTATGTCCCCAGACATCCTATGTATCCCTTGGCTATCCTGTCATACCGCGATACCTCCTGTATATCCCCTTTGACACCCCCGTGTGTCCCCGACATCCTGTGTGCCCCTTGACAATCTCGTCATACCGCGACATTACCTCCTGTATGTCTTCAGGCATCCTGTATATCCCTTGGCAACCTCGCTTTATCGCGATACCTCCTACATGTTCCCCTTCAACACTCGATCTCATGTGTCTCAAACATCCTGCGTATCTCTTGGCAATCTTGTCATACCGCGATACCTCCTGCATGTCCCCCTTTGATACCTCCGTGTGTCCCAGACATCCAGTGTGCCCCTTAACAATCTCGTCATGTCGCGATATTACATCTACATGTCCCCAGACATCCTGCATATCCCTTGGTGATCTTGTCATACCACGATACCTCCCGCATGTCCCTTCTCCGACACTCCATGTGTCATCGACATCTCAGGTGAGTATTAAATATAACACACTTTGTCGACACCTCGCTTGTCTTCCCTTCGACACCCCGTGTGTGTCCGATATCCCAGGTGAGTATTGACATAACACACTTTATTGGCACCTCATATATCCTCCTTCCGACACTCTACGTGTCCTTCATTTGTCTTGGCTAAGCACCTCCGGGTAACGCAATAGCAACCAATCTTGACTAGCACTTTCGGGACATGTCATCTTTCATTGCATCCATCAATCCCAGCATAAGTAGTACGGATTACTCTTCCTTCCCCAGGGAGTGGCTTTAACTACTTCTACCTTCCTCGGGTAGCCCATATCTCCCCCAGGTATAGGCAAGCACTTCACATCACTCATTGCACCACTGGCACAGCATGCATGCATATCATCTCTTAGAACCTAACCTGGATGTAAAAATAAGATGATTCCAGTCTTTGTCATTCACTTGCCAATTCGGCACTCTCCGGTAAGAAGGGGCAGCTGTAAACACCCAATTTTTACACCCCTGCCTTAACCAGTTAACACCATTAACCTTGGTCATCCCCAGTTAAGCTCCAATCAAATCCTAGCCCTGGTCAAACCCTAGGCAAACCCTAAACCCTAAGTGCACCCTAGTCAAACCCTAGGCATAACCCTAAGACAAGCCCTAACCCTAGGTAAACCCTGGTCAAACCTTAGTCAAACCATAGGTAAACCCTGGTCAAACCCTAGGCTTAACTCTAGGTAAACCCTTCTCAAACCCTAGGCCTAACCCTAAGTAAACCCTAGGCCTAACCCTAGGTAAACCCTAGTCTAACCCTAGGTAAACCCTAATTCAGCCGTACGGCCCAAAAATCCTCAAAACCGAAGCCCAGAAACCTCAGTGGGCCCAAACAAGAGCCCACGAGCCTTTAGAGCTCAGCACAGTGGGGCCCACCTGGTTTTTTTTTTAAATTCAAATAATGGCGGTAATAACTTTACCGTCATTACCAAAAGGAACAGTACCCTTACCCAATCGTGTGAGGGTTAGGATTGTTTTAGCATAATACAGGTAATGGCGGTAATAACATTACCGTCATTCCCATATTGTACTAAACTAAGGGCCATCTCATTCCGTTTTCTTGTTTTCAAGCCAATGATAGGGGTCCTCCCACCTTCCTCAGAGGTGTGGGGGAACCCCCTTGAGGCATAAACCACGGGTACGAGCCTCACATAGCTACAGAACTCCCCTTAGGCTTTAGGGGGTCCCTCAAGCCATTAGGAATCCCTTAGAATGCTCTGGTGTAGCCCCCTAGTTGGAAAATCTATTTTCTGAAAAAATTCAGGAATCGTGGTAGAATAATTACCGCCATTCCTGGCCTCTCCCTTTGTAGCTTCTGTAAACCCCTTTGGATGGGGCCCTGGTCCATTCCAGGGCCATGGTTGGGTCCTCCTGTTGTTCCTCTATCTACCCTGGTCATCCCATGCACTTAACCATGATTAGTTTGGCCTAAAACAGAGGATAGCATAATGGCAATAGACTATCTACCGCTATTACAGTATACCAAACATAGTGGGTTTGGGCCCACTCCAGACCATCCCCTGGGCCCACCAAAGGCCCAGAACATACTTAGCACTTTCCTCTTCAATCTCTATGGGTCCCTGACCTTGGGGTTCACCCCTAACTCAACTTGTGGACCTGCAAAGACCCCCTGGTATTGCTTCTGTAATGGCAGTAATCTCTTTACCGCCATTATTGATTTATGCTATTTGGGCTTTTACACAGAGCCCAGACCTGATAGGAGGCCATTCTAGGCCCTGTCATACTCTCTGGGCCCACCCTGACCTGCCCAGATCATTTAACTGGGGTTAAACTAACCTCAGTTAACTTTTAACCATGGTTAACCGAAACAAGGAATTTCCGTCCTCTAAAATCTCCCTACTTCAACAATTATTTTTTTATCTGATTCCTTTCAATTCCTGCTAAATATGAATTGTGCAAAGATTAGCATAATGGTACTACGGATATCGAATACTCACTCGAGATTGGTAGGGTTAGTGCAATAAAAAAAAAAGATTAAAATGGTGGAGAGATGGGAAGGGTGGATTAATTTTTTAAAACATTTTTAAAGAGATTATCAAGTTCTACTAATGAAATGAAATAAAAGCATCAAATTAAACAATGAAAGATGGCAAGCATAAAATAACAAACATGAAAATTTATTTATTGAATTAAAAAGTCACCTACAAAATTTTAATTAAATGCAAGAACATCAAATAATAAGAAAAAAAAAGAAAAAAAAGTGGTGAGAGCCCTAAGCGTAGGGCCAGCTGTGAAGAGATGGACGAGACAATGGTGATGCTGTGAACTTGCAGGGACCTTCTTAGAACTTCTTAGGTGAGAGAGAGAGAGAACCGTGAGATGAGAGGGCTGCTATATGAGGTGGGGTTAAAACTCAAGATGAGAAAATAAAAAGAAGAGTGAGGAGAGAGATACGTTAGAGAAAGAGAGGGGTGAGAGAGAATCAGTAGATCTCGATGAGAGGATGAGAGTGGCCACACATGGCCGTGTTTTTGAGAGGGTGAGATGAGAGAGAGAGGTGTGAGAGGTATGCTTGAGAGATTATAGAAAGATGATATTCTTGTGGCCACTATGGTCGTGAGTTATATAGGGAGAGAGGGATGACTAGGGTTTTGGAACTAAGAATTTAAAATTTTGGAAAGTTTTTTAACTAGCCAAGGTTTCTAACTAAAGAAAAATGGCTAGAATAGAAGGTTGGAGAAAATGATGGCAGAGGGTTTTGAACCCTGGTCTCTACTATTATCTTCCATACACTTCACCAACTGACTAGCAGATAGGTTGTGTCTTCATCTGTGGTTGTTAATACTTTGGTCTCTCTGCTCGGAGATTGACTCTTCCACTCTCTCGGTATCCGCTTTAACTCTAAGATCTTATTGCTTAGCTCCCACTTGGCCTGCATTTAACTGGTATAATTTGCTAGCTCTTTAGTATTCGATAATGGGCTTTGACACTTAACTACAACCTTCGGTCCTTGAGAATCATCTAGTTAGACTTCTTGAGACATTTAAAACACGTAATGAGAGTTCATCGAAATGGCTCAGTATCTAGACTTTCAGAAATGTGTTTAAACTATACAAATATACCATTTTAATCAGAAAAGTGTGTTCTATGCAATGAAGAAAACTCTTACGTAGAAAAGTTTGTAAAAATAAAAGTTTTACGTAGGAGAGTTCAATAATTCTCAAAGGATAATCGTGAAAAACAAACACTTTTAAGCGAATATCATAACCCCCAATAAGCATATTGTCAGTCCTTGGCAATTAGTGCGAAAAAATGGAGCTTGAAAGGGTTTGGCACATGCTAAACACTGTTTCTCATTACTCAGAGAAAACTCCGTTTGTCAAATTATTTCAAGGATGTAACAAAATATTTACAAGTTAGAACTCAATCAGTAAGTTTCAGCAAGAATACAGATGGACACTTAACACAAGAAAAGTCAGATTCAGCGTGTGTGTGTGCTTTATCATCATTATCCGGCAACAAAGATTTTCAGATCACCTCTAAGATTGTATGTCTTTACCTCAATTCTTACTTGTATACCACTCAGAAATGAATCAGTCGGAAATGGTTTTATTTTTATTCTCTCAAGTTATATGTGAGGAGATATGTTGATAGAAACAGGCAAATTTCCCACATATATTGTCTAGAAGGGAGGGCATTATAAAATCAAAAGATCTCTTAATAGGAATATCATGTCACTCGGGAAGGTTAGATCAAACTCTATAGTTTCTCTTTCTTCATTCTCCACATTTTATGATTGTGCTAACCTAGAATCAAGTAGGACTTTAATAGGTTGTATTGAGGCTTGGGATCGGTTTAGGAAAAGAAGGGAACACAGGGATTCAAAGTTCTGAGAGGTTATCTTAATATTCTTTACAATTTTTCCTGAGGGCGTAACACCAGTACCTTTTTCTTTTCCTTTTTTTTTTTTTTTTTGAGGTTGCTCAATATTGTTTTTTTAGCTTTCCATATTTTCTTTTAAGTTTGAAACCACTTGGTTTTTCTTTCCTTTCTTGATTTATATCTTTCATGGTGTACCCATACCACTTACTCTTTTATCCTTCTCAAAAATAGGGTTGCAAGTCATATTGCTTATCTGAATTGGGTTTTCGGTTGATGGGTTGACAAGAAAAGGTTTTCATTAAAGGCTCAAAAGGGTTTTCTATAGATATAAAAGTTAGGTAAGCTAAAAAGTCTGACAGGCTACAAACATGGCCTATATCATTTTCTAAGGTTGCACTATCATGTCTAATGTCTTGAATTGATACAGAGAAAGTTCTTTTGTAATGACCCAATGTTTGATGTCGTTCCAAGTTTAATGATGAAATCAAGAATTAATGAGATCTCTCAAAGGAATATGTGTGGGCTGGAAGAAATTGTGAGTCAACTTGTGACTCAAAATTTTTGTATAACCCTCTGAAATGATAAAATGCTCAAAAGCTCACTAGGTTAGGTCTCCACAAATATTCTTCTAGGATCTCTAGAGAATCTGAACTTTGGATGACTCTGATGTTGATTTTGTGCAATTTGTGCCGAATCTGAATTTTCTAAGCATATCAATCCATAATAGTACTGAACTAAGTGGTAACATGTATTTCAAAAGATGACATCATTTTCAATAAGTAGACTAACTGTTAGTTTTTGTCTCATCATTGTAAAGGTACTCGAAAACATTTTTCAAAGTACTAGAAAAACTCTCCTTTTTAAAAAAATAAAAATAAAAATAAAATAAACCTATGTATCCTACCCGCAAAACCCAGAGTTCTACAGGCGGCCTACGGGACAGACCGGAAGCTTTCACAGTCTCTAAAGCTCCAAAGAGTTAGCAAAAGAAAAAACAAAATTTTTTTTTCAAAGGGAAACACATGAGTTTTGGAAAATACCACCCCCAAACAAAAGATAGCACCGTCCTCAATGCTCATGACTGAGACGAAAAGATATGACTGTGAACTACAAGATGCAAAAGTTGAGGAAGGGTATTACCAGCTTGACAGAAATTGTACACTGGTAGGTATCTGCAAAAGTAATGAGACCCGTACAACCTGAAAAATAGTGCAAGAGAATCATGTGACTCATGAATATCAGAATTGCCTTTCCAACAGCGCTAAGTTTAACGTCTTCAGCCAGACACAAAGGGAGTACATAAATGCACCCCCAAACAAGTTAGAAACACGGAGACTGAGTGAGTCATCAGTATTCATAGATAGGATCAATTAGATCAATCTCATCAGCTTGGATGGATGAAACATCAAGTTCGTTGAAGTGTTTCAAACGTTGACCATTAACTTGGAAAGTGGAATTATCCTTTGGGTCCTTGACAGTGACAGCCCTATAAGGCTTGATCTCGATAACAATGAATGGACCGGACCCTCTAGATTTTAATTTCTCAGGAAAAATATGGAGTCTAGAATTGTACAGAAGTACTTTCTGTACTGGGTGCAACTCTTTTCTAAGAATGCTCTTGTCGTGCATCATTTTCATTTGTTCTATGTATTGCTTCGACAAACTATAAGCATCATTTCTTAATTCATCCAACTCATTGAGTTGTAGTTTCCTCTCCTCGCCTGTAGAGTCTAAGTCAAAATTTAGCTTTTTAATGGCCCCGAGAACACGATGCTCTAACTCTACAGGGAGGTGGCATGGTTTCCCAAAAACCAATCGATATGGAGACATGTTGAGAGGGGTCTTGAAGGCAGTACGATAGGCCCAAAGAAAGTCAGTAAGATGAGTGGACTAGTCTTTACGAGTAGTATTGATAGTTTTCTCTAAGATTTGCTTTATCTGACGATTTGAGACTTCTACTTGACCACTAGTCTGAGGATGATAAGCAAGGGCAACCTTGTGGGTGACCCCATACTTTTTCAAAAGATGTTCAAAGACCCTATTGCAGATATGTTTTCCCTCATCACTGATGATAGCTTTGGGGGCTCTGAATCGAATGAAGATGTTCTCTTTAATAAATTTGACCACAACTTTATGGTCATTGGTTTTTGTGGGAATTGCCTCTATCCATTTAGAGACATAATCAACCGCAAGGAGAATATACTGGAAACCATGTGAGATAGGAAATGGTCCCATGAAGTCGATGCCCCAAATATCAAAAATCTCATCAACCTGAATAGGTGTGAGGGGCATCATGTTTCTCTGAGAAATTCTGCCTAGATGTTGACAATTCGAGCAGGCCTTGGAGTAGACATGCGCATCTTGAAAGAGAGATGGCCAGTAGAATCCACACTGTAGAACTTTCTCTGCAGTCTTTTTAGTGCTGAAATGACCACCACAGGGCTGATCATGACAGGAGGAGAGAATATTCAACTGCTCAGATTCAGGGACACACAGACGAAGGAGCTGGTCTGGGCAATACTTATAGAGATAAGGGTCGTCCCACGAGTAATTCTTCGCCTTGGCCAAGAATTGATGCTTATCTTTTTTGGACCAGTGGGAAGGAATGGCTTCAGTCACGAGGTAGTTAACAATGTCAGCATACCATGGAGAATCCGAGACCACGAACAGTTGTTCGTCAGGAAATGTCTCAAGGATGGGTAGAGGTTCAGAGATGGACTCTACAATCAGTCGAGATAAATAGTCAGCGACCACATTCTCAGTTCCTTTCTTGTCCCGAATTTCTAGATCAAATTCTTGTAATAAAAGAATCCAATGAATCAGCCTAGGTTTGATATCCTTCTTAGAAAGAAGATAGCGCAGTGCTGCATGATCTGAGTAGACTATGACCATTGTGTCAAGTAAATAAGATCTAAATTTATCCAAGGCAAATATTACAGCCAAGAGCTCTTTCTCAGTGGTGGAATAATTCAGTTGTGCTGAATTTAAAGTCTTGCTAGCATAGTATATGACATGTGGCAGCTAGTTGACTCGCTACCCTAGAACTGCACCTAAGGCATAATCGGAAGCATCACACATCACTTCGAACGGAAGGGTCCAATCGGGAGGATGAATGATAGGAGCAGAGGTGAGCTCAGATTTGAGGTTCTCAAATGCAGTTATACCCTCGGTGTTGAAGTCAAAAGGGCTATCCTTAGCCAAGAGACTACACAGGGGACGAGTGATTTGAGAAAAATCCTTGATAAATCTCCGATAAAAACCAGCATGTCCGAGGAAAGATCGAATGTCACGAACAGACTTAGGGATTGGAAGAGTAGAGATAACATCTATCTTTGCCTTATCAACCTCGATCCCTTGATCGGATATCACATGACCCAAAACTATGCCTTTCTTCACCATGAAGTGGCATTTCTCCCAATTTAGGACAAGGCGTTTGTCCTGACACCGCTCTAAGACCAGACTGAGGTGATGGAGACACTCATCAAAAGATGAACCAAAAACAGAGAATTCGTCCATGAAGACTTCAAGAAATCTCTCTACCATGTCACTAAAAATGCTAGTCATGCACCTTTGAAAAGTCGCAGGTGTATTGCAGAGGCCAAAGGGCATGCGACGATAGGCAAATGTGCCGAAAGGACAGGTGAAAGTGGTTTTCTCTTGGTCCTCAAGGGCGATGGGTATTTGATTGTACCCTGAGTATCCATCTAAGAAGCAGTAGAAGGAGTGACCAGCCAGTCTTTCCAACATCTGATTAATAAAAGGCAGCGGAAAATGGTCTTTCCTAGTGTTGGTGTTGAGTTTTCTGTAATCAATATAGACTCTCCAACCTTTCTTTAGTCGTTGGGTGACCATTTCCTGCTTCTCATTTTCCACCACTGTGAATCCTGCTTTCTTAGGCACAACATGAATAGGACTGACCCATTTGCTGTCCGAGATGGGATAGATGATTCCTGCATCCAGGAGTTTAAAGATTTCATCCTAGACAACTTCCTTTAGAATAGGATTTAGCCTCCTTTGAGGCTCCCTAAAAGTCCTGGAATCATTCCAGGTAGATATGGTGTTGGCAAACAGAGGGGTTTATCCCACGAATGTCATCGATCGTCCAACCAATGGCGGTCTTGTGCTTTTTCAACAATTTTAGAAGTTTCTCTCTTTGAAATTCAGAGAGAGCGAATGCGATGATGACGAGATAAGTTTCCTCTAATCCAAGGTAAGCATATGTGAGCTCAGAAGGAAGAGGTTTCAGTTAAGCTTAGGCATTGAGGCATTAGTGGATTCGTTTTCAGTGGATATAGAGAGGATGGAAGGTGGTTCTCTATCCAAGGTTATCAAAGGCTCAAACTCATTGAGTGGAGCAGGAGTAGAAATCAAAGGAGCAGACTCTAAGAGATCATTGAATTTAGAAATGGCTATTTCAGATTGAAAATCAGCCCCAAAGTGTTCGAGACACTGACGAAGTATGTCTTCGGGAGAGTCCTGAGTTAGACTCTCAACATCACACATTTCTTCAACCATGTCGACATCGGTAGGTTGGTGCATTAAGCGAAAGATGTTGACCTCTGCTTTGAGGTTGCCGAAAGCGATGGACATGTTCCCATCCTACACCCTATGTGTGCATCAGCAGTGGCTAGGAAAGGTCTGCCCAAAATGACAGGTATCCTATTATCCAGACGCGGTTCTGTATCGAGAATGATGAAATTGACCGAATAGTAAAAGTTTGCAACTTTTACTAGGACATCCTCAATGATACCTCTAAGGATCTTTATAGATTGGTCCGCAAGTTTTAATGTGACCTTAGTAGGCTTCATGTCCTTTAAGCCTAACTGCTGATAGACTGAGTAGGGTAGGAGATTCACACTGGCTCCTAAGTCGAGCAAGGCGGTGCAGGTGAAATCGTTCCATATTCCACACGGAAAGTTAGGGCTTCTAGGATCCTTAAATTTTAGAATATCATTGCGTTGAATGAACGCAGTGGCCTTCTCAACCAAAAAGGCATCCTTGGGTACATGAGTACGTCGCTTGACTGTACATAAGTCCTTGAGGAACTTAGCATAAGTTGGAATCTGCTTGATAGCAGTAAGGAACGGGATGTTGATCTATAAGTCTTTAAAGACTTCCATGATCTCTGAGAATTGTTGATCGCGTTTATTTTGGACAAGCCTTTCTGGGAAAGGTGGCTTTAATTGACAAATTGGCTTGTCCTTAGCCTGAGGTTTCTGCACAGGAATAGCAGATTTGGGTGCAAAGGTAGAGGCAGCAGCTTTGGAGCTGGGTTCCTATAAGTTAGCAGTTGGTGCGTTTGATGGCACTGAGCATTGTTGTACTCCCATGTTGACATTTCTAGCCGAGCGGAGTGTGGTAACAGCTTGTACCTCACCTTGAAAGTTGTAGTTCATGGATTGCGAACCAGCTTCATAAGCTACCTCCTTGGCATTTCCCTTTGGATTGACAATAGGTTGGCTAGAGAATTTGCCCTTCTCTCTCTCGGCTTCAAATTCACCTAACTAGTGCTCTAGATGCTGGTACGATTGTTCTTGCCGTGTTATAAACTGAGAGAGAAAGTCTTCTAGACTAGGTTTAAGAGCATGTTGTTAAGGTGTAGCTAAGGGAAGTTGTTGCACCAACTCTTTATTAGAACTCAGAGGGGCAGAGAAATTGTAGGACTGGGAGCAACTGGGACTAACAACTGATTTTGCAAATGTGGAGGGGTTCTCTGTTGTCCAGAATGAGAATTCTGGTGAGGTTGCTGATACTGGTGGTACTGCTACTGCGAGTACTGCCCATATGGCATGTTGGGTTGGTGAAACCCGGGAGGATAAGTGCCCTATTGCAGTCATTGTTGTGGGGCAAACTGTTGCTTCCAAGAGAAATTTGGATGATTCCTAGTATCTGAATGGTAAATTTGGCTATAGGAATTTGGAGTGGGAGGTTTAAAGGTACTGAAGTTACAGACCTCTTCATGGATTTGGGGGGCACATCCTTCATTTAAAGGACATGTAGAAGTGGAATGGGTATTCTACAAACAGAAATCACAATGCATGATTGGGTTATCTTGACCCACATGCATGACAGTATTGGAAAGTATTGGTTTCTGAACCAATACGGCTAGGGCTGAAACAGATTTTGTGAGTTCTATGAGCAGGGATTTCAACTCTGGATCACTTTTGACTTCATGTCCCGTGGAATTCCTGGAGGGTAGAGTAGTTTGACTAAATTCAGAATTAGTCGTCCAATGCTGGGAGTTTTCTCCTAATTCCATGAGGAATAAGTAGGCTTCTGTAGGAGTCTTATACATGAATTTTCCCTAACACATAGATTCCAGCATGTTCCGGGACTCATCAGTAAGTCCTTTATAGAAAATTTTAACAAGGCTGCCCTTGTCGAAGTTATGATGGGGACATTTGGTTTGAAAATCCTGTAATCTATCCTAAGCTTTATAGAATTTTTCAATAGACTTCTATCGAAAATCTTGAATGAATTGTTTCATTTCATTTGTCCTAGACATCGGATAGAATTTGGACATGAATTTAGCAACTAACTCAACCCAAGTTGTAATAGAGTCAGGAGGGAGAGAGTAAAGCCAAGCAGATGCTTTATCTTTCAGAGAGAATGGGAAGACCCTTAATCTGACATTTTCTTCATTGAGATACTGGTTTTTAAAAAATGTGTAGATATTTAGGAATTAACGTAAATGAGTGCATGGATCTTCTCTGGTAAGACCATGGAAGGTAAATAACATTTATATTGTATGCAGTCTGATTTCGAATTGAGCCGCATCTGTGGACGGGTATTCGGGTTATAATCAAATCCTCTTGGCGGAAGACGATCAAGAGAAGACGGCCTTCATAACGGAGCGTGGCCTGTTCTGTTACCGGGTCATGCCCTTTGGCCTGAAGAATGCCGGGGCCACTTACCAACGATTGATGAATCTGATGTTTGGACCCTTGCTCGGTAAATCAGTGGAGGTGTATATTGACGATATCGTTGTGAAAAGCCGAACTCGGGTCTCTCTTGTGGCTGACTTGGCGGAGCCGTTCTCTATTTTACGTACTTTCAATCTGAAGTTAAATCCTGAGAAATGTACATTCGGCGTCGCCTCGGGCAAATTCCTCGGTTATCTCGTCAGCCAACGGGGCATTGAAGCAAATCCCACGCAGATCCGTGCTCTGATAGATATGCCGGAACCAAAGACAAGGAAAGAAGTTCAAAAACTGACGGGCCGTATCGCTGCTCTCAACCGGTTCATATCAAAGTCTTCTGATCGATGCAGACCTCTGTTCGAATTGCTAAGAAAGGATTCCGTCTTCAGATGGACCGAGGAGTGTTCCCGATCTTTCGCCGCCTTGAAGACGTATCTAGGCTCCGCTCCGATCCTCTCTGTACCTGAATCTGGTGAAGTATTGTATCTCTATCTCTCCGTCTCGGAACGAGCCATTGGTTCCGTGTTACTCAGAAATCACGACGGCGTAGAGAAGCCTGTCTATTTCGTCAGCAAAACATTCCACAAGGCAGAATCCAATTACAGCAGAATGGAAAAGGTATGCCTGGCTCTTGTCTTTTCAGCTGAGAAGTTACGTCCTTATTTTCAGGCACACACCATCGTCGTCATCACCACGTACCCTTTGAAAACTGTGTTGGGACGACCTGAAACCGCGGGACGCATGTCGAAATGGGCCGTGGCGATTAGCGAGTTCGATATCCAATATCAGGCCCGAACCGCAGAGAAGGGGCAGGCCGTTGCAAGCTTCTTAGCCGATTTCCCCGTGGACGAGGCCGAAACTTCAGCGGAGTCCGACCGTCACGAACTCCCAGACGACGCGGAGGAGGATCCCGTTGTGGAAACAGGAACTGGAGACGGAACAAAACTGACGGCGTGGTGCGATTGGCTCTTGTACGTTGACGGGTCGTCTAATGTCAGCGGCTCGGGACTTGGTGCTGTTCTTGTCAGCCCTGATCATGTTAATGTGCAGAAGTTGACGCGCCTTGGTTATGCTGCCTCCAACAACGAAGCTGAGTATGAGGCGTTAATCCTTGGGTTGTAGAGTGCCCGAGAATTGGGAATTTCTAAACTCCGGGTGTTCTGTGATTCACAGCTCGTGGTGAATCAAGTCAACGGTACCTATGAATGTCGGGATGAGCGGATGAAGCGCTACGCTGCATTTTTACAAGAACAACGGAGAGCCTTTGATGTTCTCGAAATCAAACATGTCAGAAGGGACGATAACAGGCATGCTGATGCATTGGCCTACCTCGCCTCGATGATGCAAGCCGATGAGCCCAAAACGATCCTCATGGAGTATCAAGAATACCCCTCTATTGAACTGCAGACGCAACGCGCGGTGTTATCTGTAAGCCAAGCGCCGAGCTGGATGACGGGCATAGTTATTTATTTGCAGAATGGAATTCTCCCCTCTGATGCAAAGGAAGCGAGACGAATACAATATAAAGCCCCCCGTTACACCCTTGTGGACGGGGAACTGTACCGTAAATCCTTTGGAGGACCTCTTTTGAGATGCGTGCATCCGGAAGACGTAGAGAGGATTTTGGCCGAGCTCCACGAAGGGATTTGCGGCATCCATTCGGGAGGACGGAC
Organism: Tetracentron sinense; assembly: GCA_015143295.1. NCBI lineage: Eukaryota > Viridiplantae > Streptophyta > Magnoliopsida > Trochodendrales > Trochodendraceae > Tetracentron > Tetracentron sinense. Next base: position 36,487,567 of record CM026563.1, read on the forward strand.
TATCGCTCATCGTGCTCTGGGGCAAGGGTATTTTTGGCCTTACATGCAAGCTGACGCACAAAAATACGTACGAAAATGCAGCCAGTGTCAGCATCATGCGAAGTTGATTCATGCCCCCGCTCAAGAACTCAATACCGTATCTCAACCTTGGCCTTTCGCTCGTTGGGGACTCGACATCGTAGGACCTTTTCCCAGAGCTCCCGGTAATTTAATTTTTCTGCTGGTGGCCACGGATTACTTCTCCCGGTGGATCGAGGCTGTTCCCCTAGCGCGTATTAGAGAACAGGAAGTGAAGAAATTTTTGTGGGAGCATATTATCTGTAGATTCGGTATCCCGCAGTCCATCATTTCTGACAACGGGAAGCAATTCACGGGAAAGCTCATCGCCGACTTTTGCCAAGAGTTGAAAATCAAGCATATCTTCTCCTCTCCTTATTATCCACAAGGGAATGGTCTTGCCGAAGCAGCCAACAAGAACATTTTGAATGCCCTCAAGAGAAGGCTGGAAGATTCCAAGGGAAAGTGGACCAGCGAATTACACAATGCGTTGTGGGGATACAGGACAACACCACGGAGCCCGACGAACGAGACCCCGTTCTCTTTGGCGTACGGAGCGGAAGCTGTTATTCCCACTGAAGTCTGTCTGCCCACAACACGATCACGGAATAAACACGGGGAGGAAGACAAGAATGTCAAATTAATGGCTATTCATTTAGACTTGTTGGAAGAAAAGCGGGAAGATGCCAGCGTACAGATGAAACGCTATCAACAACAATTACGAAAGGCATATAACAAGAAAGTACGGAGAAGGATTCTTCAAGTTGGAGATCTCGTTCTTCGGAAAGTTTTCCAAAACACTCGAGAACCCAATAGCGGGAAACTGGGCCCCAACTGGGAAGGACCATACATCGTGGATCGTGTCGGAAGCCCCGGGGTGTATTACCTTAAAGATTTACAAGGTAATGTAATTCAAAAATCGTGGAACATTATGAATTTAAAACAATTTTTCCAATAAAATTGTGTGTCATGAACATTTATTAATGGCGTGAAATCAGTCGTTTTACTTACATATTCATTACGTTGTAAAACATTCTAGACGAATTACGACGACGAGTGTATTTCACTCGCACAGGGTACTCACCACGGGACACAGGTGGCTCATACTAAGGAATTACCATCTGAGCATCATAGCGGCTTATACTAATGGAATGTCCTCTGAGCATGGTGTCCCATCACGAGTTACCACGGCGAGCGCATCTCGTACGAACAGGGTGCTCACCACGGGACACAGGTGGCTCATAAAAAGGAATTGCCATCTGAGCATACCGGTGGCTTATACTAATGGAATGTCCTCTGAGCATGGTGTCCCACCACGAGTTACCATAAGTTCATCCTTATGAAATGGACTTGTTGTCAAATTACGTCCGTAGAGTTAAACCGCTTCTTTAACGACCCGTTGTTAGAAGTGATGTGAATTATTTTCATTATGAGATTTATATTCAATGACGAGTTAATTATGTGCCATGTCTTATTATATTCAATGACGAGTTAATTATGTGCCATGTCTTATTTGAACGAGATGATTATTCCGGACCAGTCGGTTGCAACACAGCGGTCATAAAAGGAGATACATATAGAACAAAAATTTTTCATTGATACAAGGTGAACGGGAGTACAGCCGATACAAAATTGAAAAGTAAGGGATGGAAAGGAGGAAGAATCAGTCTTCGGCAACGTCGACAATCACGACAGCGTCATCAAGAACGGTCGGAACGTCTTCAGCAACAGCAGCAGGATCGGCAGAGGCGACTTCAATAGGAGCCTCGGGCAAGACGGGAGATGGTCCAAGAGATGACGAAGGTTGCCCCCCTCCTTGTACCTCGGGTTCTTCGTCAGGCGAGATCTCCATACCCACAGCCTCAGAACGAGTGGCCTCGTCTTTCGACTGTTGGGGAGACTCAACTAGTCGTCCCGATTCTCGGAGCTCGTTCATGATTTCTCTCTCCGTCTCCACCCGATCTTCAGTTATCAGCCGCTCCATCTCCGTCTGGAAGTGGGCTCGTAGAGACTCCGTCAAAGCCTCCTTGGCGGCTTCAACCTCCTTGTCCCTCGCGGCCGTGGCCTCCACGAGTTGGTCGGCCAGTGCTGCCTTCTCAGCTTCCGTCGCTTCTAGCCGCTGTTGAAGAGAGTTCACGATCTCGTCCATCTCACTGATCCTGAGGACGGACCTCTCGGCCTGTTCCACTGCCGCCTTCTCTCCCTCCATCGCCTTACGGGCCTCGTCCCGAGCTTTGTCCCGCTGTTTCACAGCCGAGGCAATAGTGCCTTTAGCAGTCCGAAGATCCGCTTTGACAGACATCAGCTCGTGATTCAGCCGTTTCATGTCCTCGGCTCCCCTCTTCTCCAGGTCAAGGACCTTGTCCCTCAGTCCATTGGAGGTACGCCTGTTCTCGGCGGTGACCTCGTACATCCCGGCAAGCATGTTGCCCAGCTACAAAAGAAGATAAAAAATAAAAATAAAATAAAAAAAAAAAAAAAAAAAAGAGAGCGTACCGTGGCAACAGCTCGGCTCGCAGCACTGAACATCCCCATCCAGTGCAGGTCCCTTGTTGCGGCCATGTCCGCCGGGAGTCTCATCGCCAACATCATGGATGTGGCGATAGAGTCGTGCTCCATCGCAGAATGAGCAACGGTAGGACGGGTGTACCCTCTAGGGAAGACGGGATTCCAGAATTCGGCGGGCCCCCCCCTGGTACCCCTCTCTCGAGGAGGGGCAGAAGACGAAGCCACATTTGCGGCTGGGGAAGGAGCAGAGGCCGGGACGATCCCGGGGGCAACAGTTTCTGCCACGGAAGACGGAGCGAGCACAACCTCCGTGGGAGAGCCGCTACGGACGATTGGAGATTCCTCCACGGGGACACCACTCCCCTCGCCAACCGTTGCTACCTGAGTAGGTGACATCTCGGCGGATGCGCGCTCTCGGGCCCGTCGATCGTGCTCAGCTTCTCGCCGAGCCTTCTTCGCCGTTATGGCCTTGAGAGCTTCAGCTCTCTCTCTTTTCTCCGCCCTCTTCTCCGCTGAAGATAGACGGGTAGGGCGAGGAGGACGAGTCAAGGCCGGAGCCTGTGAGGGTCGCGGAGAAGGTTGGTCTGCCATTTCTCCTTCTTCTCCAAGAGCAGCTGCCTGTTCGAGCGGTCTCTTTGCCGACGGGCGAGCTTGTCGACGAGATTTTTTGGATTTGGTCCCTACTGCTGCAGCGGGCTCTTTCTCTCGAGTCGAGGACGGTCTCCAGGTGACGTAGGCGTCCCCTTTATCGCCGCGAACTCTCTGGAGCTCGTACTCTTCTTCCGCGGACAAGTCAGGGAAATGTACCTTTGAAGCCTCTGCAGAAAAAGGAAAATATCATTAGCCATGTGGCAAGAACACGTTATCAGAAAACCGGCAACGGAAAACGAATGAATAATAGCAGACCTGAGGTAAATTCGTGGGGAACAGGACGGGCAGTCTCTGCCCTCCAAGCACCGGAGACCACGAAGGGCATCTCCTTCCAACCCCGTTCCACGTCGGGGAGGTGTGCGACGATGTCGGGAATTTTGGGTTTTTGTCTCCAGGTGAAGAACGTCTTCTCTCCCTCCTTCACAACCCCGGGACACTTCACGGCGAAGCGGAAGTGGAAAACGTGTCTGGCTTCCACATTATACCCGTCTCTGTTGAACTTGTCCATCAGAGACATGTACTTGTAGAACTTCGGGTGCATCTGCCCCGGGGCAATTTGAAGGGCGGACAAGACGGAGTCCGTGACGGGAGAAAGGGGAAATCGAAGTCCAGCCTCGAACTGAGCGAGGTAGACGATTGTGCAAGAAGAACGATGGTCGGGAAGAACGTCTTCTTCCCCGAAATGGAGGTGGACGTGAGAAGGGATTTGGAAAAGAGTTCTGTAGTGGTCAAGTGCGTACTTAACCACTGGTCTGGTTTTGGATGTGGAGGCGCCGGTGATAACACCGTGAGGGGCACTGCCTGAGCAACTAGCCTCATCGGCACTGTCTATCCTAACTATTTCGGCAGACATGGTCACAAACAAGGAGGAAAAGAAGAAATTTAGGAAAGACAACCACAGAAGAAAAAGGAAAGGAGGAAGTTCTTACCGAAACTGGATTTAGGAAGCAAGGGGAGGCACGACCGGAGAAGGAGGAAAACCAGAACAGCAAATCGTCGGTGAGGAGAAATTCCGGCAGAGTAACAGGTTGCAAAAATTCGAGTGAAGAAGAAGTACCAGGTCTTCGGTACTTATAGGCCAGACCATGATTCTAAGGACGATAATGGCCTCGATCTGTATCGTACGCGTGTCCACGCATGTAGGCGGCCCAAAGGGCAGGATGGTCTTTCGACCAAGTTAAGTAACCGTCGGGAAAAACGAAGCGTCCGGAAGATAATGATGACAGCCTGCTAGGCATTTATGAGGAATGACGTTTCGGCACGCGCAATACAGCTGGCATGACGCTACGTCTTCGCGTACAGAGTATGTGACCTATCATCATTCTGAGGTGAGCCGTATCTTCTCCTCTAACGTTTCGCTATATTTATGACACTCCGAACCATGTTCAAAGTATCATAAAGGGGCAATTTGTAATGGGTAAAATTCGTAAAACCTAAGTGTGGAAACGACGAGCTCGTCCTCAGTGTGGTGTTATCGTTTGAGTTCATTTCCGTCCTCACACTGACGAAGGACCCGTGGTCTCGTGGACGACGATCACGTCCTCGCTCTGACGACGGACCCGTGGTCTCGTGGACGACGATCACGTCCTCGCTCTGACGACGGACTCGTCGTCTTATTGTCCACGATCGCGTATCCTAACACGTTATAAGATCTGGCGTTGCTGCCCAATCGCCTGGGACTGATCCTACCTCTACGATGGTAGGTGGGTAACATTGTCGTAGCATTAAATGGCATTTAATGCTGCATTTAATGCCAGTCACCTCGGAAGAGTTCCTACTCTTTGCCTGCTCTTTTTGTGTGCAGATGCGCGTGCAGTACGAATGACCGGGAGATCTACCAAAATGATTACTGAAATACATATCAGAGATTCGAGGTATGCATGGACATCAATGGGTGCCTATGGCCATGGCAAGGATGGTCTATATAACCCTGTGAAAAACAGTGCAGAGGGGGGGAAAAAAAAAGAAGCTAAGACCTTGGAACTCTGTTATATTCTTACTATTCATCATCTCCTACACCCACTAACTTAATCATCGGAGTGCAGGTCAGGGTATCACACCCTCCACTCCAGCCTTCCACCAGCAAATCAGAACTTGAGAGGAGCTGCTACTTACGCGTGTCCATTCGGTAAATTTCCCCTCACATTTTACAAAACTATCCGTGCTTCCCTCCACAACTACAAAAGTATTACTGCATTTACACTGAAAATAAAAATAAAAGGAGATTCGCTTTCTCATCTTGAAGCAGAGCTCCCTCTGTAGATAAACTCTTTTTTTAAACTATAATGTTGATTATACACATTTATATGTTAAAGAAACTAATGATATGACATTGGACATTAATGGTAATAGTGCAAAACTATCTTTTTCCAAAATTAATGGAGGTTGGTGCTACCCATACCCCAACTTTTTCTAATAAACACCACACTTCAAAAAAAAAAAAAAATTTAAATAAACAAATAATAAAAGAAAAAAAAACGAAAACAGCCCTCTTTTCATTCCTTTGTTACCCATCGTTTCCTACCAGAAACCAGAAATCTTTATTATAGTTTTAAAACCAAAAGGAAGACGAAATCCTTCTTCTCCTTCTTCCTTATTTCTATCTTAGCTCTTGAACGATCCCTCTCTCCAGGGGCATTGGGAAATCTCAACTCTGGTCTCTGATATCCTCTTGCTTAGATCCCAATGCGGCCTTGTTGAGGTTAAACACATCCCTCGGTCAGCCAATGGGCTAGCCCATAAACTGGCCCAGATAGCTCTCAATGACAGTTTGGTTTCATTTGTTCGCTCAGCATCTGCGAATACTGTTTCCCTTGTTTATTTTTCTCATCTTTAGCTCAATGAATATCTCCTTACCGAAATATATATATATATATATATATATATATATATATATATATATATATATATATATATATCTTCTAACTAAAGACCAGACTTCAGCTAAGAGAGTAGAGGACATGTGTGTAGTGTACATGGGTTTAAACATGATGCAACTCTTCCTTGCAGCGTACCCATTTGCAGAAGGATCTGGCTTAGACTGCATCTGTTGATAGAGGAAGAAATCAAGAGATTTCCTTGGCCTTTTGATGTTCATCATTGTTCTGTGGAAGAAACTCTTGTACCTTCTGTAACGGATAAAATTCGTGTACCAGCTCAGCGTTGTGGGACGAGCTCGTTTTTGTCGTTTTGTTCACGAAAGTGACACGTGTTCACGAGTTGGGGCCACGTGCTTGAAATATAAGGGTCACACGTTGTCTGACGTACAACGTTCCCGTTGTGCGCATTGCGACATCTTTGTTCTCACGAAGAACAACGTTTCCGTTGTGGTCTCGACAACGAGCTCGTTGTCTGAAGCACAACGTGAGCGTTGTGCTCTTGACAACGTCGATTGTCGTTACGCGAACAACGAGCCCGTTGTCTCATTGACAACGATGTCGTGCTGTGTTTTAAGGCATCTACGTCGTAACCGAGCTTAAGTCGACAACGAGACCGACTTGTAGGAGGAAGTGATCAGGAGGCGATCCATAATTCCGACAAGTGTGCCGAATTCGCCGCTTCGTGCCGAAAGCACTGTCTTGGCATTTAATGCTGGTCACTTCTGCGTACCGTCCGATCCCGTCCGATTGGACTTGGGGAAGGCTCCCACGTGTAATGCAACCGACGGCAGACATGTCTAAATGTTTGGCAATGAGTGCTAAGACACGTGGTATGGGCACCTATGGCCATCCATGGTCATCGATGACCATACCAACCTCGCCCTATATAAACCCCGTGATTTTTAGTGCACAGGACAGTTTTTTGTTCAGAAACCCAGATCCGAGAAGACGCGTTCAGGGCTTTTAGTGTCTTGCGTATATTTCAGTGATTGTTCTTGCGTTTACTATTCATCATCTTCTACCCCTACTGACTTTACCATCGGAGTACAGGTCAGGGTGCCACACCCTCCGCTCCAACCTTCTGCCAGTAAACCAGAACGTGGAAGAAGCTGCTGCTGACGCGTGTCCGTCCGGTATTTTTCCCCTCACAAAATTGGCGCCGTCTGTGGGAATTAATAAACGGACCCCCCTTCGCTCTCTGAGACCATGGCTGACCAGTCAGAAGTGTTCGGGCATGAGGATCAGACCCCTCACTCTACTTCTTTCATACCCTCTGTCGTGCACATTCCTGGAGCCAGTCCTTCGTCTGGGCAGCCAGAGAGGACCGTGCCTCCCCCTGCTGAGCTCTCTGTTTCAGATCGCGTCTTGGCGATGCTGCAAGTGCAACAGTCTGTTCTGGATCAGATCACCAGGCAGCAACAGTTGATGCAGGCAAGACTGGAGGCGTTCGAGCATAGCAGGCTCGAGGTGGAGGAGGTGCCACTGCAGAGGCCTTCCTTGAGACACCAGTTCGACTTCTCTTCTTCTCCCTCTGCCCCGGAGAACCGTGAAACCAGGTTTGTGCTTCTTCCTACTGAAGGGGATGCAAGGCAACCTCCGGTTCGGGCAGAGCAGAGCATCCCTTCGGATCGTGTGGATTTCAGAGAAGGAGCAGGAAGAGAGGACTTGAGAGTGGGTACTGGAGGTGCAGACACCCCGAAGACTTGGATAACAGCCAAGGAGGTGGAGGCTTTAATCGGTGCTCGCGTTAAGAGCATGAAGGGAGGGGTCCCTGACCACTTTGCTCAGTCAGCAAAGGAGAACGTTGAGAACTCTCCTTTCACGGATGCTATCAACCAGTCTTACACTTCTTCCAAGTTCATAACTCCGACCTTCTCCATGTATACTAGAAAGACAGATCCGGAGGAGCATTTGTTTGACTTCAAGCATGCAATGGCTGTTCGCAACCCAGATGATGATCTTTATTGTAAGGCTTTCCCTAGCAGCCTGTCGGGAGCGGCATCGAAGTGGTTTCGGAACCTACCTCCTGGATCCATCAGCAACTTCTCAGAGCTCAGGTCGGCCTTTATTAATCGCTTCATCATCAATAAGAAGAAGAAGGCAGGTGCAGATACTCTCTTCTCTTTGAGGATGAAGCCGGCCGAATCCTTGAAGGACTTCATTTCGCGTTTCACCGATGAAGTCCACGATATTGACAAGGTTGACGAAGCAAGCTGCATCGCCGCTTTCAAGAATGCTATCCCCAAGCATTCTGAGCTCTACAAGTCCTTAGCTCTTGACTATCCTGTCAAGATGGACGAGTTGATGGTACGTGCCACCAAGTACGGAAGGTACGAGGAGGACGTATCCGTTGTGTCAGCACCGAAGCCCAGGACGAGAGCGGTGGATGTCGTGGAGAGGGCACACCGATCATCGAAGAGGAAGGAGAAGAGGCAGCAGCACGAGTCTTCATCATCTGAGGACTCGCCACCAAGGAAGCGGAAGGAGAAAGTTATATATGTGACCCAGCGGGATCAGCCGGATCGGCGCCCGCTGGAGAGAAATTTTAACCAGTATCAGAGCGGGACGGAGAGACGTCCTAGTGACCAGCAGGCGAGGCAACAGTACCAGCCACGCCAGGCGCAGCCTCAAGTACAGCACGAAAGAGGCGTGCAGCCTAATGAGAGGCGACCTTTTGCAGATCAGACGCCACGCATCAATTTCACGGTCAGCCCGGCGACCATCATGAGGTCAATGGAGGATCAGCCATACTTTGAGTGGCCGGCGAGGGCGGTGCCGGATATCACGTCGGGACCACGGGTGCATGAGTACTGTCATTATCATAAGTGCCGTGGTCATCTCACCAACCGATGCCGTATTCTGAGAGAATACTTGGAGAGGCTTGTTCAGGAGGGGTATTTGAGAGAGTATCTTGCTCCTGACAACGGCGGCAGGGAGGGTACCAGGGAGCCGGTGTCCCAAGCTCGTGGAAGAGAACCCGCCGAGAATCCCAGTACCAGTGGAGGAGCTTCCCTGGGTACGATCAATGTCATTTGCCGCGAGCACACGCCGGAAACTGATGTGGAGAGGAACTTCAGGGCGAAGGCCAGGAAGCTGTCTCATGAGGCTGCAGTGTGCCAGGTGCAAGTGCCTAACAGAAGCGATGAGCAGGCACTCACCTTCACTGATCTTGATCTGGCAGGGGTGGTCCGACCTCACTATGATGCTCTCGTTCTCACCATGAGAATAGGAGACTTCGACATCAAGAGGGTGCTCGTAGATTCTGGAAGCGGAGCGGACATCTTGTACCTTCATGCTTTCACTCAGATGAAGCTGGACCCTTCCGTCCTCATCCCTGCTCAGACTCCCTTGTATGGATTTGATGGTAGCTCGATGAAGCCTGTAGGCGACGTTGTTTTGCCCGTTGTGGCGGGACCCGTTGTCCTTCAGACCAGGTTTTTCGTTCTGGATGCGCCATCACCGTACAATGCCATCTTGGGTCGCTGGTGGACCCATGAGATGAAGGCTGTTCCGTCCTCGTACTACCAGGTGTTGAAGTACCCAACGCGGGACGGGCCCCGGGAGATCCGAGGTGATCAGTTGGCTTCGCAGAAATGCGATTTCCCGGCTTCCGTCGTGCCTTCGTAGCAGTTACAGGTCGTTCCCGTTGTGGAAGAGAGCTCGGAGGCATCGTTGTGCAGACCTTCCGTTGAGCCCACGAAAGCTGTCAATTTGGGAACGGAAGAAGAGCCAAAGTTGTTGCAGGTCGGGACGAGCTTAACAACGGAGGAGGAGCTCGAGTTGCTGGGTTTTCTTGGGCAGAATCTAGACGTCTTTGCATGGTCTCACAAAGACATGACTGGCATCGATCCGAGTGTTATCTGCCATCACCTCAATGCTGATCCTACCATCCCTCCAGTGAAGCAGAAACCTCGGAGGCTTGCTCCAGCTTATCATGATGCAGTGAATGAGGAGATTGACAAGCTGATTCAGTTCGGATTCATTCAGGAGGTGCAGTATCCTGACTGGATAGCCAATGTTGTGGCGGTACCTAAGAAAAACGGGAAGGTGAGAGTCTGCATTGACTTTACTGGGGTCAACAAGGCGTGCCCCAAGGACTTTTTTCCCATGCCAAGGATAGACAGGCTCATCAACGCCACTGCCGGCCACGAGATGTTATCCTTCATGGATGGCTATTCGGGTTATAACCAGATCCTCCTGGCGGAAGCAGATCGAGAGAAGACCACCTTCATAACGGAGCGAGGTTTGTTCTGTTATCGGGTGATGCCTTTTGGCTTGAAGAATGCAGGTGCCACTTATCAGCGTCTAATGAATCTCATGTTCGGGTCACTCCTTGGCAAGACGGTTGAAGTGTACATCGACGATATCGTTGTGAAGAGTCGAGCACGAAGTACTCTTGTGGCAGACCTTGCTGAGCCTTTCTCTGTGCTGCGATCTTTCAATCTGAAGATCAACCCGGAGAAGTGCACCTTCGGGGTTACCTCGGGGAAATTTTTGGGTTACCTTGTGAGTCAGCGGGGGATTGAAGCTAATCCAGCTCAGATCCGGGCTTTGCTGGACATACCAGAGCCTAAGTCGAAGAAGGAGATTCAGAAGCTGACAGGTCGGATTGCTGCGCTCAACCGGTTTATCTCCAAGTCATCCGATCGTTGTAAACCTCTGTTCGAGCTGCTGAGGAAGGACTCCATTTTCGCTTGGACTCCGGAGTGTTCCAGAGCTTTTCTTGCCTTGAAAGAATATTTAGGGTCAACTCCTATCCTCTCGGTGCCAGAGCCAGGTGAAGTCTTATATCTCTATTTGTCTGTTTCAGAGCAAGCCCTCGGTTCCGTCCTGGTGAGAAGCTGTGATGGCATGGAGAAACCTGTCTACTTTATCAGCAAGACCTTTCTCAAAGCGGAGTGCAACTACAGCAAGCTCGAGAAGGTGTGTCTGGCTCTTGTCTTTTCTGCAGAGAAGCTTCGGCCGTATTTTCACGCTCATTCTATCGTTGTCATCACAACGTATCCTTTGAAAGTCGTGTTGGGACGACCCGAGCTGGCGGGGAGGATGTCAAAGTGGGCCGTAGCTCTGAGCGAGTTCGATATTCAGTACCGAGCCAGGAGTTCAGAGAAGGGGCAAGCAATGGCGGGGTTTCTTTCTGACTTTCCTGTGGAGGAGGAGGCGGAGGATGCGTTTGTTAATCTTCGGGAGCTCCCAATTGAAGATGACAACAGAGATGCCGTTGTAGGAGGGGGGGAATCGTCAGAGTGGAGCGGTTGGCTGTTGTACGTGGACGGATCTTCCAATTTCAGTGGTTCAGGACTGGGCGTTGTGCTTATGAGTCCGGACAACATCAAGGTGCAGAAGATGTCGCGTCTTGGGTTCACTGCCTCCAACAACGAAGCTGAGTACGAAGCCTTGCTCCTTGGGCTGGAGTGCGCACGAGAGCTGCAGATCTCCACGTTGAGGGTATTTTGTGATTCACAGCTCGTGGTGAATCAGGTGAATGGTATTTATGAATACAAGGACGATCGGATGAAGCAGTATGCTACTCTCGTTCGTTCGTTGTGTGAAACATTCACCGTTGTGGAGATTAGGCATACCCGGAGGGATGAGAACAGGCATGCTGATGCTTTGGCATATCTAGCTTCCATGGTGCAGGCTGACGAGCCCAGGGCTATTCTGATGGAGTTTCAAGAGTATCCTTCAATAACTCTTCAGGCACAGCGAGAAGTGCTCTTTGTCAATCCAGTCCCGAGCTGGATGACAGGGTTGGTGGCCTATCTGAAGGACGAAGTTCTCCCTATCAGTGTGAAGGAGTCGAGACGCATTCAGTACAAGGCATCTCGTTATACCTTGGTGCAAGGAGAATTGTTCAGGAAATCTTTTGGTGGTCCCTTGCTGAAGTGCGTTCATCCCGTAGACGTGGAGAGAATACTTGCTGAGCTGCATGAAGGTATATGTGGTATTCATTCGGGCGGGAGGACAATTGCCCATCGAGCTCTGGGTCAAGGTTATTTCTGGCCTTATATGCAAGCTGATGCTCAGAAGTATGTCAAGAGGTGCAGCCAGTGCCAGCGGTTTGCTCGACTGATTCATGCCCCAGCTCAAGAGCTTAGCACTGTATCGCAGCCTTGGCCATTTGCACGGTGGGGACTTGATATTGTGGGACCTTTCCCGAGAGCTCCAGGGAATTTGATCTTCCTTTTGGTGGCAACTGACTACTTCTCACGGTGGATTGAAGCTGTGCCGCTTGCACGTATCAGGGAGCAAGAAGTGAAGAAATTCTTGTGGGAGCATATCGTCTGTAGATTTGGCATACCGCAGTCTATCGTTACTGACAACGGGAAGCAGTTCTCAGGACGGCTGATTGCCGACTTTTGCAGCGAGCTGAAGATCAGGCACGTCTTCTCTTCCCCTTACTATCCTCAAGGGAATGGATTGGCGGAGGCAGCCAACAAGAGTATTCTCAATGCCTTAAAGAGAAGATTGGAAGATTCGAAGGGGAAGTGGACCACCGAACTGCACAACGTTTTGTGGGGGTACAGAACGACTCCAAGGAGTCCTACCAATGAAACTCCTTTCTCTTTGGCGTATGGCATGGAGGCTGTCATCCCTACAGAGATCAGTTTGCCTACAGTGCGTTCTTGGCACAGCAAGAAGAAGGGCGAGGAGAAAGATCAGAACGCAGTACTCATGGCTATTCATCTTGACCTGCTAGAAGAGAAGCGAGAGGATGCCAGCATTCAGATGAGGAGGTACCAGCAGCGATTGAGGAACGCCTACAACAAGAAAGTACAACGGAGAGTACTACAGGTTGGTGATCTCGTCCTCCGAAGAGTGTTCCAGAACACAAGAGAGCTTAACAGTGGCAAGTTGGGACCAAACTGGGAAGGGCCCTATATCGTAGAACGATTGGGGAGTCCTGGAGTCTGCTACTTGAAAGACTTGCAAGGTAACCTCATCTCAAAATCTTGGAACATCATGAATCTGAGGCAATTCTTTCAATAGGGTCTGAGATGTGCTTACAAGTTTTTTTCAGTGATCTTACATAATCATAATGCTCATATTTTAACATGTGATTCGTTATATTATGTGCCTGCTCGTTGTGTGATCGACCATCGTCTAGTAAACAGTGTAATATTGTGAATGTTTTGCAAGTAATTCGAATAAAGTTTCTGACTGAACGACGTACTCACAACGAACACGGGTGGCTTATATAAGGATGTCATCTGAGCAAATCTAGTGGCTTAACCTAATGACATCCTCTGAGCATGTGTTTCGGAACTGAGTCACGTCGCGTTCGTCTCATGAATTTTATTTGTCAGATTACATTCACAGTGAATTACGCGAATGATGCGTCTGAATCAGTGCTTGCTTGCAATGCTTGTTCATAAGTAATTTTACATAGTGCTTTGCTCATGGTGAACGATCGTAGTGCTTTGCTCATGGTGAACGATCATAGTGCTTTGCTCATGGTGAACGATCGTAGTGCTTTGCTCGTAGTGAACGATCGTAGTGCTTTGCTCATGGTGAACGATCGTAGTACTTTGCTCATGGTGAACGATCGTAGTACTTTGCTCATGGTGAACGATCGTAGTGCTTTGCTCGTAGTGAACGATCATAGTGCTTTGCTCATGGTGAACGATCGTAGTGCTTTGCTCGTAGTGAACGATCGTAGTGCTTTGCTCGTAGTGAACGATCATAGTGCTTTGCTCATGATGAACGATCGTAGTGCTTTGCTCGTAGTGAACGATCATAGTGCTTTGCTCGTAGTGAACGATCATAGTGCTTTGTTCGTGGTGAACGATCGTAGTGCTTTGCTCGTAGTGAACGATCGTAGTGTTTTATCCGTAGTGGTAACTCGTGGTGCTCTGATCGAAGTACTTAATCGAAGTGTTCTACTAGCAGTGCTTGTTCGTTGTGCTTTAATCGTTGCGCTCTACTCATAGTGTTCTGCTCGTAGTGTTTCAATTACTCATGATGTGTTCTTTCTTATTCTGTGTGTATGCGTTATACTATATTATGAGGTGAAAAGAAGTGCAAACTTGGCAAAGAAGAGCGATCCATTCATATCGAAAACCTATTTCAGCGATAACTTTTCATAAAAGGAAAAAGAGAATTTACATCAACATAAAAGAGAAGCAGAAGCATAGGAAGGGGCAAAGGATCAGAAGAACAGAAGATCGGAGAGACAGCAGGTCAGACGAGCTCAAGGTCAGGCTCTGTTGCCGTTGTAGCAGGCGCAGCAATGGAGGCTTCAGCGATAGGAGCTTCCACCGGAGTAATTTCATCGGCAGCAGGAGGAAGCTCTGGGGCAGCAAGCTCGGAGTATGGCTCGGTAGGAAGGAGTGCAGGGCCTTCAAGAAAGTGAGGCAGCTCAACGCCTTGTACCTCGGGCTCGTTGTCGAGCTCGATCAGTTCCTTGCTCGGAAGCTCGGAGAACGTGGTGGCGTCCTCTTCATTGTCCTCCTTCAGGCGGCCTTGCTGGCGGAGCGACTCGAGAACCTCTTTCTCGGTCTCAGCACGATCTTCATCCAAGAGCGTGTCCAGCTGAGACTGGTAGTGCTGCTGCAGTCTCAGGGTCACGGACCTCTCGGTGTCCTCCTGAATTTTCTTGGCCGCCTCGAGCTCCTCCGCCAGAGCCGACCTGGCTGCCTCAATTTCCTCCAGTTGTCTACCCAAAGCTTGGGAGACATGCTCAAGCTCACTGATGCGCACAACAGCATTCTCAGTCTCTTGCTTGGCCTTCCTTTCGGCCTCCTTCGCTGCTCGTGCCTCAGCTTCGGCCTTTTCCCTAACCTTGGTGGCAGTGCCGAGCCTTACTTCAGCACGAGTCGTTTCAGCCTTGGCTTGAGACAGATCGAAGTCTGCCTTGAGTCTCTCCTCGACAAGGGTCTTCTCCAGCGTCTCCGTCCTGTCCTTCCAGTAGTTGATCCCGTCTCGCAGCTGAGTGTATTTGTCCTGACTGCGATCGCAGAGCTCTTGCACGAGCGCGTTCATCTGCAAAGAGATGTCTGGGCGTTAGCATAACAAGAAGTAGTATTTCAAAACGATTGAGGTAGAAGACGAAGGAGGGAAAGCTTACTGTTGCCACGGACTGACAGGCGGCGTAGGACAGGTCGGCTAAGTGGAGTTGGCCAACCTCAGCGATGTCCCTGGGGAGCCTCATCGCATAAGTTAGAGCTCGGGCAGCCGTCCTCGAGCTCTTCGCCGATTCAATCACGGTCGGCACTCCGAACCGAGTGAAGTCGGGTGACCAGTCCGGAGCGGAGGTCGGCAGCATATTGGCCGGGAGACTTGTCGTTCCGGTTTCCGTTGCCGCCAAGGCAACGACAGCGGAGCTCGTACCGGCTGGGGCAGCATCAGCCCGAGAAGGGGCAGGGGCTGAGCTATCCTCGGGCACTGCCGATGTCGCCTCGGCTCCTGGGTTTGTTGGAGGAGGAGCAGCAATGACCTCGACCTCTTTTTCCGGGCGTTTGTCCGCCTTGGCCTTCTTCCTGGCCTCGTGCTCGGCCGGGGCAGCCACCTTTCTCTTCGGGTCAGCAGGCGCTGTACCCTTGGAAGAATGATTCTTCTTCTTCTTCGGCAATGATGGAGGTGGAGGCGGCTGGACTGCAGGGCGAGCGGACCTCGGCTTCCTGCTCAGCGGCGGTAGGTTTGAGTCGGCCATTGCTTCTTCCTCTTCTTCGGGTAGGTGAGGGAACGGTGAAGGTTCGGAGGGGGAGGCGCCCTGTTGCTGTTGTTGCGGTTGTTGTTGAGTAGTTGCTGGGTTACTGGAGGAACCCCGCTTGACGAGCTCGAGTGGTTTCCACCTAATGTATTCCCCGCCTCGAGCACGGCGGATACCAGTAAGAAGTTCTTGTTCTTCTGGGGTCAGCTTCTTGTATGGAAATTTCTTTGGGTCCACTGCACACAAAAGAAGGCAAAATGAGTACAACGAGGAGAGTTAGCAGGACGAGAAGATACAGTGTACAACGAGAACGTAGTCAGGACAATGGCGCACAACGGACAACGGATGACTAGTAGTATACCTGCTTCCACTCGGAAGACGTTGGGGACCGAGAAATTCTCTGCCTTCCAGCCGCCAGAGACGACGAATGGAGTGGCCTTCCATTTCCTTTCTCTGTCAAGGATGCCCGAGACGAGCTCTGGACAGTAGGGTTTCTTGTTCCACGAGAAATAGGAATACAGACCGTCGTCATTGCCTCGGCATCTGACGGCATGGCAGAAGTGGAATAGATGCCTAGCCTCTATGGGGTACCCGTCCTTGATGAATTTGATCATCATGGACATGTATTTGTGGAAACCCGGGTGCATTTGCCCCGGTGCAAGTTGCAAGGTGGACAGAACTTCATCCAAGACAGGATGAAGAGGGAAGCGAAGGCCAGCCTCAAGCTGGGAAAGGTAGACAACGGTACAAGCAGAGCGCCTGTCTATGATGGCATCATCTCGCATGAAATGGAGATTGACATCGGCAGGGAAGTCGAAACGTTCCCTGTAACGGTTCAGATGCGCCAACTGGAATTGGCGCAGAACTGATGATTTTTCAATGTAGGCACCATGAGGTGCGCTACCTGTGCAACTGGCCTCGTCATCAGAAGGGCCTCTAACTCCCTCTATCCTAGCAGGTTCTACGGGGACGTTGGCAGCCATGGTGGTAAGAAGAAATCGGAAAGAGGGACAAGAACAAAAGAGTATGCGCGGAGCAAAACCACACTGGGAACCAGAGAAGGGAGAAATGGAAAAACAGTAAGAAAGAATAAGAGATAGGGGTGAAGGGCGTACCGAACTGAAAAACTCAGAAAGATCGTTGAAGAGCTTGAGGAAGACGAACTTTCGGGCGAGAAGAAGATTCGACAGAGTAACAGTGCTTGATGAAACAGGGTGGGTGAGAGAGAGGATTCGATGGGATTTTATTGACGTCTCTGGCTCGCGAAAGTACACCACTACCCTTCATCTGAGGCGTACACCTGTATCGACGGAATTAAGAGTAGTGGCAAGATCGTCTTTTCACCGAGTATGATAACCGTCAGGGTCATTAAAGCATTCTCGAAATTTAAAACGGTGATGATGACAGCCTGTCCGCATTGAAGAGACGCGACGGTTCGCACGCGTGGCCAGCTGGCGTGAACGGTCGACCTTCTCAATAAGCGTTTAAAGCACGCAACGTTTCGCCTTCCGGAGTGGTGTCAGGTATGATCTTGTTGTTCGTTTATGACGCTTCGAACTACGTTCCAAGCATCATAAAGGGGCAAATTGTAACGGATAAAATTCGTGTACCAGCTCAGCGTTGTGGGACGAGCTCGTTTTTGTCGTTTTGTTCACGAAAGTGACACGTGTTCACGAGTTGGGGCCACGTGCTTGAAATATAAGGGTCACACGTTGTCTGACGTACAACGTTCCCGTTGTGCGCATTGCGACATCTTTGTTCTCACGAAGAACAACGTTTCCGTTGTGGTCTCGACAACGAGCTCGTTGTCTGAAGCACAACGTGAGCGTTGTGCTCTTGACAACGTCGATTGTCGTTACGCGAACAACGAGCCCGTTGTCTCATTGACAACGATGTCGTGCTGTGTTTTAAGGCATCTACGTCGTAACCGAGCTTAAGTCGACAACGAGACCGACTTGTAGGAGGAAGTGATCAGGAGGCGATCCATAATTCCGACAAGTGTGCCGAATTCGCCGCTTCGTGCCGAAAGCACTGTCTTGGCATTTAATGCTGGTCACTTCTGCGTACCGTCCGATCCCGTCCGATTGGACTTGGGGAAGGCTCCCACGTGTAATGCAACCGACGGCAGACATGTCTAAATGTTTGGCAATGAGTGCTAAGACACGTGGTATGGGCACCTATGGCCATCCATGGTCATCGATGACCATACCAACCTCGCCCTATATAAACCCCGTGATTTTTAGTGCACAGGACAGTTTTTTATTCAGAAACCCAGATCCGAGAAGACGCGTTCAGGGCTTTTAGTGTCTTGCGTATATTTCAGTGATTGTTCTTGCGTTTACTATTCATCATCTTCTACCCCTACTGACTTTACCATCGGAGTACAGGTCAGGGTGCCACACCCTCCGCTCCAACCTTCTGCCAGTAAACCAGAACGTGGAAGAAGCTGCTGCTGACGCGTGTCCGTCCGGTATTTTTCCCCTCACACCTTCCATTTGATTAGAGTCTGAAATGCAACCAATCAGTGAAGACCTCAGTCACATTAATACAATTTCAAGCTTAACAAATACAAATATATATGAAATCAGCTGACTATGAAATTGTCACATATGTTGCTAAGAAAAAATTCAGATTGGGAGGAATGGATCGCCACTCGCCGTCTACCTGGTTTCTCTTTAGTTAGAGAGAGAGGAGTAATCTGGGGTTTGGAGATGATATGGAAGGAGAAAGGGCAATTTTTGTCTTTTATCTTCTTTTCTATTTTTTTTTTTTTAAATTGGTGTATACTAATAAAAGTTGGGACGCACTCATGCCATTTTCAACGGGGCCTTCAAATGAAGTAGCAAAGGACGCTGTGCCAGGAAGGATAAAATCCTCTCCAACGAGGGCACAACAACTGAAAGATCAAATTTGCTACTTTGATTTTCACATAACAAATTTGTCGTTCAACCAAATGGCAAATCCTTTCAAGCATTAAAATAATAGTGAGCCCTTTGCCAATTCAAATGGTAAAATGATTCAAACGGTAATAGTGAGCCCTTTGCCAATTAAAATAATAATAAAATACCTCAATTTACTACTTATCTTAAGAGTGATAATTTTGAAAAAATACAAATGGAGGTAGCAAATATGTATATGGGGTAACAAAGTACACATTTGCTACCGCCTACTTTCATTTGCTACTTACCCTTGGAGATGGTCTTAGTACCCTTAATGTATTTTTTTCCCCAAATTAAATAGTCTGAATGGAAAACTTTTGAAAGAAATTGAAACACAATGAGCATTGTTTGTGAATCTCTTTCCCCACACGATTCTTGTTTTTCTCTTATACTTTTGATCAATTTTCTTGCAAAAGATACACATGCTAGAAACCCAATTGGCCAATTGAGCTATGATTGTAAGTGGAGTGGAGGGTTTGACTTTTTTTTTTTTGGAATTTTGTGAATATGGCTAATTGTTTCAGGGTAGACCACTTCCATTCTCTTTTGGGAGCACCACATCTCGAGTGTTGCCTATTTGATTTTAAATTCAAATAATTTTTCAATATTTCATACTATTGGATAAATAGACAAGGAAAAGTATTTCGAGCGCTTTCATTTATTCGTATTAACTAGTTGTTTGCTTAAGAAAATAAAAGCTTACAGAATATTTGGGAAAACAAATCTGAAAGGATATTATGAACATAGAAAATGATATGTATAGAAAAAAACTATATATATATCATTCTACTAATAAAAGTACAAGGAGTAACCTAAACTTTATTTGGACCTAAATACCCTTTAATTAAAAATATAAACTTATTTACTTAGGGTATCTATTAAAAATAAATCTCCTTCATGAGCTTGCCCTCCTAGCACATTTCAAGAGTGTGTACCTTATCCTTATACCATAGAAAGCAAAACTACTCAATTCTATTAATATTGCTCTTATCTTTCTTTTTGATTATCGATTTGCATATATCCAGTTATATGATCTACTGAAGTGATAGAATCCTATATGGACTCTATCTATCATAGTTCTATCATATCTCTGTTGTAAATATTTTCTAAGATGTATACGTTTCTCTCTAAACAATTGTGTGTTATCTCATCACATCTCATTCTAAGGGGATTACCTCTCTCACCCATCTCTCTCTCTCTCTCTCTCTCTCGCGTCAAGTAACCCTGGACAGAGCCTTCTCCTCATTCCTACAGCCCATTCTCATGTTGAAGCACACCCCCAACAGCAACCCTTATTTACGTCTAGCAGCTTCATATCTTCCTGCTCATACAGTTTTCAACAGAGTGCCACTCTTTACCATGGGCGTGAAATGATTGTTGGCACAGTTCTACCTACAAGTTTTGCTTCCAATAACAAGGTTCACCTACAAAACTTGATTTTTGTTTTGTTACCATGCTCTTCTTTTTGTTTAAATAAATATTAGCACAACCATTATACATACTACATAGCATGAATGGTTCGGGAGATATACTTCATGTGTTTTTGGAATTATTTATAAAGAGTAAACCTTTGTTTTCTTTCCATGATCTTCCTTATGTCTAAATAAATATTAGCATACCCATTATACATATTGTATACTAGAATGCATGCATGGTTCGGGAGATATATTTCATGTGCTTTTGGAATAATTTAAAAATAGTAAACCTTAATGCGGGATGTGGGAGATGGAAGATGTGGCTTGAGGGGATAGAGAGAGTCGTGTGAGAGGGAGAGATAGGGAGATGTGGCAAAGGGGGATACCCAACTTTCTTAAAACCTCTTCCCAATTTAAAACTAAAAATCTTATTAATTCTAACTAAGATAGGACACTTCATAAATACTAATCAATAGTATTTAATTTATATATAATTTAAATAGATAGTAAGTATTAATTAGGACCCTTTATTAGTCTGTTTCAATATGGACTCTCTACTAACAAGAATCTTCAATAAATTAATGAGTGATAGTCAAATTGAGATTTGTTACAATTATTTTATTATATTAATGATTTATTTTATTTTTTTACTTAAAATATTTTTTAATTTCATTAGTAAAAAATTAATTCGTGCAAAGCACATGAACCGTTACAATTAAAATGGACACTTGGTAAGAAAGGACGGGGCGAGCTAGACGTCCACGAGGAGGGGTGGTGGTGATAATGTTAAATTGTAATTTAATTATATATTTTTTATTAATAGCAAATTGATACGTGCAAAGCACGTGCAATTTTACTAGTATATATATATATATATATATAGCTTTAACATGTTTTTGTTCCCTCAATAAAGTCTTAGGGTCAAGTCAGACCTAATTTTGAAAAGCCCTCTTACTTGAGTGCGAGACTTGGTAAGCAATTAGCCTCGCCCTCTATTCTATATGTTATACTAAATATAATATATGAGTTTCTGCATATAAGTTGTTGCTTTTACCCTAGTTTGCAAATACACTGTTATGGATAACATATTTGTAAATTAATTCATCATTATGCAACCGTTAGACAAAGAACCTCAACCCTTAGTTCCATTAGAGTTTCGTTTATAACTGTTAACAAAATGACTATTATGCCCTTAAAATGTTTTTGAACTATGGTTAATAAGTTTTAACCATTGTGATTAATCTTTTTTAATTTTTATTTTCTAAAAACCAAGGTTAGATGCTCTAACCTAAAGCGTTAGTAAATCTTAACCATAGTTAAGGGTATATAATCTTTAGCACTAAAGGTTAGTGGTAAAATGATTATTATACCCTTATGGCATGTGTAATCTTTTAACTTTCTTTAACAGTGGTTAAGATTCACTAACCCTAAGGGTTAAAGCATCTAACCTTAGTTTTTAGAAAAAAAATTAAAAACTAACCACACGGGTTAAAACATTTTAACCATCAAGGACAATTTAAGGGCATAATAGTCATTTTATCAACAATTATTCACGAAAGTCTAACGGAACTCATGGTTGAGGGTTGCAAAATTATGAGTTAATTTTCAAATATGTTGTTAGTAATAGTGTAATTGCAAATTAGGTTAAAACCATAAGCTTATATGCAAAAACCTTATAATATATTTCATATATAATATAACAACATAAGACTTATAATAACATAAAGAGTAATGCCACATCCACTCTCCGGTTGTCAACTTTCTGCTCTTTTTTTTTTTTTTTTTCTAATTTTAAACAAAAAGATAATAAAAGTGATGGGTCTCACAAAAGAGTTGTCTTTTTACTTAAAAGTAAGAAAAACAATAGAAGAGTGAACAACCAGAAAGTGGAGGTAGCATTGCTCTAACCTAAAAGGCTAAGCCTTATCGTGTGTATGCAAAGCATACTAATACCGGGTAATATTCTTCTAGAACATTTTTAACATAGTATCTTGTAATGTTTTTCCTTTTAAAAAACTTTAATATAAACAAAAACTTAATGAGTGTATGTGTAACGAAAGTTTCTTTTCAGAATCTCTTAATGTTACCACTTGTAAGAGTAGTGGTTCCTCGGGCTTACGCATCATGAAGTGGAAGGTCCTGAGTTCGACTTCTCACTCCCCCTTTAGGGCTAGTTCCACATGGGATTTTCCCGTAATTTCCTGGTGTAGCGGGTTGCGGGCTCTCGTTGCATCCTCATGGATTAGTCCTGACCCGAAAGGTTGGGGACACCTTAAGTTTCCAAAAAAAAAAAAAAATCTTTTAATGTTACTACTTGTAAGTATTAATGTTTTTCATATAAGAAAATATAACTATACTAATACTAACAATTTAACGGTAACAATTGACGATGTACTAATCTATACTAATACTATATGCCGGTTGGTTCCACGTGACATATCTCATTGACCTCTATTTTCTATTATGGTTCATGCAACATATCTTTTGATTGATTCAATAAGAAAACGTCATTTCACCCTTTTAATTATTGTTCTTCCTTCTTGATTAAGTGATCACATTTTCTAACTCTTGGTCTACCTTCTCCTTAATTCTCTATAAATAGTAGACAAATCTATAAGACACTTTCATTTTCAAACATGTAAGGATTTGACATGTTGTACATTTTAGTTAATATGGTTTAGTAGGGAGGTTTTTCCTAAACAATGGAACATCTCGAGTGAAAATCTTAAGAATTTTATTTTTACGGCAGCTATTAGGAAGTTCTTAAGTCTAGGTGCATTATGACATGAGTGCATTTTCGGGTACTATATTTTGGGTAATTCGATGCCATGAGAAGCTGTTTCTGACATTACTTATCTAGTTATCTTTATACTTATGGGTCTCTACATAGAGCTTTGACAGAGTATTAGTGCATTTTAGGCACTATTTTGAGTTTTCTATTTTTCTCTTGCAATAACGATTTGAAATATCATAGATTTTCTCATTGAAATTAATGAGATTCACACTATTATTGATATGAGGAGTAAACAATGAAATTCAAATTATTCTTGATATTCATTGGTGTTAAAGTGTCAAGTGGTTTCATCTAAAGTTCTTCACTTCTCAATTAATGGTAAAAAAAAAAATTAACAATAATAAACGAACAAAAGAGATCTTTCCTAAAATAATAGTCTACCTTAAATCTCTCTTTATATATAAATATGTATATAAATTATATTGATTTACTTAGATTATAATTAATTATATTAACTCTTTAATTAGTAAATACTTTATAAAAAATTGAAATTTTTGACATGGTATCTCTATTTGATTTTTATTTCACATTTTCTTATATTATGTAAATCAGTGGTAGTGTTAAAGTGAGTCCCACTAGAAAAAAAATTAATTAGATGTTGTTTCGGATTGAAGAATCGGAAAAGATTAACATTTTTTTTTTTTCTATGTAAACTTTTCTTTATAATAACTAATATTTTTAAGAACTTATTTATTTATAAGAAATATCATCTTTAAAACTTTTAAATAATTTTGACACATTAAATTTTTAGATGAGATGAGATAATTTTTTTTTTATAATGATGCAAACTTACTTTCTTGAAATTATATAATAATAAGATAAAAATTTATATATAACAATAAAATTATAAATTTTTAAATGATAAAATTAGTTACTTTTAATAGGATACAACCTATATATATAAAAAATCTCCCAAGAGATGACTAAACTATCATTAGTTTTATATTATTTTTTTACTGTCTATTTTTAATTTTCTCATCATATTTTTCGTTTATTCATTTTCATTCAACATCCCGTACATTTGCACGTGGTTTTTGCTAGTACTAACACTACTAAAACACCTCGTATTGCTCTTTGAGTTGCATTATCAAACCTAAGCTTGAAAGAGGAGAAGGGCTGTATGTTAGGTTGACAATCAATATAAAATATATATTTTTTAATTCTTTTGGCCTTGGCTCGAGTCCCGTCTTTGAGGGTAGGACTTTGGCTAGCTAGGGAATGAGGGCTGAGAGTTAGGGTCTCACCCCGTGAATGAGGGCTGGGCCCGGTATGACCTAGGAACCTGGCCTTTCGAAGGCTTTGACAGCCCAATAATGGTGCCGTTCCAGGCAGGCACGAAAAATAGCGGAACAAATACAGGCTTCTCAGAATTGAAACTGAGAAACGCATTTTGAAAAACGTTTTTTTTTTCTTTCCCATACGCTAGCTCGTCAGAAAGGAAACAAACGGTTCTTTCCAGCATAGGTCGTCGTCTTCTCCATAACTCTCAGAGGCGAACAGGTGCTCTCTCTCTCTCTTCCTGTCCCTCTCGCTCTCTCTCTCTAGCTCTGCGTGCTCTGTGTTTTGTGATGAAAGATGAGCATATAAGTTAGGATTCGTTCCTTTTTAGATTTGAGTTTAGGGTTTTTCAGGTGAGAGGATCTCTTTTAGTTCTTGAGTGCTCCGTATGCGATTTGCAAAAGGTTCTTGAGGTTAGGGTTTTTCAGGTGAGAGGATCTCTGTAAGTGAGGTCCGGTCGTTTTTTTAGTTATATTCTTCGCTACAGATCTTAGGATTCTATTCTTCTGGTTCTCTCTTTAGATCCTATGATAGATCTGAGGTTCTGAGGCTTTGTGCTCAGGAAGTGAAGTTATATTTCTTTTCTTCTATTTGATTTTGGAGTTGGAAATTCAAGTTGTTCAATTGGGATTTCTGATTTGAAGGGTTGGTTTGTGATTGAGGTCCAAAACCAAGTACCTATTTGGCTGGATCTCGGTTTTCCGAAAACCCATCTGGTTGATTTCAATCTGTTGATTTTTCTCTGACGTAATTTTACACGGCCAGGTATCAATGATTTACGATCGGAAGAAGTGAATAACCCCCATCAGTATCTGTGCCTGTATATGGTTTTTGTATCAAAGATGACGGTAATGGTCTAAGCCATTAGCCATAGTTCATCCCTTTTGTTTTAATAGAGGTCGAATTCTGTATTAGGTCTATATGAAGAGTTAGCACCATATCAAGCTTGTCATACGTCATGGATGGTGGATGCTTCAGATATAAACGAGGACACCTCTCAAC
Organism: Tetracentron sinense; assembly: GCA_015143295.1. Classification (NCBI taxonomy): domain Eukaryota; kingdom Viridiplantae; phylum Streptophyta; class Magnoliopsida; order Trochodendrales; family Trochodendraceae; genus Tetracentron; species Tetracentron sinense. The sequence goes on from CM026563.1 coordinate 36,512,742, forward strand.
GTTTGTATATATTATGAATGACAATATAATTTCATTGATGATTGTTATTATTTGCTTCTGGGTGTGAGTGTGTATACCTCTGATAATAGGCACTTTTTCTCTTCATCTATAATCTATAATTATATGATTATCTGAATTTGTTTGAAATAATTAGCATATAGGTCCTGTTTCTTTTGTTTAGTCTAATATAATTTTTTTTTTTTGCTAAGTGTCAACTTTTCAAAACCTAAGGACTTTGGACCCTGTCTGAATGGGCCAAGGCCCGTACAGAAGAGAGACTGCAAATGCTATCAAATTCAACAATCTAGTTTCCTAAGGTGTAGCAGGTGCGGCCATTGGGAGGGAAATTGATATCTTTAGCACTTTGGCCCATAAATGCAAAAACTTTAATTAGATGATGTTGATAATTTGAAATGCATTGCCTCTGATTAGATGTCAACCACTAACCAAGACGAAAGAGATTGTGGAGCTGCAAGGTGGATTGGACCCCTAAGGGGGAAATAGTTTTAATAGAATTAATGGCCGAAGATGTGAGAAAAGGAAACATGCCAACCACTCTCAAAAAGGCGTGGAATACTATTATAAATGAAAATTTCTATACTTGAATAGGACATAAACATACACCTTAATAGTTCAAGAACAAATTCAACAAATTGAGGCAACACTTTACGGAAATTAAAAGCTCTGTGATGTCTCAACAGGAATTGGTTGGAACTCGATCACCAAGACGGCCACAACTCCTGAAGAAGTACGGAATTCGTATATAAAGGTATATTACAAACTTTTGATTATGTTTACCCATTCCTTGTATACATCACAAATAATAATAATGGGTGTAAAACCCTTACGCAAAGTAGTTTTGCAACAGAGGGTGTCCAATGTTTGACGAGCTAGTAATAAATGGTGACACCACTACGAAGGGTGAAAATGCAGGAGCCTCTACCCAAGGAGCATTGGATACAAATGATGATGATGCACATCAATGTTTTAAAAATCGACTAGGTGGGGGAGTGTTTTGAGATGAGAGAGGGGAGGGTCGTGTGGTGTCCACAGCTATGTCGGGATCTAAATGATTTGGAAAGTAGTTGGGTCTCTTATTGTCCTGTCTTGGTTCTGCTTTTGTGAGTCTTGATGATTGGGATTGTAGATTATGGTCCAAAAGCAGCAATGATCTATTTTCAGTCAGATCACCATTACTCTCAGTTGAATTACCATCCTTTGCATCCTTTCCCCATCGACAAGAGTTGATTCCAAGCATTCCACCCAAGGTCTATTTCTTTCTCTGGAATGCATATTTGAACAAAATCCTTACCTATGATCACTTAAAACATAGAGGGTGGAGTCTCGCCAATCGATGTTTCCTGTGACGCCCTGAACCCGCGCCTAGGGAATCAAGTTCCGAGACGCGTGTCCGTTCGTCAAATCATGCAAGCGGAAGACTTTACCCGCAAAAATGCGGGAAATTTAAACATTTATCAGATGCTCCCAAAAAGCAAATAATACCTGTCATCACAATAGCCATCATACAAACCATATACCTGTATTATTTACATCAAGTTTGTTTTACAAAAGTAGGCGTCTCTATCACGCCAGGTACAACTTGTACAAGCTTCCAAAATATCCAGATAGATTTTTCACTTACTGGTCAGCAGCTCCAAGATCTGCTGACACAAAAAGTCAGTGAGCTATGAAGCCCAATAAAACCACAATCCTTCTAAACTATTTTCCACATAATAACATGCATCAATAATGATATAATAAGCAGTTCAATTTGCATATTACAGTAAAATAGAACAGTATATAATAAATTGTGACCCAAGGTCACTTAGGGTTACGTCACCCTAACAGAGGTTCCCGACCTCACATTACTTTCTAATTATGAGGTTCAGTTATGAATGTATTATATTACCAAATTATCGTTTCGATCATCAATCATGTTTCATTTGGAGTCCTAAGACTCTATTAATTGGCCACAACCCACAAATGTTTAGCTTAAAGTCTCTAAATCATAACCATAATACATTGAGTCATTTAGACTCACACACGTTGTTCTGGCTTTCACTCGAACATGACAAAACCTTGGGTATACCAACCCAACTCACTTGGAATCCGATGATTTCATACCGAACTATGAGTCCACCAACTCAAACAAATACACCAACTCTGAGTATACCAACTCAGACCACTTCGTATCCGAAGCTTACACACACAACATGGGCATTCACCCAATAAGAACATTTTTCCATTCAATTGACTGGCCACATCTACCGTGTATTCGCCGCCATCGCCCTGGGTATCAGTTATGAAGGAACCCCGACCAACCTGCCTACCGTCATCTTCTGGCTAGTCTACGGAGGAACCTCGACATCTATACCAATGCCGACATCTCCTGACGTTCCACCAAGAAGGGACCACGATAGACACAGTGCCGACATCTTCTAACCCACCCAGAGAGGAACCCCGGACTATACACTATCTGATGTTTAGCCACTTTAAACTCCCTAGGACTCCGACATCTCCTGACTATCAGTCACGGAGGAACCACGGGCCATGCAGGACACCGCCACTCCTGACCTAGTCCAAGAGGCACCACGGACGACCTAGACAAACAGACCGACATCTCCCGACTATCAGTCACGGAGGAACCCCGGGCCTTACTGGGCACCGTCTCTCCTGACCTAGTCAAAGAGGAACCACGGACTATACTGAACTCTGGTTAGATTTTCTAACCACAGGTTAACCCCAGTTAACCCAAGCCTCGCTTGATTAACTGAAATACTTGGGCCTCGCGCCTGTGAACCAACTCCGGTAACACACTGTCCCGTTAGGGAACGTTTTCAAGCTAATGGATGTCTTCATAGCCTTACAAGACATGTAAAACAACTTTTTGTCACCCTAGAGTGGCGATACAATTTACCGGGGACCCGATCTGGGCTCCCTGAGGGACCACATAAAATCACAACATCACATAGGGGTCTTCGACCCTTTTTCATTCACGTCAAAAGATATGCATATACATCACATGAAATAATATAGCAAAATAAGCGGAAAAAGGAAAAGAAAAGATAGGGGTTTTATTGTTTCACGTGTTTCGAGGCCTCATAGGCAAAAACGGATGTCACCAACGCGTTCCCAACGACGATCAACCCCGGGGTAGAGCGCATGCAACTTTCTCTCTCTACCTTTTTCTCTCTCTACATGCAAAACGAGACGCCGGAGAGAAAATCGGACGCCGCCAACGCGTCGGGGACGTCGAAAAACCTCAAGGACCCACTTTTCTCTTCTTTCTCTCTCCTCTTTCTCTCTCTTCCTTTCTCTCTCCTCACTTTCTCTCTCTAAAATCTGTTGTGGCAGAAATCTCCCACTGTTGCAAAACCGTGAGATTAAAAGGGGCTGCCCCTATTTATAATGCAAGGGTCATGTGCCATGCACATGACCACCATTAATGGCCCCGTTGACCAAGTCAACGGGTTGACCATTTGACTATTATTCCGTATTTTCTCGCATATACGGCATCCGTAATCCTACTTAATGACATCCGATTTTGACGAAACTTTAGGTGACCGAACTTGGAGCAGTCCGACACCTACTGTAAAAATTTCGGGGAAAAATACTGAGTTTTGACGGCTACACTTTAGTCCGGAAGAAAATTACAAAACCCACTAATTTCCTGATTTCGAACACAAAACAGGCCGCCGTTTCTTCGTTTGAGATAACTAACTGCCGTGACGACAGACATTAGTCCCCACGGCCGACCGACACGCATTAGTGCTAACCGCACGGATTTCTATTAGGATTTTCAACAGATATTGGGTCCCACTTAATTTCTGGAAATATGGAAATTTTCCGTTTTTCTCAATTTTATCACACATAATGGCCCCGCGGTCTCGCGAAATGATACTTGACGGAATCGATACGGTAGGGGTGTGTCTCGAGCGTAGTTCTGGCACATGAGCCCGTGCTAAGGCTAGGGGGGGGTGTGTGTACATAGAGTGGTTAAGGGTCTAGCCCGGAGGCTAAGGTTTAGTTGACCGGGTTGGTCAAGAGCAAGGTTAGTCTAACCACAATTCGAAGAGTGTTAACCATGGTTAGATAGGCTAACTAAGGTCAAAAAGCTTAACAAGCATGTCTTTGGTCTTTTTAAATTCTTTGAATGTTTTTGATATTTTTGAATGTTTTTCATTTTTTTTTTGGATTTTTTGAATAGTAGCTTAGGCTTGTTGCGGAGCAACGGGCCTAAACTAACTATGGCTATTTAAAGTTATCCTAGAGTTAATCTAATTCACAAAGGGTTAACTAATCCTGAAATAAGCTAAATTTAGGAAACCAAAGGGCCAAAATATCAAAGATTAAATCTAATCTAGAAATGAGTTCTAAGATTAACCTAAGAATCTAACTAGCTTAAAATCAACCTATCCTTAAAAAAAATAGATTTTAGAATTGGTGAGGCTAGCTTAGAAATTCGAATTTTAATTGGTTGAGACTATCCTAAAATCTATCTAAGAGTCATACTAAAAAACTAAACAAACTATTTACAGATTAACTCAGTTGCTTGAAGACTGAAAAAACCTAACTACTAACCAAATTATTTACAAATTTTAAGAAGCTAATTACCTATTGTAGATTTTAAAGAACTACCACTAACTAGGACTAACCAAGCTATGTACGTATTTGAAAGAAACTAAGAAAGTTTTCTACCGATTTTTAAAACTAACTAACTACTAATCCAAACTATGTATGTATTTGAAAGAAACTAACTAAGCTTTCTACAGAGTTTTTAAAAAACTAACTACTAACCACAAAGGATTTATCCTAAGTTAGAACTAACCCAATAGATTCATACTGACATTTAAAACTATCCTATGATTAAAGTTATCTTAATCAGATTTAAAAAAAAAAACAGAATTTCAAATGGCTTGAAACCTATCTTAGAATGTAAACTAATGAATCTACAAAAATAGAATATGTAACAAACTCAAGCTAAGAAACAAATTGTAGAGGAGCAAGAAAGGGGACTCACCTATGTTCGACAATGTGGAGGGGAGGAGGGCTAAGTGCGGCTGCTGCTAGACCTCCTGGCCAAGAAAAACACTGGTCACTCCATTAATTTGATGGTGGTCTTGGTCGGTGGCATGGTGCGGTGATGATGGAACTGGTGTGAGCTAACGATGGAGGGATAATGCAGTTGCAAACGGAATGCCTTGATCAGCTACTGTGGTGGGCGGAGCTGATGGGTGTGCTTCTAATTGAATCATAGGAGAGAGTTGGGCATCTGCTATGCTGAGATGGGGTACTGCCAAGAGGCGGGCTGGAGTTGCTGTTATGGATGATGGTGGAGGGGATTTTGGATTTTTACAATGGCTGTTACAAGGACTGTTACAGGCTATTGGTGGGGTGTTCTTAGATGTGAACAAATGATATTCTTGGTGGCTTGTTTGGATATGAACAGGGGGTGTTCTAGGTGGTATTTGGTGGGGTTGAGAATGGGGCTATTCAGTGGCTGTTCGGGGCTAAGAATGGGGTTATTCAGGGGCTGTTCAAGGCTGAGAATGGGGTTGCTCAAGGGCTGTTACAGGGCTGAGAAGGGGGTTGTTCAAGGGCTGTTACACTCACTGTGGACAGAATTTTTTTGAAAAATCTGCTTGAATTCGTGGAGGTTGTGGTGGTAGACAGTGAGGCCTAGGGTAGCCGCAAGGGTGGTGCTGGGGTTTTAAGGGAGGCTTCGGGGACCAGTCTAATGCTGTTGGAGAGGAGGGAGTGAGCTGATGTTGTTCGGACAGAGGTTCTCGGTGGGGTTTTTGGGCATGAACGAGATGGCCTGAAGAAAGCTCAGGTGAGCCAGGAGAACTCGGACATAATTTTTTTTTTTTTTTTTTTGAAATCCTTCTCCATTGAACTCGTGGAGATTGTGGGGATTTAAAGAAGAGAAGGGAAGGCTTGGGGGTATTTTTCCGGAATATGCTAGGGGTGGGGGACACACCCGAAGATGCCAGGAGGAGCAGGGGCAGCAGCCTAAGGGTGTAGGACGCCTGCTGGTTCTGTTTGGGGAAGATGAACAGTTCCGTTTTTTGTTTTTTTGATTTTTTTTTGTTTTTTGATTTTGTTTGCTTGTTTTGGGCCTACCCTTACATGCGTGGGCCAAAGGCACCCACTCCTATATCTTTTTGGGGTTTGGCTCCAATCTTTCAAATTTTGAAAAACAAGGTGGGTCCCACTTAGGTTGGGCCTTGTTAGCCTAGGGTTTGGTCTAGGGCTTAGGCTTTAAATTGAAATGGGCCTTGAGCCCGAATGGGTTTGGATTTTGGGGTTTTGGGTTTACCTAGGGGGATGCCAAGCTAACCATGGTTAAATTAATTAATCATAGTTAAAGGGGTGTAAAAATGGGGTGCTGACAAGGCCCATTAACTTGGGCGCAAAAGAAGCAAATAAATAAGGGCAAAGAATAGTTTTTTAGAGTCATGCTTGTGTGTAGCCTAACAATTTTTTTTTTTTGATTAATTATGAATAGGAACAACTCCGATTGAACAAATAATTGGAATAACTAAAAAAAGCCTTTGGAATGGGTATTTAGGGGGAAATTATAGTGATATAAAATATCATTCTCTGTATTCATAATTACCAATCTACCATTGTCCAAGGATTTTTTTTTTCTTTTTTGGATTGCTCTAGTTATCTAATCTCATGTTCATAGTTAACTAGCAAGAAGTTTGTGTAATGCATGAAAATGTTAAAAGAGAAAAAGAAAAGTGCATGATAATATTAAAATACCTAAGAGAAGATATTCAACAATAATAAATTTATTTCTAAAAAAAACTATTTTTAGTAGTCTTTGAAATTACTCTGCATAAATAAAAATTTATGTTCATTATATTCCTTACTCAATCGATCTAGTTAAGATGAACTCAAATAAATACAATCCATAGTTTTCCCTAACCATCATTCCAATAAAATGAACTCCAAAGAGGCGCTCCTTTAATTTATATAATAAAGTGATCTTCATGTCTATCATGACTTGCATGTAACTTAGATATTCCACCATAAACTTTCAAGAGAAATCACACAGCTCTTTTAAAGATAATGAGTTGTATATATCCTTCTCAATCGTTTGATCGATTCTGATTCAAAGTTTTTGTAATTAAGCCAATGGTTGAGATTGAGGCTGATCAAATTTTATCTTGACTTCTTAGTGATGGTCCATACATTTTTTTTTTTTGGGTAATCCCCATAGTGACACTCCACCAACACATACCAGCCCAATTCGAAAAATAATAACGGATTTGATGAAAAAAGATTAGCCTAAAAGAGGAGATATCATAGCTCAAAATTTGTGCGTATGTTAAAATGAATTTTTAATAAATGTAAATATAGCCCTAATTCACAAAAAAGTTCTCAAAATTTATGTGTACGTGAAGATGAATTTTTAATAATTTTATTGTGTCTCAAATATATTGAATAATCAAGTTTATTTTTCTCAACCCATCATGCACAATAAGGTTGAGAATATGTGCAAAATAACGCAAATGAATTGACTTACATTTTAGTGCAAGGTCTGCTTTTTTAATAAGATGACATTTCATAGCTCTTATAGTACAATAATTTGTATTATAATTGTGTAAGCACCCAATTTTTATACCCCATTTTTTAAACCATGGTTAACCCTAGGTCAAACCCTAAGTCTAACCCTAGCCTAACCCTAGGTCAAACCCTAGTCTAACTCTAGGTCAAACCCTAGGTCTAACCCAAGTCTAACTCTAAGTCACACCCTAGTCCAACCTTAGGTCTAACCCTAGTCTAACTCTAAGTCATACCCTAGTCCAACCCTAGGTCTAGCTTTAATCCTAGCTCTAACCCTAGGTCTAGCCTTAATCCTAGCTCTAACCCTAGGTCTACCCCAATCCTAGCCCAAGTTTTGCCCTATGAGTTTAGGGCCCAAGCTTTGGCCCAATCCAACACCCATGAGGCCTCCAATTGCTCCCTAGCAAGCTTCTCCCCATCTAGAATCCAATCTCCAGCAACAGCAAGACAAACAGGTCTATCCTTAAGCATCCCCAGTGGTGACAAAGCCTCTTTTGGGTCATACTCTACTCTTCAAAAGTGAAAGACAGATTACTAAATCCCCTAAGTCCTAACAAAAGGCAGTCTCCTGACAAATCTAAAAGCCAGTTAAGCATTCTTTCTGTTAAAAAAATAAACAAAAACTTTTACAGAAGTCCAACACTTTTTTAAAAAGGTTTTTCAAAGTAGAACTTCTGGTACCGAAACTTGGTCGTACTAACCTGCATCAGGCAACCCTTGACAAAGATAAGCAGAAGAAGTCGATACCATGCATCCCCGCGCGTCGCAATCAACAAAGTCATGAGAAAGCATCCTCACCTTTACACCCTGCATGATATCATCAAAAGCTAGCGCCTCTAGGCCATTTCAAAATCAATCCGGCTAGCATCTCTTGGATATGCCACAACCCCTTGGACACCCCTGTGTGTCCTTTGACATCCTGTGTCCCCCTTGACAATCTCGTCATATTGCGGCATTACCTCTTGTATGTCCCCAGACATCCTATGTATCTCTTGGCTATCCTGTCATACCGCGATACCTCCTGTATATCCCCTTTTGACACCCCCGTGTGTCCCCGACATCCTGTGTGCCCTTTGACAATCTCGTCATACCGCGACATTACCTCTTGTATGTCCTCAGGCATCCTGCATATCCTTTGGCAACCTCGCTTTATCGCGATACCTCCTACATGTTCCCCTTCAACACTCGATCTCATGTGTCTCAAACATCCTGCGTATCTCTTGGCAATCTTGTCATACCGCGATACCTCCTGCATGTCCCCCTTTGACACCCCCGTGTGTCTCAGACATCCTGTGTGCCCCTTAACAATCTCGTCATGTCGCGATATTACCTCTGCATGTCCCCAGACATCCTGCATATCCCTTGGTGATCTTGCCATACCACGATACCTCCCGCATGTCCCTTCTCCGACACTCCGTGTGTCTTCGACATCTCAGGTGAGTATTAAATATAACACACTTTGTCGACACCTCGCTTGTCTCCCCTTCGACACCCCGTGTGTGTCCGATATCCCAGGTGAGTATTGACATAACACACTTTATTGGCACCTCATATGTCCTCCTTCCGACACTCTACGTGTCCTTCATTTGTCTTGGCTAAGCACCTCCGGGTAACACAATAGCAACCAATCCTGACTAACACTTTCGGGACATGTCATCTTTCATTGCATCCATCAATCCCCAGCATAAGTAGCACGGATTACTCTTCCTTCCCCAGGGAGTGGCTTTAACTACTTCTACCTTCCTCGGGTAGCCCATATCTCCCCCAGGTATAGGCAATCACTTCACATCACTCATTGCACCACTGGCACAGCATGCATGCATATCATTATCTCTTAGAACCTAACCTGGGTGTAAAAATAAGATGATTCCAGTCTTTGTCATTCACTTGCCAATTCGGCACTCTCCGGTAAGAAGGGGCAGCTGTAAGCACCCAATTTTTACACCCCTGCCTTAACCAGGGTTAACACCATTAACCTTGGTCATCCCCAGTTGAGCTCCAATCAAATCCTAGCCCTGGTCAAACCTTAGTCAAACCCTAGGCAAACCCTAAACCCTAGGTGCACCCTAGTCAAACCCTAGGCATAACCCTAAGACAAGCCCTAACCCTAGGTAAACCCTGGTCAAACCTTAGTCAAACCATAGGTAAACCCTGGTCAAACTCTAGGCTTAACTCTAGGTAAACCCTACTCAAACCCTAGGCCTAACCCTAAGTAAACCCTAGGCCTAACCCTAGGTAAACCCTAGTCTAACCCTAGGTAAACCCTAATTCAGCCGTACGGCCTAAAAATCCTCAAAACCGAAGCCCAGAAACCTCTGTGGGCCCAAACAAGAGCCCACGAGCCTTTAGAGCTCAGCACAGTGGGGCCCACCTGATTTTTAAAAAAAATTCAAATAATGGCGGTAATAACTTTACCGTCATTACCAAAATTATCAAAAGGAACGGTACCCTTACCCAATCGTGTGAGGGTTAGGATTGTTTTAGCATAATACAGGTAATGGCGGTAATAACATTACCGCCATTCCCATATTGTACTAAACTAAGGGCCATCTCATTCCATTTTCTTGTTTTCAAGCCAATGATAGGGGTCCTCCCACCTTCCTCAGAGGTGTGGGGGAACCCCCTTGAGGCATAAACCACGGGTACGAGCCTCACATAGCTACAGAACTCCCCTTAGGCTTTAGGGGGTCCCTCAAGCCATTAGGAATCCCTTAGAATGCTCTAGTGTAGCCCCCTAGTTGGAAAATCTATTTTCTGAAAAAATTCAGGAATCGTGGTAGAATAATTACCGCCATTCCTGGCCTCTCCCTTTGTAGCTTCTGTAAACCCCTTTGGATGGGGCCCTGGTCCATTCCAGGGCCATGGTTGGGTCCTCCTGTTGTTCCTCTATCTACCCTGGTCATCCCATGCACTTAACCATGATTAGTTTGGCCTAAAACAGAGGATAGCATAATGGCAATAGACTATCTACCGCTATTACAGTATACCAAACATAGTGGGTTTGGGCCCACTCCAGACCATCCCCTGGGCCCACCAAAGGCCCAGAACATACTTAGCACTTTCCTCTTCAATCTCTATGGGTCCCTGACCTTGGGGTTCACCCCTAACTCAACTTGTGGACCTGCAAAGACCCCCTGGTATTGCTTCTGTAATGGCAGTAATCTCTTTACCGCCATTATTGATTTATGCTATTTGGGCTTTTACACAGAGCCCAGACCTGATAGGAGGCCATTCTAGGCCCTGTCATACTCTCTGGGCCCACCCTGACCTGCCCAGATCATTTAACTGGGGTTAAACTAACCTCAGTTAACTTTTAACCATGGTTAACCGAAACAAGGAATTTCCGTCCTCTAAAATCTCCCTACTTCAACAATTATTTTTTTATCTGATTCCTTTCAATTCCTGCTAAATATGAATTGTGCAAAGATTAGCATAATGGTACTACGGATATCGAATACTCACTCGAGATTGGTAGGGTTAGTGCAATAAAAAAAAAAGATTAAAATGGTGGAGAGATGGGAAGGGTGGATTAATTTTTTAAAACATTTTTAAAGAGATTATCAAGTTCTACTAATGAAATGAAATAAAAGCATCAAATTAAACAATGAAAGATGGCAAGCATAAAATAACAAACATGAAAATTTATTTATTGAATTAAAAAGTCACCTACAAAATTTTAATTAAATGCAAGAACATCAAATAATAAGAAAAAAAAGAAAAAAAAGTGGTGAGAGCCCTAAGCGTAGGGCCAGCTGTGAAGAGATGGACGAGACAATGGTGATGCTGTGAACTTGCAGGGACCTTCTTAGAACTTCTTAGGTGAGAGAGAGAGAGAACCGTGAGATGAGAGGGCTGCTATATGAGGTGGGGTTAAAACTCAAGATGAGAAAATAAAAAGAAGAGTGAGGAGAGAGATACGTTAGAGAAAGAGAGGGGTGAGAGAGAATCAGTAGATCTCGATGAGAGGATGAGAGTGGCCACACATGGCCGTGTTTTTGAGAGGGTGAGATGAGAGAGAGAGGTGTGAGAGGTATGCTTGAGAGATTATAGAAAGATGATATTCTTGTGGCCACTATGGTCGTGAGTTATATAGGGAGAGAGGGATGACTAGGGTTTTGGAACTAAGAATTTAAAATTTTGGAAAGTTTTTTAACTAGCCAAGGTTTCTAACTAAAGAAAAATGGCTAGAATAGAAGGTTGGAGAAAATGATGGCAGAGGGTTTTGAACCCTGGTCTCTACTATTATCTTCCATACACTTCACCAACTGACTAGCAGATAGGTTGTGTCTTCATCTGTGGTTGTTAATACTTTGGTCTCTCTGCTCGGAGATTGACTCTTCCACTCTCTCGGTATCCGCTTTAACTCTAAGATCTTATTGCTTAGCTCCCACTTGGCCTGCATTTAACTGGTATAATTTGCTAGCTCTTTAGTATTCGATAATGGGCTTTGACACTTAACTACAACCTTCGGTCCTTGAGAATCATCTAGTTAGACTTCTTGAGACATTTAAAACACGTAATGAGAGTTCATCGAAATGGCTCAGTATCTAGACTTTCAGAAATGTGTTTAAACTATACAAATATACCATTTTAATCAGAAAAGTGTGTTCTATGCAATGAAGAAAACTCTTACGTAGAAAAGTTTGTAAAAATAAAAGTTTTACGTAGGAGAGTTCAATAATTCTCAAAGGATAATCGTGAAAAACAAACACTTTTAAGCGAATATCATAACCCCCAATAAGCATATTGTCAGTCCTTGGCAATTAGTGCGAAAAAATGGAGCTTGAAAGGGTTTGGCACATGCTAAACACTGTTTCTCATTACTCAGAGAAAACTCCGTTTGTCAAATTATTTCAAGGATGTAACAAAATATTTACAAGTTAGAACTCAATCAGTAAGTTTCAGCAAGAATACAGATGGACACTCAACACAAGAAAAGTCAGATTCAACGTGTGTGTGTGCTTTATCATCATTATCCGGCAACAAAGATTTTCAGATCACCTCTAAGATTGTATGTCTTGACCTCAATTCTTACTTGTATACCACTCAGAAATGAATCAGTCGGAAATGGTTTTATTTTTATTCTCTCAAGTTATATGTGAGGAGATATGTTGATAGAAACAGGCAAATTTCCCACATATATTGTCTAGAAGGGAGGGCATTATAAAATCAAAAGATCTCTTGATAGGAATATCATGTCACTCGGGAAGGTTAGATCAAACTCTATAGTTTCTCTTTCTTCATTCTCCACATTTTATGATTGTGCTAACCTAGAATCAAGTAGGACTTTAATAGGTTGTATTGAGGCTTGGGATCGGTTTAGGAAAATAAGGGAACACAGGGATTCAAAGTTCTGAGAGGTTATCTCAATATTCTTTACAATTTTTCCTGAGGGCGTAACACCAGTACCTTTTTCTTATCCTTTTTTTTTTTTTTTTTGAGGTTGCTCAATATTGTTTTTTTAGCTTTCCATATTTTCTTTTAAGTTTGAAACCACTTGGTTTTTCTTTCCTTTCTTGATTTATATCTTTCATGGTGTACCCATACCACTTACTCTTTTATCCTTCTCAAAAATAGGGTTGCAAGTCATATTGCTTATCTGAATTGGGTTTTCGGTTGATGGGTTGACAAGAAAAGGTTTTCATTAAAGGCTCAAAAGGGTTTTCTATAGATATAAAAGTTAGGTAAGCTAAAAAGTCTGACAGGCTACAAACATGGCCTATATCATTTTCTAAGGTTGCACTATCATGTCTAATGTCTTGAATTGATACAGAGAAAGTTCTTTTGTAATGACCCAATGTTTGATGTCGTTCCAAGTTTAATGATGAAATCAAGAATTAATGAGATCTCTCAAAAGAATATGTGTGGGCTGGAAGAAATTGTGAGTCAACTTGTAACTCAAAATTTTTGTATAACCCTCTGAAATGATAAAATGCTCAAAAGCTCACTAGGTTAGGTCTCCACAAATATTCTTCTACGATCTCTAGAGAATCTGAACTTTGGATGACTTTGATGTTGATTTTGTGCAATTTGTGCCGAATCTGAATTTTCTAAGCATATCAATCCATAATAGTACTGAACTAAGTGGTAACATGTATTTCAAAAGATGACATCATTTTCAATAAGTAGACTAACTGTTAGTTTTTGTCTCATCATTGTAAAGGTACTCGAAAACATTTTTCAAAGTACTAGAAAAACTCTCCTTTTTTAAAATAAATAAATAAAAATAAAATAAGCCTATGTATCCTACCCGCAAAACCCAGAATTCTACAGGCGGCCTACGGGACAGACCGGAACCTTCACAGTCTCTAAAGCTCCAAAGAGTTAGCAAAAGAAAACAAATTTTTTTTTTCAAAGGGAAATACATGAGTTTTGGAAAATACCACCCCCAAACAAAAGATAGCACCGTCCTCAATGCTCATGACTGAGACAAAAAGATATGACTGTGAACTACAAGATGCAAAAGTTGAGGAAGGGTATTACCAGCTTGACAGAAATTGTACACTGGTAGGTATCTGCAAAAGTAATGAGACCCGTACAACCTGAAAAATAGTGCAAGAGAATCATGCGACTCATGAATATCAGAATTGCCTTTCCAACAACGCTAAGTTTAACGTCTTCAGCCAGACACAAAGAGGGTACATAAATGCACTCCCAAACAAGTTAGAAACACGGAGACTGAGTGAGTCATCAGTATTCATAGATAGGATCAATTAGATCAATCTCATCAGCTTGAATGGATGAAACATCAAGTTCGTTGAAGTGTTTCAAACGTTGACCATTAACTTGGAAAGTGGAATTATCCTTTGGGTCCTTGACAGTGACAGCCCTATAAGGCTTGACCTCGATAACAATGAATGGACCGGACCCTCTAGATTTTAATTTCCCAGGAAAAATATGGAGTCTAGAATTGTACAAAAGTACTTTCTGTACTGGGTGCAACTCTTTTCTAAGAATGCTCTTGTCGTGTATCATTTTCATTTGTTCTATGTATTGCTTCGACAAACTATAAGCATCATTTCTTAATTCATCCAACTCATTGAGTTGTAGTTTCCTCTCCTCGCCTGTAGAGTCTAAGTCAAAATTTAGCTTTTTAATGGCCCCGAGAGCACGATGCTCTAACTCTACAGGGAGGTGGCATGGTTTCCCAAAAACCAATCGATATGGAGACATGTTGAGAGGGGTCTTGAAGGCAGTACGATAGGCCCAAAGAAAGTCAGTAAGATGAGTGGACTAGTCTTTACGAGTAGTATTGATAGTTTTCTCTAAGATTTGCTTTATCTGACGATTTGAGACTTCTACTTGACCACTAGTCTGAGGATGATAAGCAAGGGCAACCTTGTGGGTGACCCCATACTTTTTCAAAAGATGTTCAAAGACCCTATTGCAGATATGTTTTCCCTCATCACTGATGATAGCTTTGGGGGCTCCGAATCGAATGAAGATGTTCTCTTTAAGAAATTTGACCACAACTTTATGGTCATTGGTTTTTGTGGGAATTGCCTCTATCCATTTAGAGACATAATCAACCGCAAGGAGAATATACTGGAAACCATGTGAGATAGGAAATGGTCCCATGAAGTCGATGCCCCAAATATCAAAAATCTCATCAACCTGAATAGGTGTGAGGGGCATCATGTTTCTCTGAGAAATTCTGCCTAGATGTTGACAATTCGAGCAGGCCTTGGAGTAGACATGCGCATCTTGAAAGAGAGATGGCCAGTAGAATCCACACTGTAGAACTTTCTCTGCAGTCTTTTTAGTGCTGAAATGACCACCACAGGGCTGATCATGACAGGAGGAGAGAATATTCAACTGCTCAGATTCAGGGACACACAGACGAAGGAGCTGGTCTGGGCAATACTTATAGAGATAAGGGTCGTCCCACGAGTAATTCTTCGCCTTGGCCAAGAATTGATGCTTATCTTTTTTGGACCAGTGGGAAGGAATGGCTTCAGTCACGAGGTAGTTAACAATGTCAGCATACCATGGAGAATCCGAGACCACGAACAGTTGTTCGTCAGGAAATGTCTCAAGGATGGGTAGAGGTTCAGAGATGGACTCTACAATCAGTCGAGATAAATAGTCAGCGACCACATTCTCAGTTCCTTTCTTGTCCCGAATTTCTAGATCAAATTCTTGTAATAAAAGAATCCAATGAATCAGCCTAGGTTTGATATCCTTCTTAGAAAGAAGATAGCGCAGTGCTGCATGATCTGAGTAGACTATGACCATTGTGTCAAGTAAATAAGATCTAAATTTATCCAAGGCAAATATTACAGCCAAGAGCTCTTTCTCAGTGGTGGAATAATTCAGTTGTGCTGAATTTAAAGTCTTGCTAGCATAGTATATGACATGTGGCAGCTAGTTGACTCGCTACCCTAGAACTGCACCTAAGGCATAATCGGAAGCATCACACATCACTTCGAACGGAAGGGTCCAATCGGGAGGATGAATGATAGGAGCAGAGGTGAGCTCAGATTTGAGGTTCTCAAATGCAGTTATACCCTCGGTGTTGAAGTCAAAAGGGCTATCCTTAGCCAAGAGACTACACAGGGGACGAGTGATTTGAGAAAAATCCTTGATAAATCTCCGATAAAAACCAGCATGTCCGAGGAAAGATCGAATGTCACGAACAGACTTAGGGATTGGAAGAGTAGAGATAACATCTATCTTTGCCTTATCAACCTCGATCCCTTGATCGGATATCACATGACCCAAAACTATGCCTTTCTTCACCATGAAGTGGCATTTCTCCCAATTTAGGACAAGGCGTTTGTCCTGACACCGCTCTAAGACCAGACTGAGGTGATGGAGACACTCATCAAAAGATGAACCAAAAACAGAGAATTCGTCCATGAAGACTTCAAGAAATCTCTCTACCATGTCACTAAAAATGCTAGTCATGCACCTTTGAAAAGTCGCAGGTGTATTGCAGAGGCCAAAGGGCATGCGACGATAGGCAAATGTGCCGAAAGGACAGGTGAAAGTGGTTTTCTCTTGGTCCTCAAGGGCGATGGGTATTTGATTGTACCCTGAGTATCCATCTAAGAAGCAGTAGAAGGAGTGACCAGCCAGTCTTTCCAACATCTGATTAATAAAAGGCAGCGGAAAATGGTCTTTCCTAGTGTTGGTGTTGAGTTTTCTGTAATCAATATAGACTCTCCAACCTTTCTTTAGTCGTTGGGTGACCATTTCCTGCTTCTCATTTTCCACCACTGTGAATCCTGCTTTCTTAGGCACAACATGAATAGGACTGACCCATTTGCTGTCCGAGATGGGATAGATGATTCCTGCATCCAGGAGTTTAAAGATTTCATCCTAGACAACTTCCTTTAGAATAGGATTTAGCCTCCTTTGAGGCTCCCTAAAAGTCCTGGAATCATTCCAGGTAGATATGGTGTTGGCAAACAGAGGGGTTTATCCCACGAATGTCATCGATCGTCCAACCAATGGCGGTCTTATGCTTTTTCAACAATTTTAGAAGTTTCTCTCTTTGAAATTCAGAGAGAGCGAATGCGATGATGACGAGATAAGTTTCCTCTAATCCAAGGTAAGCATATGTGAGCTCAGAAGGAAGAGGTTTCAGTTAAGCTTAGGCATTGAGGCATTAGTGGATTCGTTTTCAGTGGATATAGAGAGGATGGAAGGTGGTTCTCTATCCAAGGTTATCAAAGGCTCAAACTCATTGAGTGGAGCAGGAGTAGAAATCAAAGGAGCAGACTCTAAGAGATCATTGAATTTAGAAATGGCTATTTCAGATTGAAAATCAGCCCCAAAGTGTTCGAGACACTGACGAAGTATGTCTTCGGGAGAGTCCTGAGTTAGACTCTCAACATCACACATTTCTTCAACCATGTCGACATCGGTAGGTTGGTGCATTAAGCGAAAGATGTTGACCTCTGCTTTGAGGTTGCCGAAAGCGATGGACATGTTCCCATCCTACACCCTATGTGTGCATCAGCAGTGGCTAGGAAAGGTCTGCCCAAAATGACAGGTATCCTATTATCCAGACGCGGTTCTGTATCGAGAATGATGAAATTGACCGAATAGTAAAAGTTTGCAACTTTTACTAGGACATCCTCAATGATACCTCTAAGGATCTTTATAGATTGGTCCGCAAGTTTTAATGTGACCTTAGTAGGCTTCATGTCCTTTAAGCCTAACTGCTGATAGACTGAGTAGGGTAGGAGATTCACACTGGCTCCTAAGTCGAGCAAGGCGGTGCAGGTGAAATCGTTCCATATTCCACACGGAAAGTTAGGGCTTCTAGGATCCTTAAATTTTAGAATATCATTGCGTTGAATGAACGCAGTGGCCTTCTCAACCAAAAAGGCATCCTTGGGTACATGAGTACGTCGCTTGACTGTACATAAGTCCTTGAGGAACTTAGCATAAGTTGGAATCTGCTTGATAGCAGTAAGGAACGGGATGTTGATCTATAAGTCTTTAAAGACTTCCATGATCTCTGAGAATTGTTGATCGCGTTTATTTTGGACAAGCCTTTCTGGGAAAGGTGGCTTTAATTGACAAATTGGCTTGTCCTTAGCCTGAGGTTTCTGCACAGGAATAGCAGATTTGGGTGCAAAGGTAGAGGCAGCAGCTTTGGAGCTGGGTTCCTATAAGTTAGCAGTTGGTGCGTTTGATGGCACTGAGCATTGTTGTACTCCCATGTTGACATTTCTAGCCGAGCGGAGTGTGGTAACAGCTTGTACCTCACCTTGAAAGTTGTAGTTCATGGATTGCGAACCAGCTTCATAAGCTACCTCCTTGGCATTTCCCTTTGGATTGACAATAGGTTGGCTAGAGAATTTGCCCTTCTCTCTCTCGGCTTCAAATTCACCTAACTAGTGCTCTAGATGCTGGTACGATTGTTCTTGCCGTGTTATAAACTGAGAGAGAAAGTCTTCTAGACTAGGTTTAAGAGCATATTGTTAAGGTGTAGCTAAGGGAAGTTGTTGCACCAACTCTTTATTAGAACTCAGAGGGGCAGAGAAATTGTAGGACTGGGAGCAACTGGGACTAACAACTGATTTTGCAAATGTGGAGGGGTTCTCTGTTGTCCAGAATGAGAATTCTGGTGAGGTTGCTGATACTGGTGGTACTGCTACTGCGAGTACTGCCCATATGGCATGTTGGGTTGGTGAAACCCGGGAGGATAAGTGCCCTATTGCAGTCATTGTTGTGGGGCAAACTGTTGCTTCCAAGAGAAATTTGGATGATTCCTAGTATCTGAATGGTAAATTTGGCTATAGGAATTTGGAGTGGGAGGTTTAAAGGTACTGAAGTTACAGACCTCTTCATGGATTTGGGGGGCACATCCTTCATTTAAAGGACATGTAGAAGTGGAATGGGTATTCTACAAACAGAAATCACAATGCATGATTGGGTTATCTTGACTCACATGCATGACAGTATTGGAAAGTATTGGTTTCTGAACCAATACGGCTAGGGCTGAAACAGATTTTGTGAGTTCTATGAGCAGGGATTTCAACTCTGGATCACTTTTGACTTCATGTCCCGTGGAATTCCTGGAGGGTAGAGTAGTTTGACTAAATTCAGAATTAGTCGTCCAATGCTGGGAGTTTTCTCCTAATTCCATGAGGAATAAGTAGGCTTCTGTAGGAGTCTTATACATGAATTTTCCCTAACACATAGATTCCAGCATGTTCCGGGACTCATCAGTAAGTCCTTTATAGAAAATTTTAACAAGGCTGCCCTTGTCGAAGTTATGATGGGGACATTTGGTTTGAAAATCCTGTAATCTATCCTAAGCTTTATAGAATTTTTCAATAGACTTCTATCGAAAATCTTGAATGAATTGTTTCATTTCATTTGTCCTAGACATCGGATAGAATTTGGACATGAATTTAGCAACTAACTCAACCCAAGTTGTAATAGAGTCAGGAGGGAGAGAGTAAAGCCAAGCAGATGCTTTATCTTTCAGAGAGAATGGGAAGACCCTTAATCTGACATTTTCTTCATTGAGATACTGGTTTTTAAAAAATGTGTAGATATTTAGGAATTAACGTAAATGAGTGCATGGATCTTCTCTGGTAAGACCATGGAAGGTAAATAACATTTATATTGTATGCAGTCTGATTTCGAATTGAGCCGCATCTGTGGATGGAAGTACAATACAATTAGGAGGGTTAGTAGAAATGGGTGCATAGGTCTCAATGAGGGGCCTTTCTGTTGCCATGGTAATTTGAAGGGAGGAGGGAGGTGAAGACTCTGGAATCCATTCCAGGAGAATTGAATGACTCTCAGATCGAATCAATCTCTTGGGATCGAACCCAACAGGGCTTATACTTGAAAAAACACGCCCTAGACTCGGCAAAAAGTTGCCAATAGGGACACTAACCTGAGTGACTCTATATGATGCGCAAAGAACACAAAGATAACCCTAAGCCAAAGCTAAACAATCAATAGTTTTATGGGCTTTATCTTTTTATCTGGGTTGGCAAGCAGGTTATGACAGTGGGCGGAACCACTGATTTTATCTTATTTAATCCGCCGGACTGACTTGCACTCTAGGGTTCTCACAAAGGTTTCACTCTCAAGCTAACCTTCCAGTACTAACACGAGTTAACTACAAGAGAATCTGTAGCCTAGACAGACGTGTCGCACAATGGCAAGCTTAAGTACATCTCAGACTAGTCGGGTCAATCAAGTAGTTTGACAAGTGTATTCCCGAAAGAATAACTTGGGCTAGATTGTGTTCCTAAGTCAACAATCACAGTTAACCAACAAGATTTTGAGGAGGCCACTTAAGAGCTCAGTATGCTAAAGTAGTAGGGACCTGTGGGTATGTTAGGAAACAGGGACCCGCGCTTGTGATCTTATTCGACTCAAAAATGAAGGATTCGCTGATTTTGTGATGGTCCTATGAACACCAAGCTAAATTTGGCTCTAAATCTTGGTTCATTTTATTAAATTGCTTTTGGGTTCACATAGCTGGAGTGATGAGGTGGGTGATGAAATCCCACCCGTTTCAAGTAGAGCTAAGTTTGCTCTTTTAATTAATGTATTTTTCGGTCATCCACGCAGTTCGAAAAAGTTGTACAAAAGCAAATAAACAATCACCACCTAAATGCTCAGTCAACACCCGGGATCGCTTTCAAGTGAGGTATAGAACACATACCTACCCGTGGGCTATGCCACGGGGTCGCCTCCGTGAGGTAGGGAGGGGTAATGGGCTTGGGCCCACTCTGAGCTAGTACTCCCTACTCACACTCCTTCCCTGTAAAAGAGTTAGATCACAGAATAGGGCAAGGTTGGGGAATTGATTTGGAAAGTTACTGTATTTAGGGTTAGCACAACACAATCAAGGGAATAAGGCAGTTTTGAAGAACTTCCAATTAGGGTTTATTTCGAATTTAGAATTTCCTAAATGAGGAAAATACTATTTTCGAAATATCATAATGTTGGAAATCTTCCAAATAATAAATCTGGGCACTATGGAAAGTTTCTAAAGAGAAGATTTGTGCTAGGAATAGACTTTCCAAAGATGGAAAAAAAATTAGCAAATCTTTTCTTTTCGAACCCGCCACAATACTCAATTCCCAAAAAGTTCGTTTCCTATAATAACATAGAAAGTAAATCTTTTTTTTTTCTTTTTTTAAAAATAAATCTTGCGATTTTGTTTTTTGTTTTTTTTTTCTATGCACTCAATCAAGGGTTGCTACAAACCCTTGAACACACATCTAACATAAGAAATATGTCCTAAAATTATTACAACTTTGCACTCGGCCATCCGAGGCTTAAAAATAATAATAATAATAATAATAAGCAAGTAGAAAAGAAAGAGTAGAAGGGGGATCTGAAATCCCTTGCTGTTTTTTTTTTTTGGAAAAGTTTCTTCTTTCTTTATGCACTTCCTTCACCCACCGGGCAACGGCGCCATTTGAAACAAGGCTTTTTGGTCGTTGAAGCGAATCTCCCTACTTCAACAATTATTTTTTTATCTGACTCCTTTCGATTCCTGCAAAATATGAATTATGCAAAGATTAGCACAATGGTATTACGGATGTCGAATCCTCACTCGAGATTGGTAAGGTTAGTGCAATAAAGAAAATATAAAAAATTAAATAAAGAAAAGATTAAAATGGTGGAGAGATGGGAAGGGTGGATTAATTTTTTAAAACATTTTTTAAGAGATTATCAAGTTCTACTAATGAAATGAAATAAAAGCATCAAATTAAACAATGAAAGATGGCAAGCATAATATAACAAACATGAAAATTTATTTATTGAATTAAAAAGTCACCTACAAAATTTTAATTAAATGCAAGAACATCAAATAATCAGAAAAGAAAAAAAAAAGTGGTGAGAGCCCTAGGTGTAGGGCCAGCCGTGAAGAGATGAGCCAAACAATGGTGATGCTGTGAACTTGCAGGGACCTTCTTAGAACTTCTTAGGTGAGAGAGAGAGAGCCGTGAGATCAGAGGGTTGCTATATGAGGTGGGCTTAGAACTCAAGATGAGAAAATAAAAAGAAGAGTGTGGAGAGAGATATGTTAGAGAAAGAGAGGGGTGAGAGAGAATAAGTGGATCTTGGTGAGAGGATGAGAGTGGCCACACATGGCCGTGTGTTTTTGAGAGGGTGAGATGAGAGAGAGAGGTGTGAGAGGTATGCTTGAGAGATGATAGAAAGATGATATTCTTGTGGCCACTATGGTCATGAGTTATATAGGGAGAGAGGGATGACTAGGGTTTTGGAACTAAGAATTTAGAATTTTGGAAAGTTTTTGAACTAGCCAAGGTTTCTAACTCTAGCAAAATGGCTAGAATAGAAGGTTTGATACAAGGAAAGTAGGAAATAGGAATGAAGTGTAGGGATGATATGGACGATCATGGCTAAGAGTAGATTAGGGTTTTGCAAATGGAGGTTGCCGACTAGGGTTTTGATTATAGAGAGGGTGGCGACTAGGGTTAGGATAAACTGGGTGGCTAGGATTTAGGCTAGAAGGTGGTGGACGGCTAGGTTTTGATTAGGATTTTGACAAGAAAAGGTGGCTAGGGTTAGTAGAGGATTAGGGTTTAAAAGAGGTGGATGGCGAGGATTAGGAGAGAGATTAGGATTTAGAGAAATAAAAAAAGAAAAGAAAATGATAGCAGAGGGTTTTGAACGCTGGTCTCTACTATTATCTTCCATACACTTCACCAACTAACTAGCGGATAGGTTGTGTCTTCAACTGTGGTTGTTAATACTTTCGTCTCTCTACTCGGAGATTGACTCTTCTGCTCTCTAGGTCTTCGCTTTAACTCTAAGATCTTATTATTTAGCCTACACTTGGCCTACATCTAACTGGTATAGCCTGTTGGCTCTTTAGTCTTTGGTAATGGGCTTTGATGCTTAGATACGGCATCCGGTCCTTGAGAATCGTTCAGTTAGGGTTCCTGAGACATTTAAAACACGTAATGAGAGTTCATCAAAATGACTCAGTATCTAGACTTTCAGAAATGTGTTTAAACTATGCAAATATACCATTTTAACCAGAAAATGTGTTATATGCAATGGAGAAAACTCTTACGTAGAAAAGTTTGTAAAAATAAAAAATTTACGTAGAAGAGTTCAATAATTCTCAAAGGATAATCGTTAAAAAAAACACTTTTAAGCGAATATCATTAAGCAACCTTTAAACCTTGGAAAAATCTTTTAAATTCCTAAAAATTCTAAAATATTTTAATATACTCAAAATGTTACTGCTTTGGCATCTTTACCATGGTTAGCAGCCCTAACCATGGTTGACTCCCCTTTTAACTCCGGTTAGCAACCATAACCACAGTTAAAACATCTTTGGGCTTACCGGGCCTCCTCTTGCATCCTATCGGGCCTCACCTTGGTTACCCTCAACTGTAGTTAGCAACTATAACTATGGTTAGTTTAATTCTTAACCCAGTTAGCAACCCTAACCTCGGTTAAATCAGTCCTTGACCTATCGGGTCTAAGCTTGGCCTACCGGGCCTTTCTTTTAGTCTACCGGATTAAACCTTGGCCTACCGGCCCAATACCTTACACATAACCAACCCAGTCGACCAAACTCTAGTCTACCGGACTAGTCCATTAGCCACCCTTGGTGCGCACACACACACACCCTAACCTTGGCACAGGCTCATGTGCCAGAACTACGCTCGGTCTGATCTCACCCTTGTGAGTACGTAGGCAACCCAACCCGGGTTCGACCCTAGTTAGCTTTTTTTTCTTAGATTAGTATTAGTTTAAACACTTAGGCATTTGAACAATTTCGACTTTAAATATTGGCTTACACCTAGCAAGTAGAGAACCATTGAAAAATGGAAGTCTCGAGGTGCCTAACCCCTTCTCCGGACTTAATCGAACCTCTTACCTAGATCTTTACCGCAGACCAAGACCTTATCCACTACCCGGGGACTTATCATTTCTGAATGAATAGGTGGCGACTCTAAACTCTTACCCGTGAGCTTAAAAATCAAGTCCTCACACTAGTCAAAGCCCAAGCCCAGGAATTCAAACTAGGTCCCCAACTCAGTGTACAACCAAAAGCCCAACCTGCTTACTCTTTTGCATTAAACCCAAAAAATCACTACTTTGGTGTTAAGCCCAGACTTTCGCAGGGTATCCCAGACCTGACCTTACCCGTTTAATGTCAAATTTTGAATTTAGGAATGGATAGATGCTATAGTGCCTAAAATACTCTCTGCATGCACAGTTTGACCCTCCATTGGTCTCTCTCACTCTCACCCACTCATCTGCTATTTACACTAATACCATTAGCTCCTCAACCCTATAAATGTCAGCCTAAACTCAAGCCTTAGAGAAGAAGGAATCCCCAAGAAAGCTCTCTGAAATCTATTGAGAAAAACTCAAGTGAGCAAACTCTCTTTTTCCCACCACCAGTGAGAGAGTATAACATGTATGTGGTGGCCAATAGGCTTTAGTTGAATACCCTCATATCTAATTACTCTTGAGGTTGGATTTGGAGCTTGAGCTCGAAGAGAAGAATGGTAGGCTCTCCCTCTTTCTATTCTTCTTCTCTTTTTTGTTTTCTTTGTGTTAGTACCTTCCATAGTAAGAAAGAAAGCCCCCTCCCCTTGGCAACAAGGGATTCTTCTCATGTCGCCTACAAAGACATAAAAGATCCCCCACTGCCAAAGGAGAGTAGGTATTTTTTTCTTTGGTTTTCCTTACCGCACTATCTACTTGATGTTTGTTATTTCATGTTGATATGATCACCTTGTGCAACCTATGAGTGTTAAACTTACTCCTCAGGTCATTGATGTTTTCATGTTGGAGCCTTCTAATCGGTGCAAGATGTTATACATATATGCACCTCAAACTTAACTTGTTAACCCTTTCAAGTGATCTTTTAAATATTTTTATGCTACTTGGTTGTTAATATTTGTTTCAGGTTCATGCGAGAAAAATAGCTTAAATTGGAAGAGTTAAAAGCATTAAAGACTCATAAGGATCTCAAGTAGAAAAAGACCAAAGAAGGGAGCAAAAATAAAGTTAACAAAGGAAATTGAACCTAAGCGATCGATTGCCCAGAGGGGGCGATCGATCGCCCCCTTCTGCGTTTTGCACTTTAAAGTTTCATGAAAAATTTCCTTTTGGGCCCATTTTGATACTCTTAAAGGCCCAAATTTTGTAGGGAAAAGAGAAAAAAGGAGTTGTACCCTAATTAGAAGTCCTTATTTCATAAGGACTCTATCTTTCTCTATAAAAGGAGAGATTCTAGTAGAGAATTTTGTAGAGATTTTGAATCGGAAAAATAAGAAGCTCTGGAGATCAAGGAAGCCATAAAGAAGAATGCAATTGTTTTGTCTATGAAGATGATGCATTCCTCTCTCACGATGAACTAATTTCCATTATAGGGTTTCAATGAAACCCTAGCCAAGTAACTGTGTCGTTTAATTTTGTTTTTATTTTGATTTCTTAGTTGTAAAACATTGATTGCATAATGAGAGGGTTGTTTTCAACAACCGGATTTATTTAAATTATATTTGATTTCAATGGAATTCTCAACATTGTCTTAGGTTTTATGAAATTGGAATTAAAATCACTTGTGTTAATTTTCGTTAGAATTTAAACATAGGTTTCATGCAATGATTTTAATATATCGAGAGATTAAATTCGAAAAAAATTTATGCTAAGGGAAGACGAGTGATTACACAATCGTAGATTAGTGTGTATCATTTGTGCTAACCAAAGATTTCTTGATCAGTTGAGAGGGGACGTGTTGTCACTCTAACTAAAATGTTTACAAATTAAGAGGTTAGAATAAATTCAGAATATGGATTGGTTATTAGGTTAGTGGTGAACTTGAAAACCCTACATCTTCTCTCCAAAAGATTTAAAACCAGTAGTTGATAATTAATTTAAAAACCTTAATTAGTTTAATTAATTGTTTTTATTTTAATCAAGCAAAAATCAATTGTCATCTCATTAGTTTAGATTTAATCTTGATAAAAAGCAACAAAACCAGAGCAGTCCTCAGAGGTTCGATACCCTTACTAGTACTATTCTACGGAATTATTACTAAGAAGGAATAATTTAAGATTGAGTAACGATCACCTTCCATCTAGAAATAACGTTGGTACTTGCTTTTTAGGTGCTGAAACTTTTCTTACATGCAGGCCTCCTCTTGTAGTCTTGGAATCTGAAGTAGATTTATTTTAAGAAGACTCAAGGTTCAATACCTCAAAGCTATTGTGAGCCTAAATTCAGCCACCGTGTAGGTTCAAAAAGCCTCATTTTGATACACCCACTCACATGCATACGGGTAGAAGGGTTAATTTGTGGTTAGCGCGCACACACCCCATTCACTTGTACACAGTTAGAAAGGTTAGTTATGGTTAGCGCACACACATACCCCATCACATGTACACGGTTAAAAGGGTGAGTTGTGATTAGCGCACACACACCCCATTCACACGTGTATGGTTAGAAGGGTTAGTAATGATCAACACATACACTCCACTCACACGTATACGGTTAAAAGGGTTAGTGGTGGTTAACACACACGCTCCACACGCATGTATACGGTTAGAAGGGTTAGTTGTGGTTAGCACACAAACACCCCACTTACACACACACGGTTAGAAGGGTTAGTTATGGTTAGCGCACACACCACCCCATTCACATGTGTACGGTTAGAAGGGTTAGTGGTGGTTAACACATACACTCCACATGCATGTATACGGTTAGAAGGGTTAGTGGTGGTTAACACATACACTCCACATGTATACGGTTAGAAGGGTTAGTTGTGGTTAGCACACACACACCCCACTTACACACACATGGTTAGAAGAGTGAGTTTGTGGTTAGCACACACACACTCCGCTCAAACACATACAGTTAGAAGATTTAGTATGAGGTTAATGCACACACAACACATCCCACGTACTCAACACACACTGTTTTTTTTAGAAATGATATCATGTGTCCGTCACACACATAGCACATGCACATTGCTTTTCTTTTTGAAATAGTATCATGCGGCTAGCACACACAGCAAACATCCAAGCTTTTTTTTGAGAAACGATGGCATGTTACTAACACTAACATGCAGGTGAAGCCCCCCACCCCTACTGCTCCATCTCAACTTCAGTGACCTTGCAAAGCATACTTGCCTTTAATCCAGAACATGTAGAAGGCTACTCAAGGCCCTACATGCATTTTGGGACCATCCTGACCAAACCACATGCTTTAACTAGGGTTAAACTTAACCCTAGTTAGATCCCTTTCCTTGGGCTTAAACCAAAAAATCCAATTTAAAGCCACTCCGGTGCACACCTTTCAACCACGGTTAATAGCCTTAACTATGGGTAACTCGACCTTAGGCCTCCGGGCCCAATCCTTGGTTTCCAAGTCCAATCATTAGCCTCCAGGCCCACCTTTAGCCTTTGGGCTTAAACCTTAGCCACTCTTTAGTGCATTTAACCTCCTCGGTCAATCAACCCTAGCCCCCGGGCTAAACCTTTAACCACTCCAGTGCACACACACACTCCCCTTAGCCTTGGCACGGGCTCATGTGCCAGAACTACGCTCGGTCTTATCTCATCCCTTGTGAGTACGTAGGCAACCCAACCTGGGTTCGACCCTAGTTAGAATTTTCTCATTTCTTGGATTAGCATCACTCTAAACACTTAGGCATTTTCATTAATCTTGACTTTAATTTGGCTTAAACCTAGGGAGTAGGTAACCGTCTTAGACGGGGGTCCCGATGAGTCTTACACCTTCCCCGGGACTTAATCGAACCGCTTACCCTAACTCTAATTGTGACCATTAGTCTTAATCTAAACTCGAGACCTATCCCTCAAAATAAATAGCTAGATGACGATTCTCAGTCAACCAGTGGGCCAAAACCCGTGCTCACAAATTGTTTAAAACTAAATTGAATATTTTATTATAAAATTTTCAATTTAATAAATTTGATTTAATAGTATCAGCTAAAACTAACCTTACATGAGGTGGATTAACATTAATATAGTTAATTATTCATTTTTTAGGCTCCAGCCACATATTCTAATGTTTGGTTGAATGTCTACATATCATATGTCAAACTAATCCTCGATAAATTTGTTTCAAATATTTTTAACAATACTAATTTTTCATTTTTATAAATTACCATACAACCAGATGACATTGTTACATTACACCATCTTAAATAGAGGTTGTAATATGCTATAAAATATTAAAAAAAATCATATTGTGAGACTATATTAAATGAATACTCATGTTGATTAATCATTATTGCAAGTGCTTTCTCGACACTTGCTTTGGTCATATTTATGGGCTACAAGATCACTACCTCCAAAAGCACCAGCCAAGAGTTTTTGCTTCCTATCGAGGTTTGGTCTATTGGACAAGTTATTTCAAAGTGTTGTTTAATCGGATTGGTTCCATTTTTTTAATATCATTGTTCATCTCTCTTTTACAATATTTACATTGAGCGATGTATACTGATCGGTGTTAATTGTTATATATTTATGCACTTCAACCTAAACTTGTTAGCTCCTCAGGATAATATTTTAAGTTGTTTTACGGTACTTGGGTTTTTTTATCCCTTTCAGGTTCATGCGAGGAAAATAAGATAAAATGAAAGATTTAGAAGCTTCAGTGACTCATAAAGATCTCAACAAGAAGAAGAACAAAAAGAGTACAAAAACATAAGTCAATAGGGCAGTTCCACACTGGGCGATCAATCGCCCTCGACGTTTTGGAATATTTTAATGCGCGGAAAATTCTTCCTTGGGCCCATTTGGATGTTTTAAAAGCCCTATTTCGTAGAGAGAAGAGAAGAAGAGAGTTTAGATTCAATTAGAACCCCTAAATTAACAAGGACTCTCTCTCTCTCTCTCTATAAATAGGAGAACCATTGGACATTAACTTTAGTTGAGAATTTTAGATTTTAAGAAGAGAAGAAATTTTGGATATCAAGTAAGCAAAAATAATGAGTTCTTCGTGTTTTTCTATGAAGACGGCGTTCTCCTCCCTCATGGTGAGCTAACTCTCCGTTTTAGGGTTTTGATGAAACTCTAGTCAAGTAATTGTGTCTTTATTTAGATTTCTTAATTGTAATACATTGATTGCATAATGAGAGGGTTGTTTTATCAACCATATTTATTGATTTATATTCGATCTCAATAGAATTTCTATCCCTGTCTTAGGTGTTAGGAAATTGAAATTGAACCCGCTTGTGTTAATTTTCGGTGAATATTAATATAAGTTTTATGCAATGGTTATAATGGTTCAAGAGATTAGATCTTAATATATTTTATGTTAAGGGAAGACGAGTGATTTCACTACCCTAGTTTAATGTGTGTCACTCGTACAAACCGAAGACAAGATATGCCTAAGATTTAATCTCTTGTATTTTTCTTGATCAGTTGAAATGGGACGTGTCGTCACTTTCACTATAATGTTTGCAAGTCGAGATGTCTGAATAAAATCAAAGTAAGATCAGTGGTAAGCTAGTGGTGAATTCAATTATAAATACTTGTTTTTCAGGTACCAAAACGCTCAAACTGCAAATCTATAAAAGCTTGCTACTGATTTGGAAAGCAGAAGAGCTTTGTAAGTATTTACTTCTTAAAGTAGATATTTATTGCAAATTGGTGTATGTCAGACATAGAGAATTTTCATCAGGAGTATGCACGGTAGGAGGTCCTGTAATCCTGATTTATTTCTCATTGATTCAAAGCTAGAACATACTGCTAGGTTCCTCAAGGCTTCGGCCTTATTCAATTCTAATCGAGAAGCTAAGGCTTCAACCGTAATCTGAGAGAACCTAGAAGTTATTCCTTTCCCTAAAATGGCGGAAGAACATGACTCGATCAAATCTTTGAAGGAGTTTATGCTTTTGAAGGAGTATTTTACTCCTGCATTCAGCTG
Source organism: Tetracentron sinense (assembly GCA_015143295.1). Lineage (NCBI taxonomy): Eukaryota > Viridiplantae > Streptophyta > Magnoliopsida > Trochodendrales > Trochodendraceae > Tetracentron > Tetracentron sinense. The sequence goes on from CM026563.1 coordinate 36,542,697, forward strand.
CCAGAAACATCAACAACCTATTATGAAATTAAGTCCAGTATCATTCAGATGATACCATCCTATCATGAACTTAATAACGAAGATTCATTCAAGCATCTTGATGAATTTCATGAGATATGTACAACATTCAAGTTGCAAGGATTTTCGGATGATGCCTTTGGATTGCGCCTCTTCCCATTCTCTCTAAAAGATAAAGCCAATTCTAATAATTCATGGGCTCAATTACAACATGAATTTCTAAAAAAATTCTTTCTAATAGACAAAACTAACCTGATTAGGCGAACCATCATGAGTTTTGCTCCAATTGATGGGGAGCAATTTTATGAAACGTGGGAAAGATTCAAAGATCTTTTTCGTAAATGCCCCTACCACCAAATTCCAAAGTGACAACTAGTTCAATCTTTCTATGATAGATTGCCTCAATACAACCGTCAACTGATTGATGTCTCTTGTGGTGAGACATTTATGAAGAAAAATAAGGCTTAGGTATGAGAGCTATTTGAAAATCTGAATGAAATCTCTCTCCATTATGACTCGAATAGTCGTTCTGAGAGACAATCATTTACCTCAAATTTCAAGAGGGGCATTTATGAAGTGGTTACTTCTATAGATGTCTTATCTAAAGTGGATGAATTGTCTCGCAAATTGGACCAACTCATGGCTGCAGGGTCATCTTCTTACACACCTCCTCAACCAACTCCTAATCCGAGAGAGGTGTGTCGTATATGTTCCAACCCTGCACATTATGTACAGGAGTGTCCTTTTACTGCCCAATTCTCAGACTTTGTCTAAGAGCATGCCAATATTGCCTATATCCTCCCGGGTAATGATCCTTACTCTAATTCTTATCACCCGGGATGAAGGAACCATCCTAATTTCTCATGACAACCCCAAACTCAAGGGAATAACTTTTCCCAAGGGAATTCTTTCCCCTAACCTTAAGAGTCAAATGTCCGACCTTTTTTGTCGCGACCCAAAATACCCCCTAGGAGTTAAGGGTACTTCGACTCGTGACCGCCATATCATACCTCCAGTATGATACATAAGGCACACGTGGAAACCTGTCAGAGTACCTGAATATACATAGCGGAAACGAAATACAATGCACAGCGGAAAGTAAAATACTAAACATAGTAGAAGCAAAATGAATACTCCTATAACTTGGCTCAAGTAAGAACCAACAAGTATACATGTGTGAGAAACCCAAAAGTGGAGTCAACAAACCCCACACTCACATAACTAAAAGACACAAGTTCTAAGTCGGTCGATCAACAGAAATCAAAGTCACGACTCCTATCTAAAGCACCATCGTCATGATAGTGATCCATGGAAGGCTCCGGGTCACGGTACTCTCCCTCGACCCAAGGTTCTTCGCCACACAAATCGAATGGAACCCGAGCACCTTCCGATCATAACAATATCGACTGAGCATGGAATACTCAGTGTATACAAACTAATCACAATAAAGCAGTTAGGAATGGAGCATACAAGACATGGAGAATGAAATCCGTAAATTTCTTAAAGCATGGAAACCGTGAAACGTATGTGAGATAATATTCGAAAACAAAACTGTAACCGTGTGAGTCAATCGACAATCATAGCCTTATGAGTTCTTGTGAGTTCATGGAGTTACTTAGAGTCATTATGATCCGTAGAGACATAGAGCATAGAGCAATAACCTTAGAGCATTTCCATAGAGCATAACCTTAGAGATCTTAGAGCATTTCATTGTGATCCGTGGAGCTTGTGAGACGATCTTAGAGCATTATCATAGAGTTTCCTTGTGAGCATGGTATGATCCTTAGAGCTTGTGAAACGATCTTAGAGAAATCATAGAGTTACTTAGAATCATTCATTATTCGTCTTTTCGTGAAAAACCTTTGTTTGTACTTTGAGAAATCCATGGAAACCATCGGTTTATGCGAGACATGCGAGCATATGCACTTAATAAGAGAAATCATCGTATTTAAGCATAGAATCCCTTAGAGGTATTTTATCAAACACTTAGAGTGCATCATAATAGTAACCTTCATCCAAGTATATAATCACACCTTTTCATAAATAAAATCAATACATATAAATAGGGCATAGATAAGAAGAATCATAATTAGTAACTAGTAGGATTGCAAGATTGTAGTAGAGTGTATCTACCTTGGAGAAATCAATGAGTTTGACTCCCAATGGCTGGAACAAGCAAGAACAGTGAGTTCTTGGTTGGAAAACACCAAATGGAAAGGAAGAACTTGATCTTCCACAAGCTTGAACGATCACCAAGGTCCTCTCCTCCTTCTCCTCTTCAAATCCCTCAAAAACAACGCACAAAGGGTTTGTGAAACCCTAAGGCACGAACCCAGCCCTTTCATAGGCAAAGGGTGATGGTTAAAGTCTTAAACACCCTTAATGAAGAAAATCTGCGTATGACCGATCGATCGGTGGTATGGACCGAGCGATCGGTGACTTACCGGTCGATCGGTGTTATGACCGAGAGATCGGTCAAAAACACACTCTCTGGAATTTTTCCCCATACAAAAAAGTTGACCGTGCGACAGCTATCGAGCGATCGGTAGTTGACCGATCGATCGCAGGTAATGACCGAGCGATCGGTCGACCCCTGTTTTGCTGAAAAACCTTGTTTACACCACTCAAATCTTCCCCAATGCACTTCCAACACTCTTTTATGCTTTCAACACATTCCCTAAGGACATATAGATCCATTGGAACATATACGCCATAATTCCAAACACATATATTAACATAAGACCCATAAGTGCACAAAATCACACTTGGGCACTACTCACACACTATTCATTCTTAGTGAAATGAAATTTCGGGGCTCTACATCCCTCCCCCCTTATAAGAATTTCGTCCTCGAAATTAGAATGATGCCAAAAACATAACAAGAACAAAATACACACAAAACTAACAAGGAAAACTACTCAAACAAGTGAGGGTACTTTTCCTTCACTTCCGCTTCTCGCTCCCATGTAGCCTCTTCCTTGGAATGATGCTGCCACTTCACTAGGACTAAAGGGATAGTCTTGGTTCGCAACACTTGATCTCGACGATCCAGAATCTGAACTGGTTGCTCAACCAACGAAAGATCCTCTCGAATCTCAACAGGATCAAGAGCGATGACGTGAGACGGATCCGAAATGTATTTTCTAAGCATAGAGACGTGAAATACATTATGGATCGCTGCCATGTGAGGCGGTAGTGCTACCCTGTAAGCAACCTCACCAACCCTTCTTCCCGAACCGCATGATTCCCCGACTCGGCGAAATCTTCACAAAGACCCGATCTCCAACTCGGAACTCCAAATCTCTGCGGCGTATATCCGCATAGCTCTTCTGCCTATCCTGAGCACTTTTCAATCGCTTCCGAATAATTTTGACCCTTTCTGCGGTCCGCTCTATCAACTCAGGACCAAGAATCTTCCTCTCACCAACTTCATCCCAGTATAGCGGTGATCGACAACTCAGACCATACAGAGCTTCAAAAGGTGCCATCTGGATGCTTGCCTGATAGCTATTGTTGTAGGCAAACTCAACCAACGGCAACTGTTCCTCCCAACTACCCTGAAAATCCAGCATACAAGCTCGGAGCATATCCTCCACTGCTTGATTCACCCTCTCCGTTTGTCCATCGGTCTGAGGATGGAAGGCGGTACTGAATTCTAAACGAGAACCCATAGCATCCTGGAAAGTTTTCCAAAACCTGGAAGTAAACCGAGGATCTCGATCAGACACGATAGAAACTGGCACACCGTGCAGTCGAACCACCTCCTTAACATATAGGGCTACCAACTGATTTGCATTGAAAGTAGTTCGGTACGGAATAAAATGTGCAGACTTAGTCAACCTGTCCACAATCACCCAAATAGCATCGGAGCCCTTCGCCGTTCGCGGCAAACCCACAATGAAATCCATCGAGATGTTCTCCCATTTCCACTTCGGAATAGGAAGAGCCTGCAAAAGACCTGCCGGCCTTTGATGTTCGGCTTTTACCTGCTGGCAAATCAAACATCTAGCGACGTACTCAGCGACTTCCCTCTTCATGTTTCGCCACCAGTAGTGCCTCTTGAGATTCTGGTACATCTTAGTACCTCCCGGATGTACCGTGTACTTTGATCGGTGAGCTTCATTCAAAATTTCATCTCTCAAAACTGTGTCGGCGGGGACACACAACCTGCCCTTAAATGTGATAGCACCATCATCATTTAAAGCGAACTCCTGATTGCCGTTACTCACCGACTTGTCTCGGTAAGCAAGCAACTCAACATCTGAATTCTGTAACTCCTTGATCTGGCTCAGGATCTGTGGCCTAACCACCACGTTGGACATTATCGGCCCATAGGTGACATGCCTGAGAGTAGTGTCCAAATGACACATATCATGTAATAACTTCCACTTTTGCACTCTCAATTGAGCCATAACTCCGTAAGGTTTTCTGCTAAGAGCATCGGCTACCACGTTAGCCTTACCCGGGTGGTACTGGATGGAACAGTCGTACTCCTTCATGAACTCCATTCAACGACGCTGCCTCATATTCAACTCCTTCTGGAGGAAAAGATACTTCAAGCTCTTGTGGTCTGTGAACACCACGAACTCTTCTCCGTAGAGGTAGTGACGCCAAAGTTTCAGTGCAAAAATGACCGCAGCGAGCTCTAAGTCATGTGTGGGGTAATTCTGCTCATGCTCCTTCAGTTGACGGGAAGCATAGGCGACCACCTTTTTATGCTGCATCAAAACACATCCAAGTCCCACTAGTGAAGCATCACTATAGACTTCGAAACCACCGCTCCCAGATGGAACTGTGAGAACAGGAGCCGAAGTAAGCTTCTTTTTCAACTCCAAGAAACTAGCCTCGCACTTATCACTCCAAGTGAACCTCGTGTTCTTCCGTGTGAGATAGGTAAGCGGAGTTGCTAAACTTGAAAATCCTTCCACAAACCTTCTGTAATATCCTGCCAACCCGAGGAAACTACGAATCTCGGTGACACTCTTCGGCCTTTTCCAATTCATCACGCTTCAATCTTTGCAGGATCAACTGAAATACCTTCAGCAGATACCACGTGTCCAAGAAAAGACACCTTGTTCAGCCAAAACTCACACTTGCTCAACTTAGCATACAGACTATGCTCTCGAAGTGTCTGCAATACCAGACGGAGATCTCTCGTGTGATCCTCCTGTGACTGTGAATACACAAGGATATCATCTATGAACACGATCACACATTGATCGAGAGACGATCTGAACACCCGATTCATCAAATCCATGAATGCTGCCGGCGCGTTAGTCAGTCCAAAAGACATGACCAAAAACTCGTAATGACCGTATCGAGTTCGGAATGCTGTCTTCGGAATGTCCTCTTTCTTGATCTTCAACTGATGATAACCAGATCGAAGGTCAATCTTGGAGAAAAACTGTGCACCCTTCAATTGGTCAAACAAGTCGTCTATCCGAGGCAATGGATAACGATTCTTGATCGTGACCTTGTTCAATTGCCTGTAATCAATGCACATACGCATTGATCCATATTTCTTCTTCACGAAGAGAACCGGAGCTCCCCAAGGTGAAACACTTGGCCGGATAAAACCAAGGCCTTGCAATTCTTCTAACTGCTCTTTTAACTCCTTAAGCTCAATAGGGGCCATCCTATACGGAGCTCTTGAAATCGGAACTGTGCCTGGAGCTAGCTCAATCGCAAACTCGATTGCACGATCGGGAGGCAATCCCGACAAGGTTTCCGGAAAAACATCCATATACTCACATACCACCGGAATGGGTGTGGAGTCTCTCACTTCTACACCCTCGAGACTAAGAGCTGCAAAACGGGCAATGTCTCTTCTCTGAAGTCCCCTGAAATGAAATGGCTTTAACCCCACGGGTTTAAAATGCACCACATTCTCGAAACACGCCACGTGTCCATGGTGAGTTGAGAGCCAATCCATACCTAGGATGACATCGAAATCCCAATCCTGAAATCCCAGAAGGATCAAGTCGACTGGCAACTCGTGCTGCATGACTTGTACAACACTATCCGGATACACTTTATCTGTCTCAATAGATTTTCCCAATGGAGTCGAAATGGACAACTCCCTAGGTAGCTTGCTTGGCTCGGACGTAAAGCCTTTGGCAAAGCTTGGTGAAACGAACGAGTGAGTGGATCCTGTGTCTATCAACACTCTTGCCAAACATTCATTTACGAGCAACGAACCTGAGAATTTGAATCATCCCAGTTATAACACAACTATACATATAGATACAAACATCGCAAAACACCACATAGGATATATATAGATACGAACATATCATGGCAATATTAGAACTTCGACAAAGACTAGTTCGCGCGTACCTTGCACAACATCATCAGATGCCTGTGCGTCTCTATCAGTCATGGCAAAGACTCTGCCCTGGTTCGCCTGACGAGGCTGCTGGGTAGGCTGCAAGGATTTAGAGGCCCGAGATGAAGACCCCTGAAGTGAATTCTGCCTACCTGGAGGCCGAACTCCCTGTGATCCAGACTGTGACTGCTTGCGCGGGCAATCTTGAATTATATGGCCCATCTCGCCACAGTGGAAGCATCCACCTGACATTTTTCGGCAATCTCCAGTCTTATGCCGACGACCACATACGGCGCACTCCTCAAATGTCTGCGATGCGGAGGAAGCCGGAGGCATAACCCTCGTAGCTTGCGATGCCGTAGGACGCGGTGCCTGAGGTGCAAAAGAAGGTCTCTGAGCCGACATCGGCTGGGAGAACTGGTACGGTGCAGTCCTAGTCCTCTTCTCTGAAGAACTACTCGACTGACCCGGAGACATGCTCTTCCCGAAGCCACTGTCTCTTCTTCTCACAAAGTCTTCCGCATTCTTTTCGGCGATCTTCGCCTTCCCTACTATCTCTCTCCAAGACTCTACCTGGAGAATGGACACCCGATCTCGGATGAAAGCTTTCAAGCCCATCTCAAACTTCCTGACCTGTAGGTCTTCAGTAGCCACCAAGTGCGGAGCAAATTCCGGTGTATGACAAATTTTTCATAGACATGTGCACTCAAAAGCGCTAATCAATGACTCATGTGTCCAAGAAAGTCATTCTCACCGAACAAGTGAGCTCCATTATCTAACACAATACCCCTCCAAAATTTAAGGACCCCAGTGCTCCTTCTATTTCGTGTATCATTGGAGCACTCTATTGATCGGGTGTTCCTTGATTTAGGAGCAAGTGTTAATTTACTATCTTTCTTGGTGTACGAGAAACTTGGCATAGGTGAGCTTCGCCGCACATCCGTCATATTACAATTGACGGATAGATCCATGAAAAACCTTGTGGGGTAATTGAAGATGTTCTGAAATGGGCCCAAATATTTGGATTCGTTTAGTTTTTAATTTTTTAATTTTGTTTTATAGAGGTTCGAGATCCTCATTATGAGAGTAAGAGGTGATGAATTAAAAGGGCAAAGGTGAGAATAAAATGCATTCTCTCTTGCACAAGCACAAAGTCCATAGCCACAGGTGTAGAGTCTATAGACAATGGTTGAACATCCATTGTTTGATCAACTAAAGGAGAAGACTCGTGGCTTGCACTACTATAACAGGAGTCGACATATTGCGCTAGTTTAATAGGCAAACTAATTCAGATTATACTAATCAAAACTTGCAATCAGATACAAAGTAAAAACCACCACATAATATAAACAATAACCACCATAGAATATAATAAAAAACAGTAATCAGATTTAGTAACCACAACAAAATTAATTAATAACCACACCATTGAATAAAAAATATTATAAACTACCACCATAGATCGATAGCAAGTAGGGACTAGGGACTGATATGATCACTGATCAGTATGGACTAGGCTAGGGTTTGGGTTGGGTTATAGTTTTACTAAGGATTGTACGGTTAGGTTAGGGCTTAGGGTTATGGACAAATTAATCAACCACGTCCACCAAGTCTACTGTAGTCCATAAAATCCAAAAAAAAAACAAAAAATGTTGATTGGGGTTGTGAATCCTGGGGAGTGGCAGAGTGCGGAGTAGGGATTTAGTGTTTAAGAGATTAGGTTTAGGATTACGGTTTTAGGGGGTTAGATTTAGAGTTTTATGGGGTTTAGGGTTAGGGTTTTAGATTCCATTTCATAAGTTTTTATTTCTGCTGGTTTGTTTTAGAAATGGAAAATAAATACTAAAAAATGGATTGAAAGAGAAAAGTAACAGTGACTGTGATCTTCTAAACACTGTCCAGTGTCCACAGAGCTTGAGACTTGAGTTCTGGTAGCTAAGAGAGGATGCAACACAACACCGAAGCAACACACACTAGAGACCAGAGGCAGAGGACTGTTTGAAAGGGGTATATTAGTAATTTCACTAACATACCTCTTATATTTATAGTATAATAATATATATATGATTAGGGTGGGTCAGATGGCATTCCAGTATCCGACCCATCTCTTTCTCCCGATTCCCCCATCCGAAAAAACACGACCCAAATTCCGAGCCCGATTTCTTTGAGAGGAAGGAATAAGTACCATCGTGGAAGACTCTCGAAGAAGGTAAATTTAGAATCACGCGCAGAACACACGATCTCAACAATGACGTGCAGAACCCGTACCCGAGCCCAGACCCAAGCTAGACACGGCACTACCCGAAGCTACCTACTCATAGTCTCTCATTCGAAGCAAAGAGGCCCTAAAACCCTAAATAAACGTTTTGAGTCTGCCAGGACAAAAACCCTAAATAAGGGAACGTTTGGATTTGCGGAATTGGAGGCGCGTGGAATTCTAATTAAAATTGAAGAGCTCGTCGACGAAACCAGCCGCATCTTTCCGCTCTCCTTCAACTCGCCGTTGCCGTTGCCGTTGCCGTTGCGCATCAACTTGGTAACACACTACGGCAGGTGAATTTTTCGTTACTCGAGGTCTGCAACTGGACTGTAACAAAGATGGCTCATACTACAGAGGTTCTCTCTCGATCTTCAACTCTTTCTAATCTTTCTGTTTTGATTGCAGTTTTTTTGTTAATGCCAATTGATTTCACTACGACCCATTGTCTCTGAAATTGCTGTGGCTCTTACGATTCTTAATTCAATTTTCTGGGATTCTTTCAAAAAGTTCTGTTAATGAGAGAATTCTTCAATTGATTTATCTTTTTGGGGTTGAACTTTGAATTGTTACTTCCCAGGAGTTTAACGTTATGGGTTTCAAGAAAGGAGTTGTTTTTATTGTTCTCACAGTGTTATTTTAATTAAGTAAATTTCTGCCAAAGGATTATATTGAAATATGTTTCGGAAAAAATGCAACTTTGTCTTATATATGGATGACTTTTAGGGCCCATTAGGAATGCTTTTGTATAACCTGTGTTTTTGGACTAGTTATAGGCTTTTGGTCTAGTTGTGATGTGGGTTTTGGTGCAGGGGACGACGGAGTGTGTCGAGGCTGTTAGTTTTGGCTTCTTCACAGAAGAAGAGGTTCGGAAACACAGTTTTATAAAGATTACGAATCCCACTTTATTTGACGATGTGGAGAGACCAGTGCAAGGTGGGTTGTATGATCCGGTATTGGGCCCATTAAATGATACAACACCGTAAGTCTCACAAACTCATATTTATTGCATCTTGTATCTATTGCAGTTCAGTTTTTCCATTTGACTAATGAATTTTGAACCAAAATCTTGTTTGTTTATATCTAATCCGATATATGATAATTTCTATGGATGTCTTTGTTATGTTTGCTATATTTTTTTCTTGTTTTTCTTTTCTGTGGAAGATCTATTGAATTGCCACCAACCCTAAAAAGACAAAATGAAGAAGAAAATGAACAACAACTTGAAGTTTCCAAAGATTTTTTGCTGTGCCCTTAACTGTGAAATTAACTGGTAAGTGTCGACAATCATGTAATTTCCACTTATCAGGAATCCAAGGTTTTTAGTATCTATATACATGTTTTTTTTTCTCTGAGTAAAGAGCTCTCCAAGGGAAGTTGATTTGGAAAGATTTTAAGGAGACCATCTTAATTATGTTACAATAGCACCCTAACAAAGTCATACTGCTTACTATTTGACGAGGTTGATGGCACAATAGTTTGCATTTTATTACAAAGTACCTGATGCATTTTTGTTAAGATTTTTGTTTCGCATTGTGCCTCGTAATTGATGCAAAGAAACCTTGCTTGATGAAGCACCGAGCTTTCAAACTTCATGGCAAATAAGGATTTTTTTATCCTTCCTTCTTGAAACATATGATTAATCACTGAAACTGTATAAAACAATAGAGAATCTTCTAGATAGTTTTGTCATACGAATTAGGATAATTGATCGTCAATTTATTAAATCTCATAGTAGTTACAATTCCGTAGAATAGTGACTAGTATGGGGTGTCAAACCACAGAGGCATGCGTTGGTTTCGTTGCATTTTTCTCCAAATTAATTCTAAGTCAACGAGTGACAAGTTGATTGAATTTTAACCTAAGAGTGAAATTAACAGATTTAAGTAATCCTAATTAAACTAAAAGCCTTGGGTGATATATCGGTGAGAAAACTTCTAGGGTGTTTGAATCCACCACTAGCCTCATAATCACATCCACGAGTACCCATTTATGTCCCTTGAGCATAACCAACAAAGATGAGATCGACTACAAGTCTCACTCATCAGAAACCAGAATGATTCAACAGACCAAATTCTAGGTATATCTTATCTGTGGTTAGTACGAGTGATACATAATAAGCTAGGGTTGTGACATCACTCGTCTTTCCTAGGAATAAAATTTTTCGTACAATTCAATTCATTGACAATAAATCCTATTGCATAAAATTCATATTTTCAATCACAGAAAGATGTATGAATGCATGCAATTTCAACACGAGAACCTAAAACAAGGATAAACCATATTGAAATTGATTATAAACTTTAATTGTTGGTTGAAAGACAACCCTCTCATTATGCAATCAGAGTTTATACAAAAAGTAACATAAATAAAATACACATGACATAATTACTTGGCTAGGGTTTCATCTAAACCCTAGAAAAAGTAATTAATTCATGTTGAGAGTAAGGGACACCGCTTTCTACGAAGAACACGAAGAACGTGAAGAACCCATCTTCCAACCTTCTTGATCTCCAGAGCCTTGTCTTCCTTCAATTCCCCAAAATTCAGAACCCCCTCAAAGGCCAATAGCTTTCCTCTTTATAGAGAACCCTTCCTTGTTGCTAAATCCCACTTTTAGAAACCCCCAAAGAGGCAACACTCAGTTTGGCGCGCGGATTACGAGGCTGAAAAATGCCGATGACGATCGATCGTCAGTCTGAGACGATCGATTATCCAAGTCAGGAATTTTCTTCTTTGGCTACTGGTCTAGGGATGATCGAACGTCATGAGTGCTACGATCGATCGTCATGAGTCAATATACGATCGATCGTATTGAGGTGGATGATCAATTGCCCTATGATCTTTTTGTTCTTTTCTTTCCTTCTTTTTGCTTTTCATTTGTTATTTCTTTGATTTTTGTCATGTCTTCTTTGCATACTCTTGTCGTGAGCAAAGACAACCAAATACCGTATCATACTTCAAAAGAGAACTTTTAAGGTGCTAACATATATAGTTTGAGGTGCATAAATGTGTTACACTTAGCACCGATCAATAATTATCATAAATTATAATCTTTTGAATATGTGGACTGTAATGCAATCAGCCTTTTAAATGTTGGTTAAAAGAGTTGATTTTTGAAGAATAAGAGACTCAATTAGTTTAAAAGGAAGCATGTGGCTTATCTTTAGGACAATGCCAAGGTGGGTTGCTTCGTTCTTCATTTTCATGGCAAACTCAAATTCCCCTTTATGACCATATATGAAGAGGAGATGAACTTACCAACCCTCTGTAAAAAAAAGTGAATGTTCCTCATTTGAGACAATAGACCTTTTGCCAAGTTTCTCAAAATTGGGCTTCTTTTGTCCATTAAGAAAGTCTCAATGTCGAGCCTCGTATCTCTCTGTAAGTCAGGATCATCTTCGTCATCTAGAAGATCTCTCAAGTCTCCTCCTACCACCTGCGACACAATATGCTAAGAAGGTTACCTGACGTTGCGGGGTGACTTGATGTCCCAACAACATCACAACGCCTTTTGACAGCTATATGCTCCTACATGTCTTGATTACTTTGAGATTAAAGGTTCGGGAAATTTACCACATTTTGCAACCCCTGCTAGGTTTTGCTTGCCTGCTTCACTCTCATTCAATGGGTGGACCAATTAGTCACTCTCTCTCTTTCTCTCCCTCTTTTTGTGGATGGACCATATGGTTCCCTTTGTTTTTTGTATGGTTGTTAATGAGTGTCGCATAAGCGGCCAAACACATAGCTTGGCTTAGGCAACCCAATAACAAAAAAGAGCCTTTAAATGCCCCAAATCTCCTCCAGGCCCCCAAAGCTCTTATAAACGAATCTTTAAAGGGGTCTTTAATAATTTAAATAAGTGTGGGCTCCATAATTATATATATTTTACTTATTATATGATTTTTTTATTACATTTTCTTTGTCATAATTGAGAAGAAAGGAGAGTAAGAGTGACAACCTCTCCCTCTCTCTCCCTTTTTCTCTCTCTCTCCCTAGTTTAGCAGTTACATTGACGGTCAAACTATTTTTCCATTTTTTATTTAGTCCTACACTCTCCCCCTCTCCCTCTCCTTTCTCTCTCATTCTCATGTTCGTTTGTCATTGTAGGCTATTGTATTTTCTATTTTTTTATCCCCCATTGCCCCTCTCCCTCCCCTTTCGACAATCATTTTAGACTTATTTTATATTTTTATTTCAACGATTGAGATTCCCCTTTATTATGTCTAGAACTGTCTCCAAGGATGGTTCTATCAGAGTGCATGTTGATAATGAAGATTTTGTAATTTAAATGAATTGTAGGGCTCCTTATTCAAGGAATTGCAGCATACATAGATCTCATATAATGAGGGATTTCTGCTGCAAAGAGTTCATCAGGCGACGCCTCAGGTTACCGACTCAAGCGTCCATGAGGTCTATCGTCTCAAGTCGCCTGATCGTCTTGACAACTATGGTCACACCTTACTAAAGAAGAACTTTTCATTCAATTCAATTCTAAATTGACTTACATTGCCATAAGATCCTTTATTTATAGGCATTAATATAACCTTCTACATAAATACTAGAATCCTCCTTCATAAATGCTAAGACCTAGGTAATGTAAACACTTCAACTTCCTTTATTGGAGGGATTTGGATGTTGTTATTGTAGTTGTATGATCGTTTGTAGTTTATAAGCCCTAGGTTGTTCTCATCCTACTGTTTAATTTCATGACTACAATTAGTTCTGTTTGAATTTTCATTTTGTAAGTTGTGACTTGATTTGTTGTCAGCATTAGCTTGTTTTCAGATGCATGAAAGTTACAAATGGTAATTTATTTGAAAGATGTGGGGAAGGGTCATTGATGTAACCTAGATGCAAGAGCCTTGAATAACTCAAGAGATTAAACCCAATTATCAAAATCTCCAAATGTGAATTTTGGACAGAGGGGTATTTTGGTATTTTTCCATCTCAGATAAAAAATCCAATAGTCGAATAGATGGGTAACAGTATAACAAACTACCAGATCAAATTTCAGTACAACACATCGAGTATTGAGTGATTAATTGCCGAAATAGTGTCCAGTGGTATAACTATAAATATGCAGAAAAATCTGTTGTAGCAAATTTCAGCAATGGAAGTCTTCAAACTTTCAATTGAATATGCTAGATTTATCTATCCAATGACTTTTGGACAAACCCTCACCTAATTGAGTATTTCGAATCCAACTAGTGATTTAATGGGAGTTCAAACAACTACCAAACGGAAGTTAGGGTTTTTCTTAACTAAGAAGCGAACCATGCAATTAAGGGTCATGGATCAAAGAACCCACCCAGTAAAGAGTTGCGGCAGCCTTGAGATGGGTTTTCAAGCCTTGGATCTTGAAGAAATCAACATCTTCCTTTGTAGAATTCGGTCCTCTGAATTCTTCTTGAAGATTAATTGATGATCAATGTAGGGTTTAAAATCAATACTAATTTGAGCAATTTGCAAGTATCAACCAAATTAACTAATTAAGAGATTCATTCTCATTAATTTCAAACAATCACTCATTCAAAAAATTGACTACAAAGTGGTATGACTACCTCTATATGTAGAGAGAGCCAAAAGATCTTTTAGAATCCTATTCTAACTCAGACTTGGAAACAAAATCCTATCAATTGACTCTTATTCTCTTAACTAGTTTAGAGAATAGTAGAGAGTATTTTATTCCTAAAACAAAGAGATCTACCATAATTAAAAGACTGTTAATTAAAATAAGATTTTAATGAGTCATCCATAATTTACTATTTATAGTACTTTCGAAAATTACTATTCATAGTAAAGAACAAGGATTCTTAACTAGACTCCTAATAAAGACTAATTAATGGTCTGACTTTTAACTCTTGATTTAAGCCCAATGTAACAGGTTCAAAATTAAGAGAAGAGGATGTCCCATGTTGTATGACACAAAGTTATTGGGTCCAAAATATGCCCACGATAGAAAACTTGGGTGGGGTTTCATTAGACTTCCTACTAACTTTTGGGTGTTCAGAGGCTGAAAGTTAGGATTAAGTACGTTTGGTTAGCCACTTTCAAATGAACTTTCTGCCGAAGTAAAAGTTCAAGGAAGTTGAAATATCCACTTCCCGAAAAAGCTGTTGAGGGTAGCTTTTGGAGGAAGTCCTCCTTTTGACTTTGGCGGGAAGTCGGGCGGGAAGTCGACGGAAACTCCCGTTTTACGGGAGTAAAAGCCTTCAATTTTTTTTTCAGCTATCTTTCAATAACGTCGTACAACTAGGCCACTATAGAGTAGAAATAGGGATGGGCCCTACCAATTATTAATTCCCTAAGATTATGCTAACCTCACTCTTTTTCTATTAGACTTTCTTTATTTTGCTTAGAGTAGAGGTCATGTCTCAATCGGATTAGGAATGGCAACGAGTCGGGTTTGGGCCGGCATTCCCCCAACCCTGCCCCGCCCCCTAATGGGAAGACTCCTATTCAATTCATGTCCCAAACCCGGGCGGTTAAGCACTAGTCGGGGTGGGGGAGGGTCAGGGCGAGGCAATATTTCATGTTATGTTAATATATTGGGTAAATTACACTCACCTCCCCTGTGAGGTTTGGTGAAATTTCAGAAACCTCCCTGCTTGTTTCCGAAATTACACTGACATCCCCTGTCAAACTCATCATATTAACTCTGTTAACTAATGATACTCTTTTCCAGTTTTACCCTTATTACTTAGAAGAAACACGGAAGCTTAGTTTGAAAGCTCAACCAAAAAAACCTTATTACTTAGAGGAAACACGTAAGCTTAGTTTGAAAGCTCTACAAAAAAAAAAACATAAACGTCCCAAGCCACCACGTGTCCCTTTTAACACCCACTAACTATGATTAAGATTCACTCACCATTAGGGTTTATCCATCTAACCTTAGTTTTTAGAGAAAAAAAACTTAGGTTGATTATCCTTAACCACAATTAAAGGGGGCTCTACAAGCTATCACGTGTCTCCTTTAACACCCACTAACTGTGGTTAAGATTCGCTCACCCCTAGGATTTATCCATCTAACCTTGTTTTAAAGAAAAAAAAAATATTAACCTTAGGTTAATTATATTTAACATAACGACAGTTAAAGTGTCTCTATAAGCCGCCACGTGTCTCTTTCAATACACACTAACTATGGTTAAGATTCACTCACCCCTAGAGTTCATCTATCTAACATTGGTTTTTAGAAAGAAAAAAAAATATATTGACCTTAAGTTGATACTATTAACTTTGGTTTTAGAAATATATATTAACCTTAAGTTGATACTATAACCTCGGTTACCAAACTCAATTATCATTTATTTTATTGTAGTCTTTAAGAAGGGTAATTTAGACATTTTAAAATGTTTAAATGATGATATCATCAAAGTCCATCCATATAACAGCCAACTAACGGATGGGGGTATTTGTTACAGACAATCAAAGTTGAGGGGAGGTCAGTGTAATTTCATAAACAAGAGGGGGGGTTTATGAAATTTCACCAAACCTCAAGGGAGGTGAGTGTAATTTACCCTAATATATTTTGATAATTTTATGATTAATTTAAGGGTAAAATTATACTTTTACGTTACAAATGGGGTAGGCCTAGCTCTTACTTGTAAGGGTTCGACTCAAGCCCTCATAGGGCCTGAATTGGCTAAGCCCATTCCCTACCCTTAGGGTCAAGGTTGGGGTTGGGTCAGGTCAAAGCTTGAAAAAAATGTAAAGAATTTTTTTTGTCAAAACATTTATAATTTTTTTTTCTGAACCATAGTCGAGAGTGATGATAAAGACAAAAGAGTAACAAAAATAATAAAAGGGAGATAGATTAGATAATTAGAATTAGAAGTCTCTATGGTGGGTTGTGGGTGGTTTGGTCCTGGGTCGGGCTCTAGGGGTGTTATCTAAATTTGGCCCCTAGTTTTTTTTAGCCCACTTAGGCCCGCGAGCTTTATAAATAAAAAAGCCCTCAATTTTGTGGGCTTTTGAGGGTTGGGCTTGACCGAGTACCCTCACATGAGGGCCAAATTAATAGCCCTAAAATCAATTCAATTTTTATGGTTTTAAAATTAGAGATGATATATGAAAATAATCATATATCAATTTGATACCATATATAAAATTTTCAAAAATAACTTTTCGCTAGCAAGTCGTCTTAGGAGAGTGTTGGGCAATATCATATCTCCACAACAAGGGGCATTCGTGGGTGGCTGCCAGATTCTTGATGGTATTTTGATTGCAAACGAATGCATTGATGAGAGGATTAGATCATTGGTCCCGGGCCTTCTATACAAAGTATATATGGAGAAAGCCTATGATCACGTTAGTTGGACGTTTTTGGAGTATGTTATGCATCGAATAGGTTTTGGTCCTAAGTGGTGTCATTGGATGAAGTTGTGTATCTCCTCTGTGTCTTTCTCCATTCTCATCAATGTTAGTCCAACAGACTACTTTCAAAGCTCTAGGGGTTTGAGGCAAGGGGACCCTCTTTCCCCGTTCCTATTCATCATTGTATCAGAAGCATTTAGTAGAATGTTGGCCTGTGCTGATGGGCCGGTTTTCGAAGGTTTTTCCGTAGGTCGAGATAGTTGCGCATTTCTCATCTTCAGTTCGCAGATGATACCCTTATTTTTTGTAGAGCAATTCGTCAGGATCTAACCTCGCTTAGGAGCCTTCTTTGCTGCTTTGAAGCCGTGTCAGGTTTGAGAGTCAACATGTCCAAGTCCGAATTAATAGGGGTAGAGCAGGTAGAGGACGTGGCCAGTCTAGCAGCATGTTTGGGTTGTCGGGTAGGAACACTTCCATCGACGTACTTAGGAATGCCTCTTGGAGCTAGTTTTAAAGCTAAGACAGTGTGGACCCCGGTCTTGGAAAGATTCGCAAAACGCTTGTCCGGATGGCAATCATCGTTTTTATCAAAATGGAGAAAGTTAACTCTGATTCAAAGCACCTTGAGCAGTTTGCCTACCTACTTCATGTCCACTTTCGTCCTACCTCGATCGATAGCATCATCTCTCGAACGTATGCAAAGGGAATTTCTTTGGCATGAGAAAGGAGGGCAGTTCAAATACCATCTAGTCGATTGGGCCACTATTTGTCGCCCCAAGCGTGAGGGTGGTCTAAATCTGAAACCTTTGTCACTAGTAAATAAGACTTTTTTGGGGAAATGGATTTGGAGATTTGGAGAGGAAAGAATCTTTGGCGCTCCGTGATTATAGCCAAATATGTGGCTCATTCGTGTTGGGTCCCTAAGGAAGTTCGGAGAGCCCATGGGTTGGGTTTGTGGAAAGGCATCATGTCAGTTGCGCGTTTTGTTGTCCCATTTTTTGAGTTTAGAGTTGGGAGGGGTACTGAGGTTAGGTTCTGGAAAGATGTGTGGTGTGGTACCACACAATTGCAGGAATATTTTGCTATCATATTCCGCATAGCTACAGATAGGGATGCGTCTGTCAGAAAGTACATTGATAGGGATGGCGAGGGGCCTGTTTGGTGTCCTAGACTGATGAGAGGGCTAAATGATTGGGAGGTCATCGAGTTAAGCAGGTTGTTAGAGCGGCTGGGGTCACATCCGTTGGTTTACCTGGGGCGAGACTGTAGAGTTTGGTCCAAAGGCAACAAGGGTCGTTTTTCTGTGAGATCTCTAGTTCAGTCACTTAGGCCTAACTCACCCACCTGTTTTCCTTATAGGACTGTGTGGAATCCAGGAATTCCATCAAAAGTATCTTTCTATGGAATGCAGCTTTGAATAAAATTCTCACTATTGATCACTTGAAATCTAGAGGGTGGAGAATCACTAATCGTTGTTTTTTGTGTCTCTAAGCGGAAGAGACGGTAGACCATCTAATCTTGCAGTGTCCTGTAGCACATGAAGTTTGGAGTTTCTTTCTTTCTCGTATGGGTGTGGCTTGAGTCTTTCTCTCTTCCCTTGAAAACTTCTTATCCTGTTGGGATGTGGTGAGTGAGAGTGGCTCAAGGAGGGCTATATGGTTGGTCTTGCCGGGTGTTTTAGCTTGGTCCTTATGGAAGGAGAGGAATAAGAGAGTTTTCAAGTACTCTTCCTCTTCCATCCAATGCATATGTTCTCAGTCCCGATCAATGGTTTGGCTTAGTGTAATGCTAGACAGGCGGGGGGGATTTGGATATTTTGTCAGGATGATGTTTGGTTAGGCTCTGCATGGCAGAGCTTAGGGGTTTCATGGGGCTCTTGTTTTTCGGTTCAGTTTCAGCGTATTGGCTCACGATCTTGTGAGCTATGTGTTTTGTTCGTTCTTGTATCTTTGTTTCGTTTTATATATTATCGTGATTATCGATAAAAAAAAAGAAGTCATTTTTTAGATATGAAAACCAAATGTTATTTTATCCCCTGAATAACTTTGTCAGGCTTCCTCAAGAATTGCTTCCTTCGAAGTAAATTCCTAGGAAGTATTTTTCTTATTTGAAAAGTCTATCCAAACGCCACCTTGAAATTTCCTGGGTGTCTTCTTAAGGGGATTCAGCTCCTCCATCAGTCATGATGGAGATGTTTCTAGATAGAGGGAGTTCTTTGATTCCTTTTCCCTTGGATGGCTATATGGTGCCTTATTTGAGTAATTTCACCTCCTTCTGGGTTTGATCCTATAATCTACTTCTTGTGATCTTCTGTGATGACGAATTGATGATAACTAAAAGCTTTATACAGTTGAGCAAGGTTTTCAAATGTGATTTTGCAGGAAACTTTGTAGGTTAGGAAAAATGAAATTTCAGTCGAATTATCATAACTTATCATAACTGTACACCAAATCATGAGATTTTTTCAGTTGATAATTCACAAAATTTAAAATAATAATAATAGGTGATGCAGCACATCTAACCAATACTCCCAAAAGGCGCGACTAGTAAAAGCGGAAGATTAAATTCCTTTTATCTAACAGCCCAGATCTAGGCTCTCAACCCCCCTCGTGGGCCATGTTACACAGGCCACCCCACATCGAGTGTGCCCCCACTTCACGTAGGCCGCCCCATTGGAGCCCGGTGTGACAATGCTTTAATCACTCTCGGTGAGGAGTTTCGAACACGAGACCTCCGGCTCTGATACCACTTTGATGCAAGACATCTAATTAATACTCCCAAAATCTGCGATTAGTAGGAGCGGAATATTAGATTCCCCTTATCTCATAGCTTAGATCTAGGCTCTCGGTCAACCCCCCCGTGGGCCATGTTACACTGGCTACCCCACTCCGAGTGTGCCCCCACTTCACGTAGGCCACCCCACTTCGCTCAGGCCACCCCACTCGAGTCCGGTGTGACAATGCTCATGCGTTAATAGGTACACTAGCCTACTTTCTAGAAATGAACTTAGATGCAACTTGCTACAAATTATCTTGGTAAATACATAAAATGTTGACCAATTTCAGATACTTAGGTTATAAGTTTACATAAAATCATAATTGATTAATTTTATTGTTTTTGTTCTTATACAAAACCACTTGATGATTGGATGATATATATATATTTCCTTTGTGGTCAAATTGAGTACTTACTACTACTTTCCTTATTTTCTCTTCACAAAGCTTTTCCTCAACAAAATGCATTACACACCAATAGTGACTGGAAGTGAATGAGAGATTTTGGCGTACCTTCACGATCATGAAGAAACTACACAATTTGATAACATCAACAATTAGTTCTCTTGTAATAATTTAGTTTGATTAGTTCATATAAAGAGAAAACAAGCAGTTACCACTTTGGATCTACCAACTTTTTACACATACACTTGTTTAAAAGGGTGCACCTTTGTTGGCGAACTCTACATCAAAGGTTATGCACTGCTCCTCATTCTTTGTGCTTATGTGGGAATCGATTAAACCAAAGTTATCTTGTTATTAAATTATTACACACATTATTCTTCCTATTCTTAAGAGTTGTTAAATAAAACCAAGACTCAGGCAAAGGCAGAACTTTTTCTTGAAACCTTGCATGTGCAAACGTGCAAGCTCCTACTAGTTATTAAAGAAAAGTGATACAGGTTGGGTAAGAGAATTACTTTTATATTATTTTAACCTTTGTTTATTTATTTTTTGCACCGCTATTTGTTTAGATATTCTTAATATTTAAGTATGCTTACCTCCAACAAGACAACCGATTTTTTTTAAATGAAATCTTGTCGATTGGAAAGAGGAGTGAGATTAGAGATGTATATACATTGAAGGGGTATGTTTGCATTTTTAAATTGGAAGGTAATTTAGTGTTAGTTTTGGTCTATGTTATTAGGTTGATGAAACTACTACACACCACAAATTTTAGAGAGAAAAATAGAAATTTCAATATCTTTGAGCTCCTCTCCATAATTTCAATTTGCTATGAATTGTGATTTACCACATCATTGTTTGTGTTTAAAATCTTCTTTGACCTTTCATGAGGTGGAACTTTCGGTTATATGTTGCTGAATCATATATTCATATCTTCCTGGATAGGTCGAGACAATAGAAATCTTGCACATATTGACTGGTGGGCTTTGTTTTTGATAGAACATGCTTATACCGGAGTCGGCATTGATTATTGTGATGGCAGTAGCCATTTTGAGTTGTACCTTGATACAACATTGGCATATCTATTTTATCACAGAGGATATTCAAATGATCATATAATTTATAGGATCATGCAATTGTGTGTGTGGCGGGTCTGAATAAAGCTATGGGCCTTTAGATGCCTGTTAGCTCAAGCAATATGTGCAGACCATGATGCCAATACTCTCTCTTTAGGCGCAATGGCCGCGTTTGCACGATAAGCACGTTCACACTCTAAACGCCTAAAAGGTGAATATATTTTTAAATTTTCAGAATGTGCCCGTTATTAACCCATGAGGTAAGACTTACATCCTAACCCATCTGGTGATAGTGTATGTTTAGCATTCAATTTCAGACCATGCCAAAACATAGCTAGAAGTCAGTTTAGTATGTAACTGTAGTTTGTTTCCTCACTTTCTAATCCCTAAGATGATTCTAAGTTTGTAATTAACAACAATGACATCTAAGCCATTTGATTTTATCTGAAATTTATGATCAATTGTGTTTTATACTCTTATATAAGCTTTTAAATTAAATAGTAAAGCGTGTTTCTGTACTATATTTAATTGAATTCATTTCCATCACTTAATAGAATCAGCTTCCAATGCTTTTTGGTTATTTCTTTGATCAATAACTGATGTAGTTGCATCTTTATTCATATACAGCTGTAGATCATGTGGCCAGCGTGCGTTTCATTGCCCGGGTCATTGTGGTCATATTGACCTTGTTTCACCTGTCTACAACCCGTTGCTATTCAGGATTCTTTTCGATATTTTACAAAGAACTTGTTTCTTTTGCCTTCATTTTAGGGCAAATAGAGAACAGGTAATTTCACTCTTGTTGGGTATATTTTGGGGGGTATTGCCACAGCTCTTGGTTTGTTTGGCTCACTTTCTTTTCTTTTTTATGGTAGAAATTCAAACTGTGGCATTTTCTGTTCTTTAGTTCCAGAATGATTTTGAAAATTTTGTTCATCATCTTTTAGGTTCGGAAATGTGCTTCTCAATTGGAACTGATAATAAAGGGTGACATTGTTGGGGCCAAAAGACTAGATTCGTTGTCACAGAGTAAATCATCGTCATCAGGAGAAATTGATACGAGTCACGTGTCACGTGCGACTATTCATTCTAAGGCAGATGACTACAACTCCAAGCGTTTGGAGAAGAACAGATGGACCTCTCTTCAATATACTGAAGCAATGTCAGCATTGAGTAAATTTATGAAGGAGAGGCCTAAAAAATGCCGGAATTGCAATGCTAAGAATCCTAATATCACCCGCCCTACTTTCGGCTGGTTTCACATGGTATGTCTTTTGATAGCATTTTTGGAGCTTGAACACTGGCTATAATATTGGATGCAGTAACAGCTGATTTGTGCATTGCTAATTTGCTAATGATTTTTAGCATGAATGGTTTGGCTACAACCTACTCTGATCATATGATCATTGTGGATTTTATGAGTTGAAGAAAATGTTTCTGGCATTTGAGATTTCCTTTATCCAGTAAACATTGCTATTCAAATATTTATCTGTTGGTCTGATTTTTATACATGTGGTTAATGATGGATACGCGATGTTTTATAATGTTAATTCTTTTCTGCATTTTTCCTATTGATTGTTTTTTTTTTGGTAACGGAGGGTGTCCCAAAGCCTTCGAGCCAAGGAGTAGTCCCATCGGGTATCCACATTGATTGGTTTCTTTGTTTCCATGTCGATGGTTTTAGTTCATTTCCATGTGGAATGAAAAGGGTCTAGTATCACAAATAATGCAGAGGTTTGTACACCCCCAAGTGTGATTTTATGCTAGAGCTATAATTTTTTGCCAATGCTCCTCGCCAACATTGATGAGCTTCAGC
The DNA here is from genome assembly GCA_015143295.1 of Tetracentron sinense. NCBI lineage: Eukaryota > Viridiplantae > Streptophyta > Magnoliopsida > Trochodendrales > Trochodendraceae > Tetracentron > Tetracentron sinense. Next base: position 36,565,684 of record CM026563.1, read on the forward strand.
CAATCAGCCTTCTGATAAGAGGAGGGATAATAAACATAATCCAAGGAAGTAAATAACGATTTGGATTGAAGGTGATATGCAGAGTAAATAGAATCATTGTCAATAGAAAGAATAAGTTGAGAGTCTGGAACATGAGAGGGGAATAGAGTAGGAGGGATTCTAAATGTCTTGTGCTTTGACACAATCCGCGTGAGAAAAGATTAATAGGGGATTAGAACTAATTACTTGTGAATGGTGACCAAGGATTTAAATTCGATTTCGCAGGAAATTCCGCAAAATTTGCAAAAAGTTTGGAAATTTTCACGTTCAAATTTTTGAAAAATCACACAATTAGAGCTGTCTGTGACATTCAATCCAGTATTCTCTCTCTTAACTTTGCCAAAGACCAATGCTTTCTCCAAGATAAGTATCCCATCAAGTATACCCCTAAACTTTGTACAGTAATAGTAGGGGAGAAGCAAAACAATTAAAGAGTAGTAAACTAATCTACAGTCTACATTAATTACTTCCATATCACAAATACATCCACTCATCAATCCATGGCTGACTCATTGGGCCCATATAATCAAGCTGACTAATAATCATAGACGATTCTTATATTAAGTTTATGGACCATTGTTAGCCATTTCTAGCGTTATCGGAAGCTTGACACTATCAGATTTTGCCTGACTTTGTTCACAAGAGTTAGAATATTAATGGATTTTTCCTGGTTAAGATTTAATTTTCTTCTGATTTTGTTTTACTAATGTACTTAGATACATCATGTTTATTATTTGATAAGAGACTGAGTTTGTTCTTGAGAGACAGTTTTTTTGTGGGATTTTACCTACTAAAAATATGTTTGTATGGTTTTGTCTGCTCTGAGACGTTCAGTATTTTTGTTTACTTACTTCATTATGTAGACTTTGTAATGCTTTTCGCAAATTATATGATCCTGCCATTCTGATCCACAGTGGAATATTATATCTATGCTGTTCAGCCATGTAAAACTTATTGTGTGACTTGTGTTCGTAGAATATGTCAAATGCTGACAGTAGAGCAAATAATATAAGAGGGTGCAAGCTGGAGCAGCCATTCACCAATGAAGCTGAAATTGCTAGTGATACAGCTGAAACAGAATCATCTGGAGCTGTCTCTGATGGAGTGCCAGAGTCTCGAACAAAAACACTTAAAAGCAAAAGGGGGCAGTTGCCTCCTGATTTTTTGAAGCAGAAAACGTTCTTTTCAGGACCACTCTTACCGTCGAACGTATTCTTCTTCCCAACTTCTAGCTCAGGACCATAAAACTGCTCTTCTGATGTGTTCATAATTTACCTTTAGTTAAATAGTTCTAGTCTAGATATTACAGCTCTATACTAAAATCTAATCCCATTAAAACATGCATTCAGAACTATTATGTTGCTTCAGGTGAAAACAATTATAAAGCTTTTGTGGGAAAATGAAGATCAACTCTGCTCGCTTATTTGTGACATTCAGCGTGAGAGATTGTATATGTCTGGAAAGAAACCGAGCTACACAATGTTTTTCTTAGATGCTATTCTTGTACCCCCAATCAAGTTCCGCCCGCCAACCAAGGGGGGTGATTCTGTGAGTACTTTTTTATTTAAAGCATTTTTAATTCTTGTTGGTTCTGTTGATGCAATTTTAGTTATAAGCTATTTATTTTGTTCATAGCCGCCTTTTTGTTGTGGGGGGTATTTATGTTATTGTTGAAGAAATCAATGTGAATCATATCTGGTATCTCGTATTCAGTTCATGTTTGGACTTTATCAAAATTCAAAATATACTGAAGGTGGATTTAATTTCTCTGCACAAGGTTCATGTACACTTGTCAAAGTTGTGTTATTTGCATTTTAGGGGACATGGTTTTAGGAAATTTAGGAATCAAAACAATCTGGATTCTCTGAAACTATTCTTTGCTGAGAACCTGTTTGAAAATAGTCAGTCAGGATTCATTATAGAGAACATAAACTATAGAATCATGTTTGCATGAAAAAAAAGGTTCACTGTTATACTATTCCAACTGGATTACATAATAAAATATTCATCTATCTAATTTTAATCTCATTAATGGCCCAAGTTATACATGCCATGCAACATATTTTATAAAATGCCAATATTATACATGTCATGCTTTATTTATTTATTTATAGTTTTGTAATGCCCCTATTGTAAAGGGTTGTGGGGGTGGTGGTGGGAGGTGAGGGTGACGATGGGGGAAGCAAGGGTGGAAGTGGTGGTGGTGGAGTTGGCGTGGCGGTGTTGATGGTGGTGATGGGGAATTATCATATGGAGGTGGTGGGGGTGGGAGTGGTGGTGGTGAGGGTGGAGTTGGGGGTTAGAGGTGGTTGTGATGGAGGTGGTGGGGGTGGCAATGGGTTGGTGAGTAGCGGTGGGGATGTGGTAGTGGCAATAGGGTTTGGTGGTGGCAGGGTGAGAGGTAGTGGTGGGGCGTGGTGGTGGGGGTGGGAGTTTGGGAGTCCAGGAGAGAGAAGTCGGGACACTTCTCTTGGAAACCTTTTAAAGAAGCTAATTTTTTTTTCCTAGGAAACAATCTAGGAATTCCCTATTTGTAAGAAATGTTCCAAAGAAATGTCATGCCAAATGCACCTTACCTGATTCTGTTCCTAGGGAGTAGAAAAATGCTCCCTAGGAACGATGCCAAGTGACCCCTTAACCTGCTTAGTAGTGCAATGACGAATCAAGGTTTTTTTTGTTTTGTTTGGATGCACAATATCTCTCTCTCTCTCTCTCTCTCCCAGGAGACAGTTTCTAAGCATGAATCCAAAAGGAAAAATGAATACAGAGACTGTTTTTTCTCCACAATCACTGGTGACCAACATTCAGTCATCCCCCCTGTGTAACACTGGGATCTGCAATCTCGCAGAAGATCCTCGATAAAACATAATTGTCTACTTTCAGGTGCATCGACAAGGGGAAGAAAGGTCTACTGTGTAGCACTAGGATCTGCAATCTTGCTGAAGATCCTCGATGAAACATAACTGTCTACTTTCAGGTGCATTGACAAGGGGAAGGGATGTCTTTTTTTTGTTATCAAAATAATCGATCTAATGCCCCAAAACTTCGGATCAAAAGTAAGAAGGTCAAGTTTTACTACCACGCCCTAATAGAATTTCATGGATGCAACCCTAAAATATATACAGATGGAACTCATTAACGGGTCTCCACTATAATATCTAAAAAAATCGTGATTAGAACAAACATGTGGAGTTCGTATAATTCATCTTTTCCTTTTGATAACAATAGACATATGCCATCAAATATATTCGCTGAATCACTTTCACGTTTTGCCCTAATAATAGCCGCTCTCCTCCCCCTGCTATGCCTTCACCGCTACAAACTTTGATTACTTTGCTTCCTGCTGCGCTACTTGTTTCTGCTGCTCTACTGCCTTAGAGAATTCCGTGTGACAAATCAAACTCTTGTGGACTAAACGGTAGACTTGTGGCTGCTCGATTTGGAGCTGATCGGCATTGAATTGGGTAACAAATTTGATTCATTGCTGGAATATATATATATATATATATATATAGAGAGAGAGAGAGAGAGAGAGAGAGAGAGAACAAAGGAGACGTTCTTTTAAAAAAAAATCAAATTTCCTAATTTGCCCCTTGTCTGATGACCGTTGGATATGAGGATCCAACAGTTGTGTTTGTGTGTGAACATATATGTTCTATTTTATATGTCTCCGGATCCCTTCCCATATATAATATATATATCTTTCATTTCCATCCAAAGATTTATAGATTTCCTAACTTTGTATCTGTACATGGAAAATGATGTAGGGTGCCAGCGTTCTCATCTTTCTCATGGGAGCTAGGTTGAATAGTCTTCAAACTTCTTAGGGTTTAGGCAAGGGCAATCAAATGGACGGGTTTGGGTAAGTGGAAAGTATCCGGCCCAAGCCCTGTAGGGTCTAAAGGAATCAAACCGTAGCCCTAGCTTGCCCGGCCCTAACACAAGCCAAGCCGGGCTTGACTTATAAAATGGTCAACATATTTTTTTCTTTTAAAAAAAATGTTTGGATTTTAAAAAAAGGCACATGTCATAAAGATAAAATGTTATTACACAAAGCCAAAAAAAATACAACATTTCAATACTTAGGTTTACTGCGTCAACTAATATTATTTTTAAATTTTAATATATATATATAGGATCGGGCTCAAGCATCAATCAACCAAGCCCTAGCCCGACCCTAATTTATGGGGGCTTCCACTTGTCGAGCACGACCGTACTTCTTAGGGATTAAAAATAGGCCATTTTTGGACCAATTCTGGGCCGGGCTGAGCCTCAGCCACCTGTCCGACCCAGTGTCACCCCTAGATTAAGCAAATTATTGTGGTTGGGTTATGGGAATTAGAATTAGGGTATGGAATAACTTAGGCATAAAGTTTTAAACAGAAGTAGAGTTTTGATTTTTGAAAGAACAAGATTGAAAAAACTAATGTTGATAGAGTTAATTAATAGATAAAAGCATAGGTTTTCAAGGATGGAGTGATATGAAGGATTAGGATTCAAGATTTATATAATTGAGAACCAAGAAAATAATGATAAATGTGAAATCAAAGTGACAAAGGCCTAGCTCAGTTCAGAGTGAAAAAAAGTTATGGTGTGGGACCCGTACTTGGAGAGAGGAATTGATCAAGGCAGGCCCATGAGCCTCAAATTTTATAAGAAGGCCCATGACTATCCACGAGATCCATGGAATGGGCCCATGGATTTATTGCATCAGTAAGTCCTTGAATGAGTCTTTCAAGAAAGACCATGAATCTTTTAACGGAAATTGTAGTCATTAAGTTCTAAAAAGTTCATTAATGAGTCTTTGGAAGTTGCTAACCTTTTAAGAGTTTCCTTTTGGAACTAAGCCTTTAGATTTCCTAAGTTAGGCTTTGAATAGTTGTCCTTTGACGCACGTAGTACATACAATGTGAGAGTTAGTGGAGAACAACTGAGATTGTGGAGTAATTTACGCTTTAGTTGGTCGTTAATATAAAGAAGCAAGGAGATGCTATAGGAGAAGCCACCTGAAATTTTGAAGTTTCTTTCAGATTTTTCGGATCTCATTTTGGAATAGCTACCAAACAGGTTTCCACCAATATGAGATATCTAGCATCGATCGATTAGGTCTTGGGAGATGGTTTACCCAACTTGCCAGCCTATCGCATTCGCATGAACCCGACAGAGCATGCTGAACTTAAAAGGCAAGTGGACGATCCTCTTTCTAAGGGATTCAGTAGCAAAAGTATGAGTCAATCGTGTAGTGCCTACACTCTTTACTCCTAACCACAATGGAATTTGGAGGATGTGTTGACAATTGAGTCATCAACAAGATCGTGAGTCAATACAACCTCCTGATTGTAGGCTTGATTAAATATTACATGTGAAGGCAGCTGCAATGGTCTTCTTTAAGATTGATCTTCATAACGGGTTGCACCACCAGATTTGCATCATCCAGGAGACAAATGGAATACAACCTTCAAGATTAAAGATTACCTGTACGAGTGGTTTAGTCATGCCATTTAGTCTAACCAGTGCCTTAAGCACATTCATGCCTGTTATGACATAGGTACTTCGACATCTTATTGGAAGATGTTGTAATCTACTTTGCTGACATTCTTATTTATAGCCTGCCTAAACAAAGACCACTAGGGGTATTTGCGTCAAGTTATGAAAATATTAAGATCTGACGATATATCAGATTGGATATCCATATCCTCGTCCAAATCCACCAGATCATCTTGGGACTTTAATTTTGCGTCCTCTGTTCAAAGGATGTCTTAATGAATATGTTCTATTTCTCTTTAAAGATCTTCCTTTCTTATCCGCAGGTGTAAGGAATGTGTACTGTCTGGTTAGGTTGGAAATACACTATTAATGGGGAGATGTGTACTATTGAGCAGTTCTATATCATTGATTTTTGCACTCATTTTAATTCTGTGTCTACTACTCTACTGGGGTTTTAAATGGCTCTGTTTTTATAAACACTGCATGTGAATCACGTAATTTACACTTTGTAATTTGGTGCTGCCTTTAGGTGATGGAACATCCCCAAACTGTTTTATTAGGGAAGGTCCTGCAGTGCAATATCTCTTTAAGAAATGCACATGATAACTCAGAACGCTCGAAGTTTGTTACTAGGTGGATGGATCTTCAGCAATCGGTAAATGTGTTGTTTGATAGCAAGACTGCCACGGGTGAGTATGTATCTAATTTCACTGTTTGTTGATATGCTTGATTGCTTTGATTCCTCAATATTTTGAGAATCCATTTTCTATCTTATTTCATTGTTAGGCTTGCAGTTTTCTAGAACAAAGAGATCAATCGGAGTTCCTACTTTCCTATTACGTGCATTGTTGCTGTTTGTTGTATATTTTGTCTTTTCGCATGTTTAAAGTAGGCTAATACAGTGAAACAATGTCTATTTTCTTATCGGCAAAAAAATGACAAAAAAGGCTTGTTTGTGTTTTTGGAAAATGGTCCAAGGGAAAAAAAGAGATGCAAAAGTAACGGAATCGAAGATCAGGAAGGTTCCACATTGTGGTCTGATCTTGGCGGAAGTGAAAACAAGAAGATGTTCAAAGAGGAGGCTAAGTTCAGGATTTATTTTATAGTGTGGGAATTGGGATAAATTCCAAGTGCTGTTGTTCTCAGATTCCAACACATGACTTTGCTATAGTCCCCATGGAAATAAAAATCGCCAAAACTGATACGAAATGTGTGATACGTATAGGTATCAGTAGCCCCTTGTACGATATTTATACTGATATGAAACAGGCGATACGTATCATTTTTTAGTTATGTATGTTTTAATTCATTGTAGAAATTGTAATTGTGTTCGCTACTTTGTCTTTGAGTTGTTTCCAATGACTTTATATTTGGTTAATTTGGTTCCTATAACTCGTTTGATATTTTTAAAAATTTAATTTGATTTTTTTAAGACAAAAAATTATATGTATCGCTTGAAACCAATATTGAAACCGATAGTATAGGTTTTGGCTGGGATCGATACATTCCCCGAAACCGTATTTTTAATCCTTGATAGTCTCCTTATACCAATTAACCCCCTGATTGGAAGTTCTGTAAATTTCTAACCCTTGGAGTAGAGTTGAAGCTTAGACTTTATTGGAATCATTATCCATTAAAAGGACCGGAAAAACTTGGATAACTCCTCTCGTCCTGGAATTCTCCCCTAGTTTCCAAAGAGCCTGGAATGTAATATTATCTTATATCTATAAGTAAGATTTTTATGCTTGATAGATGCCCACATTAAGGCATTTGGGTTTGTTTGTTTAGGATATGATGTAAAAATGTTTATTGACTAGACAAATTGAGTCCTTAGAATAGGACTCCATATTTTGATTTAGGGACAAATATACAGTCAGAACTCAGAAATCCTATATACATACAATTTCCAAGATTTTTCTATGTGAGTTGTGACATCATCCTGCTACTTAACTATACCCTGACATGTGTGTCGACGTCGGGCATGGAGATGGGAAAAAAAATACTAACATGGCAACACATCCATACTCGCTACATCCATTCTCGCTATGATTTTTACACTTATTTAATATAAGCGAGCAGGCAATTCAGAAAAATGCATTGATATACCTTGAAATTACATATGAGAAAAAGGACACCTGGAATCATAATTCCATTTTTTCAATAGTAGCTGAAAACAAAGTCTTTTACTAATATGTTTTGTGTCGATAAGAGAGTAGCACATGAATACTGTATGAGAATCCTGCATGACCAAAGCTTGCATAAAATGGAGTGTTCTTGTCAGTTGTTACATAGCCATCATGAATTGAGACTTCCAGATGGTATGGTTTCCAAAGCTTATAACGTAGTTAGTGACTTAGCTTGGGTTAAAGGATGTTACGTGAGTACAATGTTAATATATGACTAGGATCATTAGTCATTACTGCACTAGGTATTGAATATTGATATACTTCCACTCTCTTCTTTATTCTTTTATTAGACTTCTCGGATATTGCATGGTTGATTTCTAACTTCTCTATAACAGTGTGCCTTCTGCAGTTATGGCTTTGCTGTAAAAATTGGAAACCATGACTAATGTAGGACAATCCCCAAGAGTCTCACAACTGGAGGAAAGTGTGCTAGGCTTGGAAATTAGACTGTGTAAAATATTACAGTTAGGTTCTGGAGGGAGTTGACATAGGGTGTGAGATAATATCATCCGGAGGATACATCAGATAATATCCATGGAAATATCTATTTTTCCTGGGTCCATAGATCTGTGAACTCTTCAGCTGATGAGTTGGCCAAGGAGGGGGGTTGGTAGGGATGTCCTATTTTGTGCTCCCCCTCCCCCTCAGCCCTCCTCCTTTTTATCTTTTTTCAGTCGTGTACTCGTGTTGCTTGTATGTCTCCTTAATTTGTCTTCGCCGCCCTATTTGTTTTAGGGGGCCTTTGCTTTGTTATGTTATATGCTTTTAATTGGTTTAATAAAATTTCTGTTCCCAATCCAAAAAAGGAAAAAGGAAAAAACATTAATTTCGATCTTAGGGGGTTGGGGTCTGGAAGGGAATATCACTAGACCAAGGGGAGTTTGTGAGTCCGATGAGATTTGTTGCCAGAATGGGCCCAGAGTCCCTTTTTTGGGATTATGACTGGAGCTGGTTTGGGAAGCTGTACAATACTTGCCAATTCTTATGCAGGCTGGCCTTATCATACATCCTGATATGTGATTGCTTCAAGGTCAGAGGTGGGGATATTATCTAGTGTCCTAGATACTAGAGAAATCTAAGGGAGAGGGATATAGAATATGCTGTCATGAAACTTTTGGAGTAGACCTAGGTTATTGTTAGCAAGGTTGTTAAATCGTAAAATCGTTTTATGACTGATTCGATTCAAATTTGGATTCAAATTGTAAATCGTAACATTCAATCCATTTTGTAAAAAATTGTAAAAAAATACTTAATAAATCAGAAAAATAGAATAATCCATTGTCCAATATATTTCATTCATAACTATTGATAAAAATTTAATGTAAATAAGTTGTAAACAAGACTTGACTATGTTTTTATAGCTTAAAAGCCAACATTGCCTAGAATATGGGGAGGAAGAAGATTATAGCAGTGGATTTTCCACCTAACGTCTAATGGGGAGGAAGAAGATTATAGCAGTGGAGTCGAAGACGTTTGATTTCAGCAGCGAGGAAGGAAGAGATGGTCTGGAGGTGAGGATAACTGAGCGTGGCAGGGGTAAATCAGTGGAGATCCAGGTGGGGGAACCCTGTGTTTGGAGGCTGTTACGTTTTGTGGGGGACTGCGTGAGAACAGAAGAGGCCTCATACTTGGTGGAGAGATGTCAATGCTTGTCCAAGACTTTCATCTTAGAAAGAAAGAAGAATCTGAGGGGGGAGTTCATTTCTTTCATGGTTATACCAATGTATGGAGGCAGGAGGAGGTGGATATCGTTTCCAAAAGCAAAGCAGAGTCACGGTTGGATAGGGGTGTTAACGGCGCTGAAATATGTCATCCTGGCAAGTTTCAGGATAGGTATTCAAGGGATGGGGGAAGGGGAGAAGAAGTCGTCAGACAGCTTTCAGCCTCAGGGAGGCCCAGAAGCTAGCTTGCTCCTTAGTGGGAGGGAGGTGTTTCGACATACCCCATTGCGATGGTGGGACAGAGCACTGGTTTGTGACTTCCCCCAGGCGATAGCAAGATGGACGAAGGTGGAGGAGTTCATTCACTCCCTCCTCCCCAACAGCGAGAGGCCCACACTGATACCATATGTTGGAGGGAAAGGCATTCTAGTGGTGAAGGACTTGAGTTCGTTGAGGGATTTGTGTGCTCAGGCTCCCTGGAAGCTACCGGGAGGAGGGTGTCTTATGTTTCATAGATGGAGGCCAGATTCTAATGCTCTCCCTGAGACTTTCTTCTGGAAAGATTTTTGGCTTGATATCTCTGGGCTTCCATTACATCTATGGAACACTTGTATCTTTCGCAAGATTGGGAAGCTTGCGGAAGTTTTCTGGAAATCGATGAGGGTACTTCATCTTTGACAGACCTACGAGAAGCCCGGATCAGGGTCGAAGCAGGTAGTAGGGATCTTATTCCCTGGAGACTGAATGTATCTGTTCAGGGTGTCGTGCTTAATCTAGGGATTGAGCTGCTTGAGGAGGAGGTGGTGGGAAACTCCGGCGATCGGGGTTCTCTCCGGCAAGAGATAGCTAACGGTACATTAGCTGAGGAGGAGGCAGACCCTGACAGTCTAGCGGATTCAAAGGGGAGATTGCCACGTGGGTGGTCAATGGTACCTCGTCGAGTACGAGAGGTGGTGCAGAGGGAGAGTGGCGACGAGGGGAGGCGGGAAACTGAGGAGGGCAGGAGGCAGGTTGCAGGGGTCTCAGAAAGGGAGGAGCCTAGGTCAAGTACTGACCTAGGGGGAAACCCTAGTTGTTTAACGGAAAAGGGAGGCGGAAGATTTGGGCGAGGACGAAATTCAAAATCAAAAAACCAAATAAGAACCTGGAGACGAAGGCGTCAGAGGTGGGAAAGGAAGAGATATGAACCTGATGTTGGTCTGACCAGCTCTGAGGTACTCCCTGGTTCGGGTCACTGGAGAAATGAGCTGGAGACAGGGATGGAGGTTTGTAGGGCTGTGGACGTAGGGACACCTTTAGAGGAGGAGCCCGAGTTAGGTGGGCCTTTAAAGTCTGGGCCCTTTTTGGCAGGGTTAGAAGCCCGTAATAACTTTGATAGATCTGGGCTCTACAGTAATGAAACAGGGGAGAAGCCCATGTCTTCGTTTATTTCTGGAGCCCAAGCGAACTTTCAGGGTCGCAGGCCTTCGAAGGAGGATTCGACGAGTATGTTTCAGGGGCAGGGCCTTTTCAAAAGGTTATCTTCTTTTCCAACTTCTACTCCCGATCGCCCAGTAAGGGAGGGGTCTGCATTGAGGGGAGGGCTCGAGATCGCTGCTTCGGCAGAGAAGGCGATGGAGGCAGGAGACGTCTTTGCGGAGGATCCTCAAGAAGACAGGACAGTTTCTTTGGAGGAGCCGAGAGAGTTCCTCGCAACGCCCATACCAGTAAGTCGAGCTGGGGAAGACGGAGGAGGGGAGAATACCGTTAATTTCATATTGCCAGACAGCCATTTGGAGGGTCGGTTTTGGGAAGTGGCGTCAGGCAGCTCCGAGTTGGAACAATACACACCTTTGGTTTTTGCTGAGTTGAAGTCGGAGTATCCGATGGAGGAGCAGGGAAGCGAGCCTAAAGACAGAGACTTTCCCCAGAGTTCGATGCAGTACGTTGACTCAGAAGGTAGGGGAGACTTCCAAGAGGCAGCAATGGTTGAGGAGGAAGCCTTAGATCCGCGCCAAGTGGGGCAGGAAGAGACGACCAGTGGGAAGCCAGTTTCCAGACAGGAGGCGATGGGGGGTGAGGGGGTTGGGGTTTTCTTCACGGCACTGGGTCAGTTAGGGGCAAGTGGCGAGAGGCAGGGGTTGTTTTAGGAGTTACTTCCTCAGATGGATAAGGAGGAGGTCGCCGAGTGGGTGACGACTCATATGATGGGAGTGGGAAAGACCATGGGAGGTTTCGAGGACGAGACCACCAGAATCTTCAAAAGCATTGAAGGAGAAAACAAGGGGGAAAGAGGCAGATCGATTGTTAAAAAGAGTGGAGGAAGAAGAAGTGCTTCAGAACGGGAAAAAAGGAATCTCGAATGTAGTATTAACTACGATCGAGGAAGGGGGAAAAGGGGTATGAGCAGCTCGCAATCGGCTAGGGACTTTCAAGTGTATAGATGATTGACTTCTCTATTTTGTCTTGGAATATCAAAGGGTTGGGGCAGGAGGAGAAGAGGGTGGCGATCAAACAGTTAGTTAGGACAAAGCGTCCGGCGATCGTATGCATTTAGGAAACAAAGCTAGCAGCGGTGCAGGAGTTTCACATGCGAGATCTGTGGGGGACCCGGGTTCCAGGGTGGCTTGAGCTCCCATCTCTGGGAGCTTCCGGGGGTATTTTGCTCATGTGGGATCCAGAGAGAGTGGAGGTGGTAGAGTCAGAGGTGGGGGCTTTTTCGATATCCATTTTATGCCGAATGATTGGGGAGGCTTTTCAGTGGATTTTTTTAGGGGTGTATGGTCTGGTAGGAGGAGCAGAAAACTGCGATTTTTGGGAGGAATTAGATGACGTCAGAGGGCGTTGGGGCAAACCGTGGTGTTTAGGAGGTGACTTTAATAGCACTCGGTTTTCCTCAGAAAGAAAAGGGGGCTGTTCGATTTCTCCCAAGATGCGAAGGTTTGGTGATTTTGTGTTTCGGCATGGGTTGATAGACTATCCAACCAGGGGTGCGCAGTTCACGTGGTCGCAAGGGGGAAATAATGGCAGGGCTAGTCGTTTGGACCGCTTCCTTATTGATCATGAGTGGGAGGATCATTTCACTAATGCTATTCAGTGGTCTCTTCCTAGACCGATTTTAAATCATGTGCCCATCTTACTGGAAACTGGACGATTTTTGGGGGGCCCAAGTCATTTTCGGTTTGAGAATATGTGGATGGAGGATGAGCGCTTCCTAGCTTTAGTAGCCGAGGAGTGGGGCCAAAATAGAGGTTGGGGGTCAGCTAGCACTCGGTTTGGGATCAAACTTAAAGCCTTGAAAGCTCGGTTGAGAATTTGGAATAAGGAGGTTTTTGGTAATATTCAAATGCGCCTCTCAGGATTGTTAAGGGAGATAGAAGTACTAGATGAGAGGCCCGAGGTTCGAGATCTTAGTCCCTCTGAAGCTAGAGAGAGAGATGAGAAGAAGATGGAGTATATCTTTACCCTTAAGCTTGAGGAGATCAGTTGGAAGCAGAAAGCTCGGACTCAGTGGTTGAAAGAGGGAGATGGGAACACAAAATTCTTTCACAGAATGGGGAACCATAATCGGAAAAAAAACTTTATTTCCAGGATAAGGGTGGATGGGAGGTCGGTTGAGGAGAAGGGGGAGATTGAAGATGTCATTATCTCGTACTTCAAGGGGTTATATAGAGAGAGGGAAAGGTGGAGACCTACGCTTGAAGGGCTATTTTTTGATGGTCCATCTCAGGATCAGAGGGAGGGCCTCGAGAGGCCGTTTGAGGAAGGGGAGGTGCTCGAGGCAGTCAGAGGCTTGGCGAGTGATAAAGCCCTCGGGCCAGATGGCTTCACTATCGAGTTCTTTAGGGGGTGTTGGGGGATTATGGGGAAAGACTTTTTAGAGGTGATGAAGGAGTTCTATGAAACAGGGGGTTTTGACAAAGTTATGAATAGTACTTTCCTTGTGTTGATTCCAAAGAAGGAGGGAGCGGAGGAGATGAAAGACTTTAGTGCCATTGGCCTTCTTAGTTGCATGTATAAAATTCTTTCTAAAGTGTTGGCATCTCGAATTCAGAAGGTTATAGCCTCCATCATATCTTGTCACCAAAGTGCGTTTGTAGGTGGACGTCAAATTTTAGATGGAGTTCTAGTGGCTAACAAGTGCATTGACTCCAAGATGCGTGAAGGGGGCCCGGGTCTGCTGTGTAAGGTGGACTTAGAGAAGGCTTATGACCACGTAAACTGGGATTTCTTGAACTATATTCTAGAGAGAATGGGTTTTGGATGGAAGTGGATGAAGTGGATGAGGGCTTGTGTGGCGAATGTATCTTTCTCAGTCTTGATCAATGATAGTTCAGCAGGGTTTTTTCCTACCTCTCGGGGGCTGCTGCAAGGGGATCCTCTCTCGCCTTTCCTCTTTGTTATCGTTGCAGAGACTTTAAGTAGAATGCTGTCAAAAGCTGAGGGGACTTTTTTTGAAGGGTTTCAAATTGGTCAGAATAGATTGAGGATTTCCCATCTACAGTTTGTGGATGATATTCTCATTTTTTGCAGGGCGTCGAGAAGGGATCTTCTTAACATCAGATGTATCTTGAGATGCTTTGAAGCGGTATCAGGATTACGAGTTAATCTAGCAAAATTTGAGATTCTACCGGTGGGGGAGGTGTCCATCATGGATCACCTTGCAATTTGCTTCGGTTGTGGAGTGGGGTCCCTCCCAGCAGTGTATATTGGCTTACCTCTGGGAGCGAAATACAAGGCGAAATCAGTGTGGAATCCCGTTATAGATCGCATTGCTCGTAAATTGTCAGGGTGGAGGGCTTCCTATTTATCGAAAGGGGGGAAACTGACCCTCATTCGGAGCACGCTGCAAAGTCTGCCAATTTATTTCTTGTCGGCTCTTACCATCCCTCGTTCAGTGGCACCCTCCATAGAAAGGATTCAAAGGGACTTCTTATGGAATGATAGCGAGGTTCGTGCAAAGTATCACTTAGTAGCGTGGGATCAGTTGTGCCGGCCTAAGGAAGTTGGTGGATTGAATTTCAAACCGCTCACTCAGATGAACAAAGCGTTGTTAGGAAAGTGGGTGTGGCGTTTTGGAGAGGAAGGTGATTGATGCAAAGTACAGGGAGTCTTCGGCATGGAGCCCTAAGGCAGTTAGGGTAACCTATGGGAAGGGGCTTTGGAAGGGCATTATGGCGACTGCAGAGGAGGTTGTGCCTTTCTTTAGATTCCGAGTAGGGTGAGGGTCGGTGATCCGGTTTTGGAAGGACATTTGGATAGGTTCCTCTCGGCTCATGGATGACTTTGGAAACCTGTTTATTCTTTCTTATGACAGGGAGGCTCTAGTGGAGGATTGTTATGAGGTTACTCCAGAAGGAGTGGTTTGGTGCCCAAGGATGCGGTGAGACCTTAATGATTGGGAGATTAGTGATTTGTCTAGGCTTTTGGAACGGCTTTCCTAGGTTGCCTTATGCCCAGGAGCTCGGGATTGCAGGTGGTGGTCTAGGAGCAGCAATGGGAGGTTCTTTGTTCGCCAGTTGTTTCAGTCTCTAGCTCCAACCCGGGGAGGGGCGTTTCCTCATAGGGTGGTGTGGAACCTAGGAATACCCTCAAAGGTTTCCTTTTTCCTTTGGTCAGCTTATTTGGGCAGAATTCTTACAGGAGATCAGCTGCAGCATAGAGGTTGGAGCATGACAAATAGATGTTTTATGTGCCTTACGGCAGAAGAAACAACGGACCATCTTCTATTGCAATGCCCAGTCGCATCGGAGGTTTGAAGTTTTTTCCTTTCTCGATTGGGAGTGGCGTGGGTTTTCGGTTTCCCATCCTCTTTCCGCAGGTTTCTGGATAGCTGGCAAAGAGAAAGAGGAATGGGAGGTTGGGCAGCGATTTGGGCTGCTCTTCCTGGGGCTATCTCGTGGACACTCTGGAAAGAGAGTAATCGAAGAGTTTTTGAAACAGTTTCGGCTCCAGTGCCCAAGATTTGTGACAGCACCAGATTAGTAGTCCAGGAGTGGGTAGGTTTGCATTGGGCTAGGGAAGATATCCAAGGCATATTGTATTAGCCTTTTAAGGGCAAGGGCGGGGTTTTTAGCGAGGTGTGAAGCTGGGTTCGGGTTTACTTGCTTGTAAACCCGAAGGCGTTTGGGCTTGTCTTAGCTTTTTGGCTCTTTGCTCTTGCTTAATAAAATAAGTTATTGATCAAAAAAAAAAAACTATTGATAAAAGAAAGTAATGAACATTTCATTGCATACAAATATACAATATACAAAATGCGAATGAACTCCATAAACGAAACATAACCTCCAATATCAAAGATAAATCAACAAAAATAAACTCATAAAATCATGTTGTATGAGATCAAGATCAAAATACTTGTACAATTTAAAAACTAAAAAAATAAACTATCAAGTTATCCATAAATCCAACTCTCCAACTCATCCTTCTTCATCCTTTTTCCTCTTTTCTATCTATTTTTTTTTGTTTCACAACAATAAACAGAAAACCCAAATAGGATTTTGGCATGTCATAACTAGGGTTTTCTTGTTTCTTCTTTCTTCTTAAAAGACATAAAGTACCTTTAGAAAATTGAAAAAATAAAAAATATTAATTTTTTTTTTTTTTTTTTTAATATCGGTCCGTAATAGGGGTTTCATGCTTAAATCGCATGAATAGTATGATTGAATCGCAAATCGCAATCTAAATTGCAAATCGAATGAGATTTACGCAATTACGATTTTTACATGCGTTTGAATCATTTTGCTTGAGATTCGATTCAAACCGTAGGATTTGAATCGCAAATTGCAAGGATTTAACAACCATGATTGCTAGTAGGATTGATTAGTGCGTTTTGAAAGGGGAGGCAAAGAAAGTATTTATTGTTTAGTCCGATACTATTCTGCTGGAGAAAGAAGAGCTGACTCTTCAACGGGGGTTCACTTTGGAACAATATGGAGGTCCCCGTCCCCCCCTAGAGTGAAAGACTTCGTTTGGACAGATTTTTTTGACCAATTTCTCACAGTGAGTCACCTTAAGAACACATAATTGTGATTCTGAACAAATGCGTTATGTGCGGAAAGGAAGAGGATAGCAGCTATCATCTGGTGATTTGTTTCCAATTTACTTGCGCAGCTTGGAGCTACTTTTTCTCTCTTCTCAGATTATCATGGCCCTGTGCTAAGAAACTTCTTTTATGGGTGGCCAAGTGGCCCCTTTGGGCGCAGGGGAAAATTCTTGGAGGATTCCCCCGTTTGGGGTGTTGGGGTTTATGGAAGGAAAAGAACTGAAGAATCTTTGAGGGTGGTGGAAAAACCAATCCAGATGATGTTTAGAAGGTTGGTGCTGGTTGTTTTTACGGCTAGGCAGACAACCTTGAGGATGTTTTGGATTAATTTTTTTTGAGTATTTACGCAATGGTACCAAATTGTTTTTTGCAGTTCCTAACTTTTTTTGTTGCCTCTTTTCGGGATAATGCATCCCTCTGCTAGAAGGCACATGTAACCTGGATACAGGCTAAGTTTTGTCTTCTGGTTTCAGTGTGGGGCTCTGTAAGGGGTGACAAGGGAGACCCTGGGGGGGGGGGGGAACTTTTACCATGTAGCTTTTTGTTTCAGCTGGGTTTCTCACTTTTATTTGCTTTCTCTTTCTTTTTGCCTCTTTGGTTTACTTTTGGTGAACCTGCGATGTTTGTTGGTTTAT
Organism: Tetracentron sinense; assembly: GCA_015143295.1. Taxonomy (NCBI): domain Eukaryota; kingdom Viridiplantae; phylum Streptophyta; class Magnoliopsida; order Trochodendrales; family Trochodendraceae; genus Tetracentron; species Tetracentron sinense. The sequence continues at coordinate 36,582,716 of CM026563.1, forward strand.
CCCTTTTCTATTATATATATTTGTTTTTTACCAATCAAAAAAAAAAACACAAAACAATTAGACAATAAAAGACGCTTTGAAGGTCTGAACTTATGCCAAGAAGTAAAATTCCTCCACAATCTGCTAAAGCAAATCTTAAAAAAGTGTGAATGATAGCCATGGGAAATTGATTAGGAAACTGGAGTTGTATAGGCTTGTAGCTCTCTCTAGGCTGAAAACACCCTTAACGTCTCTTATAGAGCATGAGGATTTGAGAGTCTACTTGAGAGGATAAGGGAGTTAGGAAGGGAAGCTCAGCCCATGGCTGCAATGTCTAATCAGATTTATTCAAATTTGAGAATAGTTGAAGATAGCTTATGCCATGCTCCATCTTGTGTGAAATTTCAATGATCATGGAAGGAAATCCTGTTTAGATTTTCTTTTTCATTCTCAAAGAAGAGAAATTGTTGTGAGATCTGGTAATAAGCCAAATGCCCAAGGGGGTGAAAGGATCCTACTTATCAATAAGTTGCAGAGTTTATGTGTAGTTGATTTGTGATATTGTTGTCTATAGGATGAATCATTAAGGTGAATTGCACATCAGTTATCGTTCATGATGTTGGCAAATTATCCGAGAGGTCTTTACTCAGCTTTATCAGTTGGCACTTGGAATTGTATGTCGGAATAATATCTTTTTTTTAATCGAGAATAATTTTCTAATTCTGCCCCATTCTACAAAGTATTCTTCCGGTCAGCATGAAATAAAATCAACCATGTTCTTGAGTTCGTACATATTAACCACCACATATGGCGGCTTAATGTCTTTGGTACTCCAAATTTATCAACTAGCAATGCTGGCTAAGTTTTGTTGTTATATCAGGTCTTCTATGACTTAACAGACAATATATATCATGTCTTCTATGAAATAAATATTGCTGTACACTTAAACTAATGGTACTCTGCTATTTTTTCTCTGTTGTAAATAACTTGTATATGTGGCCCGGAAAAATTAGCTAGTCTAGAGCATAATGTCTGTTCCCAATGGGATATCAATAAGAACCCATCATTACAAATCCTCGAACTACTGTGAATTCCATCCTGGCTTTGCCGCACCTCAAAACAGACGCAAATCTTCTCTTCACCTCTTTCTCTCTCTCTATATCTATATATCAATTATCTTCTTAGCTGTTTGTCAATAATGTAATTTTTTTGGCTCCTTGGATTTACGCTTAAATTATTGTGTTCTCCATTTCCGTCTTGTATAGGCTGCTCATTTTCAAAGCTAAGCTTTGGAACAAGTACTTACTCGCCTTTTGAATAGATCACTGCTTTCAGCAGCTAACTGGTTTCCTTATTGCACTTGATGGTAGGTCAAAGAGAGATGGCTACTGGAATATGCCAGTTGCTGGAGAAGAAGGAGGGCGTCTTCCGTCAGAAAATGATGGGAAAGAGGGTTAATTTTTCTTGCCGGTCTGTCATCTCTCCAGATCCTTATTTAGCAGTCAATGAAATTGGAATTCCTCCCGATTTTGCACTGAGGTTAACCTATCCAGAGGTAAGGGTGGAATAATGAGGGTTTGCCAAAACATGAAATACCATTTGCTCATTGCTCCCAAGATGAACATTTTTAATCATCTACATGTACATGTGATCTGCAATACATATATACATGCATATGCCTTGACTCGTCAGCTTTCCATTCACATATGCTAGCATGCCTATGGGTAATGATTGCAAAATATATACATAAATAAAAGTGCACTTGCTTCACCACAATTAGAAGACAAATTGATGCAAGGAAGCAGAGAGTAAGAAAAATAAACAAATAATTTAGGATATATTTTTATTAAACAAATAATTAATGTCAATAGTGTTTTGTTTGGTATTTTTTTTTTCAAGATATTAGTGATTTGATTGACAGGTTATGAAGTTAGAGATCCAATTTATCATTAGCTTTTGTTTATTAAGTTACCATGTGGCTTGCTGTTAAAGCTATTAGTAACTTGGGTTTGAAGTTATTTTGTTGCTTGGTTGACTAGCCATTGGCACCTTGGGTTTAACCAAATTTTAAATTGTTTCTTAATGCATAATAAACTGATATCAATACAAATATGCTGATATCCATACAAATATTTTGATGTTAACCGAGAAGAGTCCTACAAAGTCCTATTAATTTGCTTCTTTCATAATCTCCAACAAAATGAAAACGGGAGAGTTTCCTAAGGAATCTTTGCTTTTGACCCCTAATGGACCACTTGACCAAGAAATAAACACCTCCTTAACCTCTCTTGGACAGATCCACTTCGTACCACATAGAGAAAGAAAAACCATGATCTACCTAGTGTTTGGTATCAGAATAATAGTGATATCTTTATCAACATTCCTTCAAAATAACATTGGTAATTGTACATTCTTCTGTGCATGTTTCATATGACCCCTTTATGCATGTATGGGTGGAGTGAGTTTTTAGCAATTTTGGGACCTCTTGATTGCGGTTAATATTACTTTTGTATTGATTTTACTGTCATTATATTGTGGTATCTTGATGATATTTTTTTATTAAAAAACTTGGTGATTCTACAGAGAGTGACTCCTTGGAATGTTAACAAGCTGAGGGATGCTATCATCAATGGGGCTGAACTCCATCCTGGAGCTACACACTACGTAGACAATTTGGCAATTGCTAAACTCCCACCTAGCAGAAAAATGCGTATTTCAATTTCAAGAAAATTACCCTCCTCAAGGGGGGTTGTTACACAACCTGGGAAGAATTTGGATTATGAATTTGAAGGCAAGATTGTTTATCGTCATTTGCAGGATGGAGATATTGTACTCGTCAATCGACAGGTACAGTAAAATTTGGCATGGTAGTTTATACGTTTGGCATGGTAGTCTATACGTTTCTTCATTATTTCTTATTTCTTGCTCAGTTGTTGTTTTGTTATGGTAGAGAAGTACAAACTAGAGCTTGCTTCAAACAATCTCATCACCTGAATAGTTAAGCATAAGGATGTTCCTCACAGGAAAAAAATAAACAATTGTATCAACTTTAAGCGGAGAACTATAAAGCAGTGTATCCATAAATTTTTAAAGATTTTTCAATATATGTCCTATTTTAGATTGCGCCCACATTGACTTTCCCAAACCCTCTAATTTTTTGGAGTTTAAAGCATAGGTCACAAGCAGATTTTCATAAAGTCTATTGTCGGGGTTTTTACCAGCTAAGGATTTAGGTTGATGAAATTTAAGTTTTGCTGGTCAAGTTAAATGGATGATTCAAATTTGGTCTTGTTTAAGATTTCTTTCGAAGATTCTCATCAATTAATTATGGGGTTTTGGAGATATAACTATTTTTAGAGGTTTGTTCTATAACCACGAGTTTGGTCTCTTGGACCTATATTTATCCAATAAAGAGTCTGCTTTCTTTATAGTAGTGTAGTAAAAACATTCAGGCGACGCCTAGGCGATTGGGAGTTCACTAAGCGACAATTGCTGAGGCGACTCCCAGGCGTCCAAAATTTACTTTTTCTATGAAAATTATAAAATTGTGCAACAGCCTGCCTAGATTATGATTAGATGATAGGGGTTGTAGACTTGTAGTCACTGTTACAATTCTCCCGAGAAATACCCAATTTCTCCCGAGAAGAACCGAGAAAAACATATAAAGTTTAAAACTCCGTTTTTACTGCGATATTATAAAAATCTCGCTAGAAATATAATTTTCTCTTTTTATCCCGTATATATCGCGAGATTTAACCGAGATTTTAAAAATATCATGAGAAATACACAATGTTATTAGTTTTATGAATTTATAACTTGGTGATATTTATTATTATTTTCTGTAATTTCAATATATTTTTTTAATCATTCCCGAGATTTAGACGAGAAATACCCGAAATTTTTTCAGATTTGAAAATCTCTCGAGAAAAACTTTGGCCGATAAAAACCCGAGAACGAGATTTGTAACATTGCTTGTAGTAACTAAAATATTAATCATTTGAAAATTAAAAAATCTGCTAGTTTAGACGGTTTTGTATCACCTTCTTGCTAAACATAACGAAAGGAAACCCTCCTCTTGTGACATAGTGAAAGGGTGGCTACTTTGAATTTCTCTAATGGGGGGTTGTGTATGACATGGTTGGCAGTGTCAAAAGCATACACACAACACCTAGGCGATCAAAGTTTCTTCATTCTTGATTGAGACATCGCTGGGCAACACTTTAGGCAAAGCATAAGCGACCAAAAATTATTTTATTAATGAATTTGCTAAAATTAAATATTTTTTAACACTATTGGAAAGTAAATATTTACAACTTGAAATAAGGCATATGTAATTTAGAGAGAGAGATTTAGAGTTTAGAGAGAGGAGTTAGGTCTAGTTTTCTTAGAGAAGAAGAGGGAGAGAGAAAAGAATAAACCTTCCCAAACTCCCCCTAAAGTAGGAAATGAGGGAGGGGGGGTCCATATATACCTCCTCGATTTGATGCCCATTAAGAAAGACATTCTTGATGTCCAACTGAAAGAAAGGCCAACTCTGAACCGCCGCAAGAGAGAGTAAAACACGAACAAAAGTCAATTTTGCCACATTAGCAAAAGTAGCATCATAGTCAAACCAATAGGTCTGTGTAAAGCTACGGGCGACCAGATGAGCCATATACCGAGCAATACTGCCATTAGAATTATGATTGACTGTGAAAACCAACGGCAACCCACAGGTTTCTTCCCAGATGGAAGAGGAACCATATCCCAATATGATTAGACTGAAGGACATTCATCTCGTCAACCATAGCAACCTTTCATGCAGGATGGAGAAGAGCAACACGCACAAATCGAGGAATAGTCACAGTGTCAATCGCTGAGAGAAAGGCCTAGTACGAGGGCGAGACAACTTGATAACAAACTTTCTTGGCAAGAGGGTAAGGAGTAAAACAGGTGAGTATACCCTTGCGATGAGTAATAGGCAACTCAAGATCAGAAGCAGTAGGATGAACAATATCAGAAGAATCATCAGGAATAAAAGGAGGTGGAGAAGTACTTAGTGGAGTGGCCTGCGGCGAAGACTGAGGTTAGAGGCGCATCAGAGGAGAAACCAGGCGGCCGTCGGCGAGAGTACGTGATATACTTCTTTTGTTGTGGAAGGTCCACTGGAACATACAAAGGCAAAGGGACTATAGGGACAGTAGGAGCATGAGAGGAGTATGGTACTATCTCGAAAAAGGTAACATCCAGAGAGAGAAAGAAACGATGAGACTGGGGATCATAACACCGATGGCCCTTAGATGCGCTAGAATAACCAATAATGACACATCAAATAGCCTTATCACCCAATTTCTAACGACTTGTACAAAGATCTTGAACAAAGCAGGGAGAACCAAATACCTGTGACTCAATGAAAAAAATTGGAGCTAGAGGACAAAGAAGCTGATATAGTGAGAGACCGTCAAGAATACGAGAAGATGCTCGATTGATGAGAAACCAGGCAGTGAGAAGGGCTATTGACCAATAAGGCTTAGCGCAACAAAGAGCGAGTGACACCGACTAAATGACGATTCATGTGCTCAGCAACACTATTTTGTTGTGCCATGTAAGGACAGGTAAGTTGATGAGCAATACCCTGAGTTTGAAGCATAGTTGTTAAAGGCGTTGCCTTAGGCGCCTCAGGCGGTCGCCTAGGCGACCAGACGCTTTGCTGGGCTCAGGCGACTGGCCGCCTCAGGCGGTCATTATTAAAAATCTGATATATGTAATATTATTATTGTTTAAGAATATAAAATTTATTTTATTTGAATATAATTGTTTGATAAACAAAAAGTACGTTATTTTATATACTTCTCATGACTTTTACAATATAATATGTTATAATTTGTATATCCAACAAAAAAAAGTTAACAGATAGAAGAAGAAAGAAGAGACAAACGGTGTTAAGTATGTTTCTCTCATGTTAACTTGTTATCTCTCTCAATGAGTGGATCTCTCTCAATGGGTGGACCAATTAGTCTCTCTCCCTTTGTTTATGGGTAGACCATATAGTCTACATTTGCTTTTTTTTCATGGTTGTTAAATTACAGCTAGCTTAGGCGGCCCAATAACAAATTAAGAGCCTTTTTAAGACCCCCCAAACTCTCATAAACTCATTAAAAGAATCTTTTGTAATTTAAATAAGTGCAGACCCTATAGTTATATATTTTACTTATCAATATTATATTTATTACTTATCTTGAGTATAATCGAAAAATAAAAGTGTAGAGAGAGGGCAGGGGACTTGGCTGTAATCATGAGGAAGAAGATCTTCGCTGTCGAGGCGAAGACGTTCGACTTTGAAGCAGAAGAGGGTAAGGATGGTCTGGTGGTGACGATAGTAGAGAGAGGGCGGGACAGCTTGGTGGAGATTAAGCTGCAGGAAGGTAGTGTTCGGTGGCTGTTGAGGTTCTTCAGGGACTGTGTGAGAGTAACTGAGACAGCTTACAAAGTGGAGTGTTGTCGGTGTTCTTCGAGGATACTCTTTTTGGAACGGAAGAAGAATGTGAAAGGAGAGTTTATTTCTCTCTCATCTTTGCCAACAGACGGTGGTAGGAGAAGATGGATCATCTTTCCCAAGGCTCATCAGGGTTATGGCTGGAAAGGGGTGATGGCAGCTCTGAATCAAGTTATTCCCCCGAAGTTCCGACTTGAGCGAGCTGGGGTGTTAGAAAGGGATCTGTCATTTGTGAGAGAGGGTCAGTACAAATATTGGGGTGGCTCCTTTCCTCCGCTGTGCAAGGATGGGCAGGGCATTCCGTCGGGTTGGTGGGATCGGGCTTTTGTTTGTTCGTTCCCCCCGGAGCTTGTTGGCGGGTCGGCCCTGGAGAGGTTCATTCATTCATTTCTTCCCAGTTTTGATAGACCTCCTTTGATTCCTTTTGCGCAAGGGGAAGGGATATTGGTGGTGCAGCACCTCTCCTCGGCAATTGATTTGAGGGCGAGGAAGCAGTGGCAGATTCCGGGTGGTGGTTACCTGCGAGTTCAGCGTTGGTGGGCAGCCTCAAATCGCCTCCCGGAGAATTTCTTTAGGGACTCCTTCTGGATTGAAATTCTTGGATTACCATTGCATTTATGGAACTCTAAAATTTTCCGGCAGCTTGGTGAGGCTTGTGGAGGGTTTTTGGATATAGATATAAGCACGTCGTCCTTGTTGGACATGAGCAGAGCTCGGATTAAGGTGGGGGCCACATGCAGGGAGAACATCCCTCGAGTATTATCGATCCCTAATCATGGAGGCGTCATTAGGATCGGTATCGAGGTGCTCTCGGAGGAGGTGGAGGGTGTTATCGGTGACCGGGGAGCTGGTCGGAGAGGGAGAGTTGATTTTTCAAAAAATTTTGAACATAGGGTGTGGGGAGAGGACGTACCTGTATGGCCAGAGGCAACCAAGGGGAGCGAGCCAGCTGGGGAGGCTTCAGTGGTTTGGGACTCTGGCGAAAAGACCCAGGGGAGGAGGGGAGCAGCAGAGGTAGCGCCAGAGCATTATGCAGGCAGGCAGGAGGAGGCTGTCGGGCTGGTGCAAGAGGGTTCTAGGTCGTGGAGAGGACCGAGGTCAGACCCATTGTTTTCCCAATCAGTGAAGGATGGTAGTACAAGCATGGGAAGGTATTTAAATCGGAACCATAAAAGGACCTGGCGACGAAGGAGGAAGAGGAGGGAGCGAAAGGTGTTGGAAGACGAGTCTGGTTCGTCCAGACGGGGGAACCCTGTCTCTTTAGGGCATATGGCGAGAGGGGCGGTTACTTCAACGAAGGAGCCTAATGGGCCGGGCTGGAGTGTGCGTAGAGCCCAGACTTTTAACTCAGGGGCTATGGGATTGGGACAAGGTCTAATGAGGCCCGACAGTCCAGGAGTTTATATTGGAGATGGGCCGGCCAAAGAATTAGCAGGGGAGGGGTCCACAGTTCGTAATGGGAAGGACCTGGTTAAGCCCAGATATCTCAGGTCAGTGATAGAACGCCCGACGAGGGAGGTTAAGGGCAAGGGAGTTCTACGAGTGGACACAGAGCCGAAGACGGGTCGGCAACCAGTTCGGAACTTCAGCGTTGGGGAGAACTCCGAATGGAGGGGCGAGGACATCGGCCGCAGTCCAAAAGCAGGGGGAGCAGCAGCCTGCTTTCAGTTCGGTCTGGGTTCTTCCGTCGCTGGGGGCCATCATCAGTCAGGGGAGCGTTGTACAGCGGCGACACTTATCTCTAGTCTCTAAGCCAGGGTCGGCGGCAGTAGTGCAAACCCTCTTCTTAAGGTATGTTCCTCTTCTTCGACCAGAGAGTTGGAAGGTCGGTTTTGGGATGCGGAGTCGGCCGGGTCGGAGATGGAGCAATACACGCCCCTGGTCTTCTCAACGCTGATACCTGGAAGTCTGGGGAAGGAGTAAGCCAAAGGTGGTTCTACTAGTAGTAATCCCGTGAACCTGTTGGGGTTTCAGCCGGAAGCGATAGAACTCTTAGGGGAAGGACCAGGAAGGGAGAAATGCTTAGAGTTGGCTTCTGGAGACTTGCTTGGGGACCCAGGGACTCATGTTGGTTCAGAAGCCTTGGGGGAGCAATAGGGGTCATACATACAGGAGGTTTTGGGGGTTCCGAGCCGCTGGGGGTTCAGCTCGCATCTAGGGCAGACGAATTGAATCTTCAGGGTATCGGTTGCTCAGAAGAAGGGGGGGAGGCCAGGTCAGCTTTCACGGCGGCGGTGGAGTCTGATCTCGCAGTGTTACCTCAGATGGACAAAGAGGCGGTAGCAGATTGGGTGGTGTCTAACTTGGAGAAAGTGGGCAAGACCCTGGGTCTTACGTCGGGTGGTCAGGTCGCTGAATCCAATAAAGTGTTGAGGGCTACAGAAGAAGTGGATAAGGAATGCAGGGGTAGATCAAAGGTCAAACAGAATAATGGTCGAAGAGGGGTCTCAGCTATGGAACAAAGGAGACTTCACTGTAGCATTACTTACGAGAGGGTAAGGGGGAAAGGACGCTTAGCCAGTTCGAATTCAGCTCGGGATCTTCAAGTTTTGAGATGAGCGGGATTTCTATCTTTTCTTGGAACATTAGAGGGTTAGGACAAATAGAGAAGAGAGTGGCAATTAAAAGATTTGTGAGTACTAAGCGTCCATCGATTGTTTGTATTCAAGAAACCAAACTGGCGGCAATTCAGGAGTTCCATAATAGAGACGTGTGGGGGCCCCAGAATCCAGGTTGGTTAGAGCTCTCGGCGGAGGGAGCTTCGGAAGGAATCTTGCTATTGTGGGACTCTTCAAGCGTGGAAGTGTTGGAGTCCGAAGTGGGAGCCTATTCAGTTTCGATTCTTTGCAGGCGGATTGGGGAGGATTTCCTTTGGGTCTTTACAGGAGTGTATGGGCCAGTTGAACGGTCGGCAGACATTGAGTTCTGGGCAGAGCTGGATGATGTCAGCGTTCGGTGGGGTAAGCCTTGGTGCTTGGGAGGAGACTTTAACTGTATTCGCATGTCTTCGGAAAGGAAAGGTGGTTGTAGGCTTACTCCTAAGATGCAGCGGTTTGGGGATTTTGTTTCGCGCCATGGTTTGGTGGATTACCCTTTGCGGGGGGCTCAATCGGGTTCCAATGGTTTGGCCAGCCGTATTGACAGGTTCCTAGTGGACCTAGATTGGGAAGACCATTTTCCAAATGTGGTTCAGTCTTCTCTTCCGAAGCCTATATCGGATCATGTTCCTATCATTTTAGAGACGGGGAGCTTTCGGGGGGGCCCTAGCCCGTTTCGCTTCGAGAATATGTGGATGGAAGATGATAGGTTTCAGGGCTTAGTAGCTGAGGTGTGGGGCCAAACCAGGGGGTGGGGCTCGGCTAGTACTCGTTTTGGACTTAAGCTCAAGAATTTGAAAGCCCGGCTGAAAGTTTGGAATAAGGAGGTTTTTGGTAATGTCCAAAGTCCGTCTCGACAGGTTACTTCGAGAGATAGAGTTATTGGATGGTTGGGCCGAGGAGAGAGATCTTACCCCTGCGGAATCTAGGGAAAGAGAAGCTAAGAAGTTGGAATATATATCGACTCTGAAGCTTGAAGAAATAAGTTGGAAGCAAAAAGCAAGGACTCGTTGGTTAAAGGAAGGAGATGGCAATACAAAGTTTTTTCATAGAATGGCTAATTTTAACCGCAAGCGGAACTTCCTTTCCAAGTTGAGGGTGGATGGGAGGTGGGTAGATGATCAAGGCCAGATTGAAGAGACTGTCATTCATTATTATAAGGGTATGTATAAGGAAAGGGAGAGGTGGCGGCCGAAGCTCAATGGATTACACTTTGCTGGTATTTCCCACTCTCAGAGGGAGGCTCTTGAGTGCCCTTTTGAGGAACAGGAGGTGCTCGAGGCGCTACGAAGCTTAGAAGGTGATAAAGCCCCTGGGCCAGACGGTTTCTCCATAGAGTTCTTTAGGCGATGCTGGGAGATAGTAGGGGGAGACTTTATGGAGGTAATGAAGGAGTTCTTTGCTACAGGGCGTTTTGACAAAGTTATGAATAGCTCGTTCATTGCTCTGATTCCTAAGTTAGAGGGTGCGGTGGAGCTTAAAGACTTTAGGCCTATTAGTCTTGTTAGCAGCCCTTATAAAATCCTATCCAAAGTGTTATCAGCTTGTCTTAAGAAGGTTATGTTTGCTCTCATCTCCTCAAACCAGAGCGCGTTTGTTGGCGGGCGCCAAATTTTAGATGGGATCCTCATTGCAAACGAGTGTATTGATTCCAGGGTAAGGGATAAGGAGCCGGACATTCTTTGTAAGATCGATCTGGAGAAGGCTTATGATCATGTAAACTGGCGGTTTTTGGATTATATTCTGGGAAGAATGGGTTTTGGGGGGAAATGGAGGCAATGGATGTGGTCGTGCATATCGTCTGTATCCTTTTCCATTCTGCTCAATGGTAGTTTCGTCGGGTATTTCCCTAGTTCTAGGGGGTTGCGGCAAGGGGATCCTCTCTCCCCTTTCCTTTTCGTGATTGTTGCTGAAGCATTGAGTCGGTTACTGGCTAAAGCCGAAGGGACTTTTTTTGAAGGTTTCGGGATTGGTCATGATGGGTTGAGGATATCACACCTTCAGTTTGTGGACGATACTCTCATCTTTTGCAGGGCCTCGAGACGGGACCTCCTCAACATCAGGTGTATTCTTCGGTGCTTTGAGGCGGTATCGGGGTTGCGAGTTAATCTTGCAAAATCTTTGATCCTGAAGGTGGGGGAGGTTCCCATAATGGACCACCTTGCCACTTGCCTCGGTTGTGGAGTAGGTTCTCTCCCTTCCGTTTATTTAGGCTGTCCTTTGGGAGCTAGATATAAGGCGAGAACTGTTTAGACTCCGGTTTTGGATCGTCTAGCCCGCAGATTGACTGGGTGGAGAGCTTCCTACTTATTGAAAGGGGGGAAATTGACTATGATCCGTAGCACAATGCAAAGCCTTCCAACTTACTTTTTGTCGTCCCTCACTATTCCTCGTTCAGTGGCCCTTTCCATTGAAAAGATGCAGAGAGATTTTTTATGGCATGATAGGGAGAATCGAGCAAAGTATCATCTAGTAGAGTGGAATCAGCTGTGCCGGCCGAAGGAGAATGGGGGTTTGAACATCAAACCAATTGTCCAGATGAATAAAGCCTTGCTAGGCAAATGGGTGTGGCGGTTTGGAGCCGAAAGAGAGAGCTTGTGGAGGAAGGTGATTATAGCTAAGTTTGGGGAGATTTCTTGTTGGACCCCCTAGGGCGGTGAGGGGAAGTCATGGGCTTTGTCTTTGGAAAGGGATTATGGCGATCGCGGATCGGGTGGTGCCTTTTTTTAGGTTTCGGGCTGGGAAAGGATCGACGGTCAGGTTTTGGAAGGATATCTGGTTAGGTTCATCACGTCTTATGGATGACTTTGGTAACCTTTTTGTTCTTTCTACAGATAGGGATGCTCTAGTGGAGGATTATTATGAACGAGGGCCAGGAGGAGTTCTCTGGCGTCCGAGGCTGCGTCGGGTCTTAATGATTGGGAAATCAGTGATTATTCACATCTCTTGGAGTGTCTATCTTCTTATCCTTTGTGCCCAGAGATTGAGGATAGCAGGTCCTGGTCTTGGAGTAGTAATGGGCACTTCTCAGTTAGGTTGTTGTACCAGTCCCTGCGTTCTCTCCCGAGGGGATCTTTTCCCTATAGAGTCGTGTGGAACCCTGGTATGCCGTCGAAAGTGTCCTTCTTTCTTTGGTTAGCGTGGTTGGATAAAATTCTTACAGGGGATCATTTATAGCATCGGGGCTGGAGCTTGGCGAATAGATGTTTTATGTGTCTCCAAGCGGAAGAAACGTCGACTCATCTTTTGCACTGTTCTTTAGCGATGGAGGTGTGGAGTTTCTTTATGTCTCGTATGGGGGTAGAGTGGGTTGTTCCCTCATCTATTAGCACCCTCCTAGATGGTTGGCATAGAGATAGAGGTGAGGTAGCGTGGACAGAGATTTGGGGCGTTCTTCCGGGAGCCATTCTCTGGGGGATCTGGAAAGAGCACAATCGGAGGGTCTTTGAAGACATTTCATCCACGGTTCCAGCTTTGTGTGCTCGAATCAGATTGTTCGTTTTGGAGTGGGTGGGGTTACATAGGCCAAGGGAAGAGATCCAGGAGATTCTGTTTTAGGAGTCTTGGTCGTTTGGGGGGAGTCTTGCAGGTTGGGAGTAGGAAGGGATTGAGTTTACTTGCTTGTAAGCGTTACGGTCTTGTGTCCTATGTTCCTTTCTTGTTTATTCAATAATATGAGGTATTGATCAAAAAAAAAAAATCGAAAAAAAAAGAACTGAGAGTAAGAGATACGATATCTCCCTCTCCTCCTTCTCTTCTTTCTCCTCTATTCAGCATCACATTTGACTGTCAGACTATTTTTTTAGTTTTTATTTAGTCTTATATTCTCCCTCCTCTCTCTCTCTCTCTCTTTCCTATTGGACTGTCTATTTTTTATCCCTCACAATCCCTCTCTCTCCCCTCTTTTAACAGTCATTATAGACTTGATTTTTATTCCATTTTTTTCCAACACTTGAAATCCCCATTTATTATTCTTAGAATTGTCTCTAACGATGGTTCTATCAAAGTGCATCTTGACAATGGTGTAATTTATATGAATGTAGGGTATCTTTTAAAAGAAAATGCATCATACATAGATCTCATATTAGGTAGAATTTTTACAACAAAAAGTTCATCAGGCGACGCCTCAGGCGTCCATGGGGTCTATCGCCTCAAGTCGCCTGGTCGCCTTGACAACTATGGTTTGAAGATATTGAACAAATGGAGTAGAGAGATACTCACCACCATTATCAGATCGAATGACCTTTATAGGACCACTGAATTGGGTAACAATCATGACATGAAATTCCTGGAATTTAGAAAACACTTCATCCTTAGACTTGATAAGATAAACCCAAGTAGCTTGAGTGTATTTATTGATAAAAGTATCATAATAACGAAAACCATCACTAGAAGTAATTGGAGGACCCCAAACATCAGAATGAACAAGTCCAAAAAAAATAGAGTGACATCGATGTATGTGAGAAGGATAAACAATGCGGACATGTTTAGTAAGCTCACAAGTATCACAATGAAAAGTAGATGAAGAACAAAGTTTACTAAAATTAGGAATCAAAGAACATAAAGTCTTAGATCCAACATGCCCAATCTTGACATGCCATAAATGATAAGTATCATGAGTAGCAACAACAAAAAAGGAAAAAACAGAAACAGTAGCAATAGCGGATGGGACACGATCTGGAGCACAATCAATGTCGAGGTTGGAGGAATTACAGTCTACCTCTTTTCACGCCTCTACCAATAATCCTCCTCGTAGTTAGGTCCTGAAAGAGACATTGAGAATGATGAAAAATAGCACAACAATTGAGTTTGGTAGTAAGACTACTAACTGAAAGAAGGTTAGAAGATAAACTAGGAACATGTAAAACATGAGATAAAGAGAAAGACGGGGATACAGGAATGTGTCCCACTCCTAAAACAGGAATAATAAAACCATCGGCCAAGCTTGGCATTAGGAGATGGATGTGAATAAATAGGGTAACCTTGTGATTCACCTGTCATATGATCAGTAGCTCCTGAATCAATGACCCAACTAGGGAAAAAAGATGATGTAGTGGTAGCATAGGCTGAGGGAGCATGGATACCTGAGGCTAGAAGGGAGGATGGAGCAGCAGGATCAGAAGAATCACTTTCTAGATGGAACTCGACACAGATCATCTCAGCAACCTGTGCTCTCATGGACTCTAGTTTCTAGTGGATCAATTGCAACAACTGAGGCTACAGGTTGATGATCAATAGCAGGAGTTGTAGCAAAATGAGCAGCAAGACAAGACTGGTAACCCTTTGGATAGCCATGAAGACGATAATAATGATCACGATCATGTCCCACTATACCATAGTGAGCACAAGGAGTAGTAGATTTGCCACGACCGCTACCACGACGACCCTTATCAGTCCCCCTACCATGCCCCGCAATAGGATGAAAATCAGTAGCAAAGGCGGTACGATCCGGATGGAGCATGAGAGTGGAGGTGGAAGACATAACAGCCTGACGACGTTCCTTACTGATCACAATGGAGTACACAGATCGAAAAGATGGAAGTGGTGACGTGGCAAGAATCTGAGTGCGTAATTGCTCATATTTGACACGAAGACCATCCATGAAATCATAATTGCGATGATGCTCAATCCGCTTCATTTTAACCTTAGCGAAAGCAGTGGACAATTCAGAAAGAGGTTCATAATGACTCAATTCTTCCCATCGATGTTGAAGAACCATAAAATAAATAGAGATAGAAATATTCCATTGTTGAAAATGAGTAATCTCACAAGTGGGTCGATAGATACAAGCGTCGTTCTCCACTAGAGCATAAGTCTGAATAAGAGCCTCCCAAAGCCCATCGTCGAGCAACTCCTCAAAAATCAGCACCAAGAGGAAGGACTAACATAAAAAAACGACAACTCCTTTTGAGGGGTTTGCCAATTGAATCCCGGGAAAGCCATGATCGAGGGGGATTTTAGTTTTTCGGTGTTTTCCCCAAAAAAAACTAAAAGATAAAAAAAGGGCAGCAAATGATCTTAAACAATTAAAAAAAAATCACCATTGAACTCGCGAAAGCAAGATCTCTAAGAAACCCTAAGAGTTTCGAGAGTTCAAGGATCCACTACTGACGTCATCATGACGCTAGCCATAGGGATGACGCAATAACGAAGGTCTTGAGGCTTTGATTCTAAGTTGGAGTTTAGAGAGAGAGATTTAGGGATTAGAGAAAGGAGTTAGGTCTAGGTTTCTTAGAGAAGAAGAGGAAGAGAGAAAAGAATAGAGATTAGGGTAAATTGTATAGTTAGGAATAAAGAACCCTACTTGCATTCTTATATTAAGAGAACATTACAATTATACCCTTCTACGAATATTACATATATCAGCAATAAGACCATAATGTCACTGGAAGAAGAATGTAGTAGCATAATATACCAGTTATAGTGAAGTAATGATTGCCAAGCTTGCAAAAGCAAAATAGTTAAGCGTCTTAGTGCCTAAAGAGGGAAAAAATGAGGGAGAGAGGTTTGACTTTCACTTTCTTTTACGATGGTCATTACGACATCAAACCTCGCCGATATTTTTATGTTGAGGCAGGGTCTCAAGGTTGTTACTTTGCTTCTTCTCTTTCCCGTAGTCATTGAGGGTGGCTCGATGGTTGCCATTTGGTGGCATCAGGGGTGGTGAAGGGTCCTTAAAGTTATGTATGCCATTTGGGAAATTCAAGAATCTTATATTCTTGGTCTCCTAGATGAGCAAATGATACTGCTGACGCACTAGCAAAGGAGGGGTTGAGTAGGAATAATTTATGTTTGAGCCCTCTCTTTCATGAGTGGTTTATACTTTCCTTTTCCCTCCTTTTATGTGGGATCCCTATTCCCTTGTTGGAGAGGTCATAGCTCTTCTTCACCGGTTAGTGAATGCAAGGGAAACTGACAGAACAAGCACAAACAACACACAAAGCCCATGTATTCTAAAAAACGATTTAGAATTTTATTACTACTTCATTACATGTTTTTATATTTTTATTTATTTATTGGGAAATTTTAGATTTTTTTTAAGCAAAAAAAAAAAATTTTTTTTTATAGGATCGCCCGCCTAGAGGGGCGCTTAGGCGACGCAGGCCCAAAGTCGCCTAGGCGTCGCCTTGACTACACTGAAATCAAGGAAGCAATAAATTCAACTCCTCAAAATCTTTTTTTTTTCCATATTTCTTCTCTTGAAGCTTTTGCTTATTATTTCATATAATCATTTTTTTTGGGATTAATGTTGAAGTGTGGAATTGGCTTCGACTTTTGAAATAAGTTGTGCCTATTCTTGATCATCTTGTAGTTCAATAATGTTGGGTGGCAAATCTTGGTGTGTTTAGTTTGACACATTGTTACAAATCTCCTGAGAAATATTTAATTTTTCTCTAGAAAAACATTTAAAGTTTAAAACTCCGTTTTTACTGCGATATTTTAAAATTTTTGCGAGAAATATAATTTTCTATTTTTATCGCATATATATCGCGAGATTTAGCCGATATTTTAAAAATATCATGAGAACTACCCAATGTTGTTGGTTTGTTGGATTTATAAATTGGTGATATTTATTACTTTTTCTGTAATTTTAATATTTATTTTTAATCATTGCCGAGATTTAGGCGAGAAATACCTGGAAATAATTCAAATTTGAAAATCTCCCAAGAAATACTTTGGCTGATAAAAACCTGAGAACGAGATTTTTAACGCTGGTTTGACAAAAGCCCTTTGATGAATTAAGTCCCACATTATGTCTATACATGTGTCTTTGAGCATGTAGTTAAGGAAGATAATATTTAGGAAGTTTACAAGAACAAAAGACCACAATTATATTCTTTTAAGAAATGTACAATATTCATCACATGTGAGTAAAAGTGTGTACCTTGTAACAATATTATATAAATCATTACTGGTCCCAGTAAGTAACTATAATAATCTAAATTATCTAATATAGTTTATTTACAAAAAGAGGTTTCAACATAATCAACTATAATAATCTCATATGGTTTGTTGGCAAATCAAGTTTTTAACATAAAACATTGTTTTTCTAATGTTTATTTTATCAACATAAAACATTGTTATTCTAATATCATATTAATAAAAGTATATGCATATGTAGAGTAGGGTTCCTATTAGCATAGCTTACTAGAGACTCTAGTAAGCTATGCTTTTGTGGCCGCTAGATATAGTCACTTTTAAATCCAACCGCTCAAACAAAACTACTTCTGAGATTAAAAACCACCCTCAATAAAAAGCAAAACCACATTATTTCTCTCCTCTCTCATGTCTCTTTCTCTCTCACGAGTCACGTCTCTCCCTCTCCATCACTCTTTCTCTCTCCTAAACTCCTTATCCTCCTCTCGTTCTCCTGCTTCCAGTCCAGCAATCACAGGATTCCTAGTTCTCTCATTCTCCTCCTCACAACTCTATTTGTAAGTTAAGAGGCATCAAATTGCATCTAAGCATTATCCCATACAAGGAGATTCCCCTAAGTTTTTGTTTGTCTTTGATTTAACATTATGCAATTTTTATCCTGTTAGGATTTTCAATTCAATGTTTCGTGCTAATGGAAGCATATGGTGTGGATTACCTGGTTCGGCCAATTAGGCAGGCTGAAGAAAATGGTGTGGATTTTCAATTCCAAGGGCAGTGATTTGGACCTAAGCAATGAAAACGATGATGTTGAAGAGGACCGGCTTTGTGGGTTGGTTTGGAGGATGTGAGTAGAATTGTGGAAAGTTTCTTTGGAGAAGATAGGAACAATTTGGGTCTAATAATGACAGCAGCTTGAAAAGGGTCTAATCCCTTGTCCAAGATGGGTATGAACTTCAAGAATGCAAATATGAAGTTGAATTGTTGGCAGGGATGGGCCTTGTGACTGATAAATAATTGTGGATTTGGGCATGTTGAGAGAAACATTTCCCTCTTTTCATTTACCATAAAAAAAGTGAGAAAATCTTCTTTTTACTCTGTAAATCGATCTAAGTAATTGTGAATAATATTTATATGTAAGATTTTGCTACCCTTAATCGCTAGGGTGATTGCCCCATTCTTTAAGAACTAGTAGAAATTAGTAGACCCAATTTCTACTGTTTTTTGGAGGATATCCATTTTGAGAGTTAAAGGATTATTTTGTATCTCTTTTTTCTTTTTCCTCTTTTTCCACACCTATCATGGATGATTTTGATGATGGTGCTACAATTAAGTCACTAAAGAAGGCCCAGTTGTCAAATGATATCTTCCATCTATTTTACATGCCCTTAAAGAGGGATTGTCCTGCAGTGAAGCCGTGCAGTGAGAACGATAGGAGGAGAGGGAGAGAACAAGGGATTTCGAGACTGCTGGACTGGAAGCGGGAGAAAGAGAGGAGAGGGAGTTCGGGAGAGAGAAGGAGAGAGGCGTGAGAAAGGGAAGAGAGATAGAAGGTGGTTTTGGGTGGTTTTTACTGTCAAAAGTAGTAGTTTTGTTTTAGCGGTTGGATTTAAAAGCGACTATATCTAGCAGCCACGAAAGCGTAGCTTACTAGAGTCTCTAGTAAGCTATGCTAATAGGAACTATACTCTGCATATGTAATACGTTGATCTTAAATTTTTATCTCTTCTTATAAATTTCATAGATAAGTTTCTAAGTTATGAGTTTATCCAAATTAAATTAATTAGTGCATAGATATCAAAGAATATAACATACAATGAAAGGTGTATCTACATTGTTATTCACTTCATGTTACATTTTTCTGTTGATGTTATGTCACAGTTATGGTTTTGATTTCACTCGTTTATAGTGCGAGCTGGCTTTCAATTCGACAATTCCTGAATCTTCTGTAAATAGACTCGATTGTTTTGCATTGGCAGCCCACACTTCATAAACCAAGTATTATGGCTCATGTAGTTCGTGTTCTGAAAGGGGAGAAAACACTTCGCATGCATTATGCGAATTGCAGGTTGATTTTATTTTAATTATTTTTTTCTCTTTTTGGATTATGAAAGCCACAGTGCATGCATGGTAACACATCCATGATTAACGTGAATGCATGGTTCTGTATGCAGTACCTACAATGCTGATTTTGATGGCGATGAAATGAATGTCCATTTCCCACAAGATGAAATTTCACGTGCAGAAGCTGTCAACATTGTAAATGCGAATAATCAATACATTGTTCCAACCAGTGGTGATCCTATCAGAGGCTTGATTCAGGTTTAAAACATTTCAGATTAATAATCAATTGTCCACAAGCATTAATCATATTTTTGACGTGCTTTTTGTTTTGCATTTTTTTGTTACACGTGAATATCTATTCATGTGTTCTCATTTACTCTTCAGGACCATATTGTCGGTGCTGTACTTCTTACAAAGAAGGACACATTTTTAACTCGAGATGAGTACAATCAGCTTCTCTACAGTTCTGGGGTGTCTGCTGCTGAATCAGGTTCTTTCCTTGGTAGATCCGGCCAAAAAATTTCCGCAATAAATTCTGAAGATGAGATGCAACCTCTTCTGCCTGCAATATGGAAACCAGAGCCATTATGGACAGGGAAACAGGTCAAATTTTGTAATACGTCACAAACTCTTGAATCTGTACTTAAAATCTAAGTATTACAACTCGATACAAGGAAAAACAAATGATATCTTCTGTTTACAATTGGAAATGTAAACATATCTGAATTGCCAGTCCCTTTAAATATAAACTCATGTAACTCTGGTTTCATTGTTTGAAAACTTCAGATTTTGTTATCTGTCAACGAAAGTATGTATGTTGAATCAGTTTCTTTTTGCTTGTACCTTTCTAGGTCATAACTGCATTACTAAATCATATAACTAGAGGCCGCACACCTTTTACTGTTACAAAGGCTGGGAGGATTCCAAGCGACTATTTTGGAAATGAAAGTGGAGAAGTCGAGTTGCTAATTCAGAAAAATGAGTTTGTGCACGGGGTGATTGACAAGGCTCAGTTTGGCAAGTATGGTTTGGTTCATACGGTGCAGGAGCTCTATGGTTCAAATACTGCAGGCATTTTGCTTTCTGTTTTAAGTCGCTTATTTACTGTTTTTCTGCAGGTTAGCAATTTAACTTTCATTTAATCTGCCGTTGTGATTGAAATTGATCTTACTATGTGACTTGTTCTTTTGATCACATTTTTTAATTGCCTTATATGATGCTTATGATTCAGATGCATGGGTTCACATGTGGAGTAGACGACCTTTTAATTGTACGACACTATGACATGGAAAGGAAGAGGAAATTAGAAAATAGTGAAAAAATTGGTGAACATGTCCATTCTCAGTTCATCGGGTCCAAAGATGGTGCTATAGGTATGTAGAACTTAAGATACTTTATATGGTGAACTTGTATTGTTGAAGTACATGTATTTCGTGTCAATGTGTTCACTTTGTAGTGATGGAAGGGTTTAAGTTCCTTCTATTCATTTTCATTCTGATCAAGGACCTCCAACTGAAAATGCAGTCATTTGGAGATTGCTCTTGACGAGAATGAAAAAATAATTTTGTCTTCATAAGATATGATTGTGGTGCTTTATGTACCTAGTCTTGTAACTACAACAAAAAAACTGCTCATCTTCTTGCCTGATAGGAATTACTACATGCTTTTTGTTGTGTTTTTTTTTTTTACTTTTATGTTCAGTCATACATCAATGCCATCTATTCACATGGCCCAGGTTTCAACCATTCAGAGTGGGGGAGGTCTTTCTCTCTCTTTTTGTTTGTTCTTCCTTATTATTCTCATTGCTTCATTCTTCTTTTTCTTAGTTCTCGCAAATCAAAAGGTTTGCATAATTAAGTACATAGTTGTTAAAGGCATCGCCTCAGGCTGTCGCGTAGGCAACCAGACACTATTGGGCTCTAGTGACTGGCTGCCTAGGCGGTCAATAGTAAAAATCTGATATATGTAATATTATTATCATTTAAGGAGATAAAAAAAAATTTTATTTGAAAATGATAAACAAAAATCATGCTATTTTATATATTTCTTATGTCTTTTTACTATATTATATCTTAGGGTTTGTGTATCCATGAAAACAAAAGTTTGTAGATAGAAGAAGAAAGAAGAACGAATGGTGCCAAGTATATTTCCCTTATGTTAACACATCATCTCTCTTGCTCAATGGGTGGACCAATTGATCTCTCCCTCTATTTGTGGGTGGACCATATGGGCCCTTTTTGCATGGTTGTAAAAGGCGTCACGACCAGGTATACAACTGTGCTTAGGCTGCCCAATAACAAAAAGAAGGCCTTTAAATGTCCCAAATTCCTTCCAGGACTCCCAAAATTTTCATAAACCCATTTTTAA
Organism: Tetracentron sinense; assembly: GCA_015143295.1. Taxonomy (NCBI): domain Eukaryota; kingdom Viridiplantae; phylum Streptophyta; class Magnoliopsida; order Trochodendrales; family Trochodendraceae; genus Tetracentron; species Tetracentron sinense. Next base: position 36,604,073 of record CM026563.1, read on the forward strand.
ATGGGTCTTTTATAATTTAAATTAGTGCAAACCCCATAATTATGTATTTTATTATTATTATTATTTTCCTTAAGTATGATCGAGAAGAAAAAAGATAGAAGAAAGAAGAAAGAGGAAAGAAGAGTAAGAGGTACGGGATCTCCCTCGCTCCGTCTCTTCTCTCTCTCTCATGTTTGGCATCACATTGACTGTCAGGATATTTATCTATTTTTTATTCAATCTTACACTCTCCCTCCTCTCTTCTCTCTCTCCCATTGGGTTGCCACTATAGAATATTGATTCTTTCTATTTTTATCCCTCACAATCCCTCTTTCCCCCCTTTTGACAATCATTTTAGATTTTTTTTTTGTTGTTTTTTTTTAAATTCCCAACACTTAAAAATTCCCCTTTATTATTCCTAGAACTCTCTAATTATGGTTCTTTCAAAATGCATCTTAACAAAGGAGATATATCAATTTATATGAATTGTAGAGCCCCTTATCCAAGGAAATGCATCATAAATAAATCTCATATTGGAGGGCATTTTTGCAGCAAAAAGTTCATCAAGCGACACATTAGGCTACTAGACGTCCATAGGGTCTATCGCCTCAAGTCGCCTAGTCGTCTTGACAACCATGATTAAGTATTGAATTAGGGGTTTGGCAAAGAGAATAGATGATATGGTGATGAAATAAGAGTAAAGACACGTATTATTTCTATTGCCTTCTTTCTCTCATCTTGCACAAGTTCTTTCATCGTTAGAGCTTGATCACAACAATTTTGAGGTCTTCTACAAGAATTTTGTTCCATTATTCAACTTTATCTAGTCCCATTTATTCCTTTGATGCATTTTCTTCCCTCTTACTCGATCAACATCTTTTTCGGCTTTCCCGTCATCCTTTTAGACCCTCAACCTGCATATGCCATTCATGGAATAGTTTTGTGAAACATGGTGATACCACCTCTGTGGACTATGGCTGTTTTTTACCCGTTGGGGATACTACTAGGTTCCCTAGGTGCAATCTCTTTTTTTTTTCCCCTAGTCTTGCAACTAGTGTTACCTAGGCATGTGGTATGGGTGCCAAGTGTCCAGGTGTCTAGGGGTGTTCGACACGACAAGCTCTGAAAATTCCAATACGGCGGCACGGACGTACAATTTTTAAAAGATGATTAAATAGATAAATATATATATATATATATATATATATTTAAATATATTATAACTCAAGATTTTTAAATAACAATAATAATAAAAATAGGGAGATCATCAGTCCCCAATTTTTTTTTAAAAGTATATACCTAAGTTACAAAAAATACTTATCTAGGGTGTAGAAATGAGCAACAAGAGAGAGACGTACATATTGATCGTTGTTGTTGCCGCTCCTCTCCTGGTAAATTTCGTTTATGTTTCCAAAAAAACAACACAATTTGACAAAATGTTCTTTTACAATTGTAATTTTAAATGACACAACATACTTGAAACACTATGTGCCTAATCATAATGTTGATGTCACCATGACATGGTATAGGCACGTACCTAGTCGTGTCGTGTCCAAGTGTCGGCACGAAAAAATTTGGGAAAACTGAAGTGCCTAGGTAACACTGCTTGCAACTCATCCCTTTGAATGTCCTAATGTCAGAATTACTTCCATATATACTTTTTTCATGTCAACTTTATGCCCTTTAGTTTACGCTATTGTAAACTTGTACTTTGCTCCCTTATATCTTTTCTTCTTATAATTACATGCATCTCTTATCGATAAAAAAAAATGATCTCCCAACATTTTGATCCATAGAGCATAGCCGATGTAATTGCCATCTCATAGAATTTTCACTTTAGTTTTTGTAACTAACTTCAAAATTTGCATTAAATAAAATGGACTCGTATAGGGAACCTTTGTTTAAATTTTTTTTTCCCAAAGATGACGAACTTCCAACTCCTCTAATAAATAATTGAAGTTGAGACTACTCAATCAGAAACCACCCTATGTTCCTATGTACCTCTAGCAGAGATCATTTAGAATGTTAAAAAGATCCTTCTATTAACTCCTTCCACATACCCCAATGTAGAACATAAGGTAGAATCTTGCTTTAGTTCATAGGGCACACATGGCCAAGAATAAAATACGTCCTAATATAATATCTCATATAAAGTCGCTCTCCAAATCAAAAAAAAAAAGAATGAAGCTTCACACCACCTGAGTTACCTTACAATTATAAGGACAAAGTATTAAATGTCTGAGACCAAGGATTAAAAATACAGTTTCGGGGGATGTATTGGTCCCAACCGAAACCTATACGTATTGGTTTCGGTATAGGTTTCGGGCAATTCATATAATGTTTTCATTTCCTATAAAAAAAAAAATCAAATTAAATTTTTTTAAAATCGAATGAGTTATAGGAACCAAATTTACTAAATATAAAGTTACGAGAAGCTACTCAAAGACAATGTAGCAAACACAATTGCAATTTGACAATGAATGAAAACATAAATAACTAAAAAATAATATGTATTAGTCGTTTCGTATTAATATAAATATCATACGGGGGGCTACCGAAACCTATACGTATCGTCCGTTTCGTGTCGGTTTCGGCGATTTTTATTTCTATGTCTTTGTTAAAGGCGTCGCCTAAACGAACATGTGCTCTGTTGAGCTCAAGCGACTGATCGCTTAGATGGTCATTATAAATAATTTGATATATGTAATATTATTATTGTTTTAAGGATATAAAAATTTATTTAATTTGAATATGGTAGTTTGGTAAATAAAAAAACATTACCATTTTTATAAACATCGAATGTCTTTTACCGTATAATATATTAGCAGGGTGGAGTAAGGGATTTTTCCTTGGGGGGGGGGGGGGGCGAACTACATATATCAAGAAAACTAATGGGATTGGGGTATGGGGGCGTAGCCCCTGAGATTTTTTTTTTTTGAGTAATGGGTCCATCGTGGTCATAAAATTCGTTGATGTTGCATTCCAAAAAGGGGGTTCCTTAACAAGAAAAGTGAAAAACATGGGCCGGTTTTCATTGGTTCCTACTCATTTTTCTAATACCCACTAATTGTTGTTAAGATTCACTCACCCTTAGGGTTCATCCATTTAACCTTGGTTTTTAGAAAAAATAATAACTTTAAGTTGGTTAAGCTTAACCACAGTTTAAAGGGATGAAATGGGAAGGCATTTGACACATCTCCCTTTTGACACTCGTTAACTGTGGTTAAGATTCACTCTCCCCTAAGCTTTATACATCTACCCTTGGTTTTTATTATAAAAAATTAACTCCTAAGATAATAAATCTTAACTAGGGTTAAAAGAGACACATAAGGAATCAATCCCTTTATATTATATGTCTTATAAATATACTATATATATATATTTTTTTTTGTGGGGGGGGGGGGGGGCCGCACTATATACAAAATTTATATATTATGTACCATTTTAAAATTATCTATACATTATTTTAAAATTTCAAAAAATTTGGGGGGCCATGGCCCCCTTGGCTCTGCCCATGTATATCAGGGTTTGTATATCCAACAAAAAAATGTTTGCAGATGGAAGAAAAAAAGAAGAGATGAACGGTGTAAAGTATGTTTCCAAAATTTTAACTTGTCATTTCTCTCGCTCAATGGGTGGACGAATTGGTATCTCTCCCTATGTTTGTGGGTGGGCTGAATGGTTCCCATTTATTTTTTGCATGGTTAAAGGATCGCTTAAGTGACCAAACATACAACTCGGCTCAAGCAGCCCAATAACAAAAAGCCTTTAAAGGAGCCTTTTATAATTTAAATCAGTGTAGGTCTCATAGTTATATATTTTACATATTATATATTTTTGATCTTATTTTTCTTAAGTGTAATTGAGAAGAAAGGAGAGTAAGAGGTACGACCTCTTTCTTTGCCCCCCTCTTCTTTCTCCCCTATTTCACGTCACATTGGCTGTGGGATTATTTTTCTATTTTTATTCAGTCCTACACTCTTCCTCATTTCTTCTCTCTCTGTTCAGCTGTCACAGCTGTCACTGTGAACTGTTGTTTCTTTTTTTATTTTTATCCCACACAAACCCTCTCTCCCCCTTTTGACAGTCTTTGTAGATTGTCTTTTTGTTCCATTTTTTATTCCTAGCACCTGAAATCTCCCCTTATTATTCTTAGAACTGTCTCCAAGTATGGTTCTATCAAAGTGCATTTTGACGATAAAGATTTAACAATTTATATGGATTACAGGCCCCTTATTCAGGGGTAATGCATAATACATAGATCTCATATTTGGGGAAATTTCTATAGCGAAAATTTCATCAAGCGACGCCTCGGGTGCCTCAAGCATCCATGGGGTCTATTGTTTGACCGCCTCAGGTCTCCTAGTCGCCTTAACAACCATGTCTGGGACATATGCAATATATCCAAGACAAGGTTTTTAACATCTGCGACGTATGTAATATATCCCTATGTCTCAAGGTAGGGATATAACTATTCCTAGTATTCAAAGTTTTACAATATATCCGCTATATATTATGTAAAAATCATATTTTATTGTATTATTTCACAACTTATCGCCAATATCTCAAAATATCGGCAATAGATTGAATCTTTTAGCATTGAAGCTACAATATGCCAGTTGATGCTTGGAAAGTCAATCTAAATTTGAGATATTTGGGAATTTCTTCTTCCTTGTGTTCTCATCAAATCTTCCTTAAAATTCACTTAGATTTGGGTCGTACAATCCCCAAGTCAAACCAAAATTTATTGAGAATCGCCTAGTTGAACGCGTGGGGTAAATTTTTATCATACAAAAGTGTAGTAAGGTATATTGTTTTTGTTTTAAATATGAGAATTTAGGAGCGGTTTTGCCACTTTTGTGTTTTCCACTTATTAGTTGAATAAATAAGAGGAATGAAATGAGATTTCACAGATCAGCTCATTCTCTCATTTTCATCCGCCCCTCTTCTCTCTAATGTATTCTTCTTCTTTTTAGATTTCTTCTATTTTTTCCAATAAATTAAATAACCTTGTGAAATAACATGGCATTAGAGCATTGTTGAGTTCTTTATTATCATCTCAACCCTAATCCTAGTATTGTCTAAGATATCGAAGATGAAAACGAAGTTTATTGAATACGGGGTGTCGGACACGACGAACCTTAAAAAACAAGATTAAGGGACGCAAGGGGATATTTTAATTTCTTTATTTTTTAATATACTATATAACATACTATAAATGTTATATGAATAATAATATATAACTACAAAAGCATGTGATCCACTGATTCTTTGGCATGGACTTACAAAAACAATTGTTAGTCATCCTCTGTTTTTTAAGTGATTACAAGTGAGAATCTTTTTTAAAACAACGTTCCAAAGGAAAAAAGATATTTTGGAGGGAATACCTGAATTTCTGATAAGTCTATGAGTAAAAGGGACTGAGAACTCTAGCAATGATTTGACTGAAAATCGACCATTATTTCTTTAGACCAAATGATCCCTGCCTTTAGAAAACTGGGTTGAGGTGTACTAAGGCACTAAAAAAGATGACCCATATAGTGTTATTCCTTTCTCGAGTAGGCATGGATTGTGTCTTTTCTTTTTCCTTTTACAGTTTCTTATCTTACTGATTTATGGTAAGTGTGAATAGTGCCTGAGAGGCAATATGGTATGTTCCATAGTTACCCGAGCAAGAAGCGAAAACGAGAAGCAAAGTGAAAGCGAGAAGCAGGAAACAAGACTAAAAAAAACCTTAGGAAACGGGAAGGGAGAAATGAGATATAGGTTCCTCATTCCCATTATGTTATTTATGGGTAGCTATACCTTTTGATTTTATCTTACATGATATTTTTGTATAAAAGTAGGTGCCTTAGGTTTCAAACCGACGATACTTGCTTAGAGTCTACACCCTCGGCTATAGACTGTAGTCTATTACAACACTTTTTTTTTTTTTTGATCGGTAATATCAAGATTATAAAAAGAAGGAAGATTCACCAATAGTGAATCTCCAAAAAACAAAACAAGTTGGATAACAAGATGCAAAAACAGAATTACAAATAGACGAGAAAAACATCCCTGAACCACTACGCAATCAACTCGTCAAACCCTATATCCCCCACATCAACTTTGGTGGAAATCTAATCCCGCAATAAAGCTCGCGAGCAAGAGCAAAGCCTCTCGAAAGTCGACAAGGAATTCTCAAACACTCTCTTGTTCCGCGCCCTCCACAAAGACCATGATACCACCCCTGGAAGGAGCGCCCAAATTAGCTCCAGAGGACTAACCAGCGACACAAGAAGCCAACCTGATAGCAAGTCTTGATAGGACGAGGGGAACACCCAATAAACCCCCAACTGAGAGAGAAAATACATCCACAGCCTCCTCGCCACCGGACAGTGAATCAACAGATGGTCAACAGATTCCTCCTCCATCAAACACATATAACAACGATTGGGAAGACTCCAACCTCGCTTATGCAAATTGTCCACAGTCAAAATCTTATCTAAATAAGCAGACCACAGGAAAACCGATACCTTCGAAGGCACCCCGTTGGACCAAACCAACTGACTGGGGAACTCCGTACAATGGCCCGGGTGAAGAACTTGCGAGTACGATTTCACAGAAAACCGACCCCTAGAGTTAGCCGTCCAAACCCTGCGATCCTTAACGGACACATCAATGCGCATTGACTCTAGCAAAGCCAACATATTAGCAAAATCTTGGACTTCCCAATCATTTAGTGCCCGGCTAAATGAGGGACACCACACCACTGAGTCTGCATTCCGAACAAACATGTCTGCGACTGCCGCCGATTTATTAGGGGAGATCAGATAGAAAGACCTAAACAGCTACAGAAGAGGGGATGGCCCACACCATTGATCGGACCAAAACTTCACATCCTTCCCGTCGCCCACCTCAAGCCTAGTATATTTAACGAAATCCGCCCAACCCACCACAATACCTTTCCAGAGTCCAACCCCATGAGAACCCTAGGCTTCTTCGGTTCCCAACGATCTCTAAACCCATGACGAGCTACTATGACCCTTCTCCACAGGCTTTCTTCTTCGACCCCGAATCTCCAAAGCCACTTCCCTAACAGAGCCGCATTAATATCCTTGATGTGCCAAATGTGGAGACCCCCATGCTCTTTGGGCCGACAAACCCACTTCCACTTAACCAAGTGTAGCTTCTTAATAACTACCTTCTCATTCCACAAAATTTTTTGTTGCATCCTTTCCAAGTTGGAGGCAATGGAAGCCGGAATTCTGAAAAGTGAGAGGAAATACAAAGGGGTACTACTAATAACACTCTTTAATAATGTGAGTCGACCTCCTTTAGATAGCGACAAAGCTTTCCAACCCGACAATCTCTTATGAAATCTTTCGATCACAGTCTCCCACACCGACTTCGCTTTGAATGACGCCCCCAAGGGAAGCCCTAAATACCTGGTAGGCAGCACACCTGTCTTACATCTAAGACACTCAGCCAACCCCTCCAAATTAGATATTTCTCCTACAGCAAAAATCCTACTCTTCTGGTAATTGATTTTCAACCCGGATACTGCTTCAAAACAATGAAACAGATAACCAATGTGAGTAAGATGCCGAGCTGTAGCGCTACAGAAAAGCAAAGTATCATCCGCAAACTGAAGATGCGAAATCTGAAGTGCGGGATTTCCCACTACAAAACCACCCCAAATGGCCTCAGATGCCTTCCTAATCATTCTGTTCAGAGCTTCAGCAACCAAAAGAAAGAGGAGGGGAGATAGAGGATCTCCTTGACGCAGACCCCTCGAGCATTTGAAAAAACCATATGGAGAACCGTTGATCAACATAGAGAAGGATGGAGAGGAATAACAACACCTCATCCACGCACGCCATTTCTGCCCGAACCCCATCCGACTAAGAGAGTAATCCAAAAGGCTCTAACTCACATGATCATAGGCTTTTTCCAAATCAATCTTGCAAATGATACCAGGCTCCCCCGACTTCATCCGCTCGTCCACCACTTCATTAGCAATTAAAATCCCATCCAATATCTGTCTACCTCCCACAAAGGCACTCTGCTCCGGAGAAATCACATGACCAATCACCCGGCTAAGTCTTACTGTCAACACTTTGGCTAAGATTTTATACGTACTACCAATAAGACTGATAGGCCGAAAATCGTGGATATCATGGGCTCCCTGCACCTTAGGGATGAGAGCGATAAATGAGCAATTGAGCACCTGATCGAACGAATTCGATTGAAAAAACTCATAAAATACCCTCAATAAATCTTGCCCAACGATCGACCAGTAGTTCTTATAGAAATCAATAGAGAAACCGTCTAGCCCAGGAACTTTATCCCCTGCCATCCCATCTATCACGGACTTGACTTCCACCTCCGAAAATGGCCTCTCCAACTGGGCACTCCACTCTTCAGAAATACTCGTGAAATGCAAACCCTCAAGCAAAGGCCTATATGCAACCCTTTTTGTGTATAAATCTCGAAAATACTCCGCGGCTGCCTCACCCAATTCCGAGTCTCTGTCCCATAACTTATCCCCAATCTGAAGGCTAACAATTTTGTTCGCTCTACCACGCAAAGAAGCCATCCTATGAAAAAATTTCGTGTTCTTGTCACCCTCTTTCAACCATCGGACCCGCGACTTCTGCTTCCAACTAATTTCCTCACGCTTTATCAACTGTTGGAACTCTCGCCTCAATGCATCTCTCTCTTTGCATTCTGAAACAGATAAAGGGGAAGACTCCTTTAAATCTAAGGCGGAAATGCCATCCAAAATCACTTTCTTCTTTTCCGGGATCAACCCAAATACTTGCTTGTTCTAGATCTTTAGCTTTTGTTTGACAGCCTTCAACTTAAGTCCAAAGATGGTACTCCAAGAACCCCAAGCCAAAGAGGAATCCCATGCCTCTTTCACTACTGACATAAAATCTGGGTGCTGCAACCACATGTTCTCGATGAGATGTGATGGAAGCGAGCTTCCTAGGAAGTGAGTCTGTCTGAGGAAGCGAGCTTCCTAGGAAGTGAGTTTGTCCAAGGAAGCGAGTTTTGGAAACGAGCTTCCCATCCTGTACATAGCTTCCCTGCAACTATGGTATGTTCTTCCTATAGCCGTATTGTGGATGCTTTGAATATTGGAAAGAGAGGAACAAGAGAGTTTTTGAAGACTCTCCCTCTTCTACTTCCCGTATTTGTTCATGCATTAAACTCCTAACTCTCGAGTGGTGCTTAATGAGGCGAGCATGCTAGGATTTGGGACAATTATTGGTGTGAGTATCGTTTCTTCGGAAGGTGCCTGGGATGATAGAAAGTAAGGGTTATCTACAATTATTTTGTGTTCCTCATGGTATTAAAATCGACACATTTCGGTATGTTTAGGCCAAAATGTGTTGACTTTGGTGGCAGTTGAAACTCCTATGTAGTATAAAAAGCACAGGACTTCCTAACACATTTTGTATAGTTTCAGTTAACTTCAGTTGATTTCGTGTTGGTCGAAAACTGCTGGACTTCGATCGTAGTCTATTGTCCATCGACACAACCTCAATAATTGAGGGCCATAAAAATAAAGCTAGAAAATTACCTTTTTATTGTAAAAACTTGAAATATCTCACGAAAAAGTAGATTCATATTGTTATGCGTGTTAACGTATACATATATTATCCATATCCTAATTCGTTTGCTCTGATATTTAGTCTAATATATGACTATATGTATATATAATATATTTTAAGTTAATAGGATTGAAACACACTTAGTAATATACTAATATATGATTTTTACATAATTCTAAAACATATTAAATTGTTATTTTTAATTTAAAGAAGGATAAGATAGTAATTTATTATTTTAATAAAATTTATATTTTGTTACATCTTTTTGGCATTTTTTCTTTTAATTATTTATTGAAGTAATTGAAAAATTCAAATATTATATGAATTCAAATACGAATACTCTATTTCACAATCTATATCGGATAGTAATGGCCTGCATTCAATTGTAGTATAAGGCGAAATAACACTTTAGTAATATAATTGTGCTTCATAATTTTTTTTGTCGAGACTACTTTACCTTTGTACCAACCATGATTCAAACCCGAAAACTCGATTTGACTCGAAAGTAAGCCCGACTGAGTAACTCTGAAAATTTGAAAAAAACTTGATTCGGTCCAACTCGGAGTATATATATATATATGTTTCACTGCCACGTTTGTCAAAATCTATTATTGACTACTTTTGAAATACTTGCCAACACCAGCTTTGCTCACTAAATAACACTGCTTATCAAAGGATAATAGCTAAGGGGATAGACTCTTTTAATATTCATGGAATCTGTTCGTCTTTCTACGTCTTCTAAATCTAGTTTAACTAGTTCTCCTTCTTTCTGTACTTCTACTTCGTCTAAATTATATATATATGTATGCACACATGCCAATTAGCCAATTACCAATTTCTTGTCATTTTATCCAAGATTGAACCACAAATAACTTGAAAAACTTGAGTCAAAAGAACCCATAGTATGCTGGTTTTGCGATCCTAAAAAACTGATGCAAAAACAGTGTGACGTTCGAGTTTAGGTTTAAAAATATTTAAAAATGAAAAAACACCCCCTTCCGTGACTCAACCGAGTCTGGCAAGTCAAAAAACTCGACTCAACCGAGTCCCCTATCTAACTTGCCGAATAGTGTCTTTTTCGAGTTTTAAGGTGACAACTCGAAACTCAGCGGAGTCAAGTAATTCGGCCGAGTTTTGAGTTGACTTGCTGAGTTTTTGAACTATGGACTAACTTAAGATCACTAAAGAGAATATGTATAGTATAGCTCAAAATACAATAGAGAAAAATATCACGAAGAAAATCAGTTAAAATGACTATATTCATGCTAGGCCAAGGTTCAAAATATCAGCCAGTACGTACCAGGTTTTCCCCCACCAATTCATAGATACGCTGAAAAACAAAATCCCCCATATCAATACCGTATTGCTTGTATCGGACCAATACGCTATTGATACGGGCGGTCCATTTCTCCTACCATTTACACTTGAAGTCACGGCACAAACCTGATACATACAACTTATTTACGTAAAATATCTTTCAAGTAAATGAAAATAAATTTTACTTTCATTTACTCAAGATATTTATATGTAAATAAAGTTATACTCCCATTTTAATTCAACAAAAACATCCCTTTCTTTCTTCCATTTATGCTGGAACCTTCGTATTCATTAGATACTGATTCCTATATCGAAAAAGTGTCACTGATTTCTTTCCTATCTTCTTTCATCTCTACCGGAGGACTGGTATTTGGTACGCATCCCAAATCAGAAAATGCTATCAACGAAACAAACCTTTACCAAGCATATCACCATGCCCTGGTACAAGACCAATCTTCACTTTACAACATCCGAACGGATTAAGAAAAGCGTTCTAACAGCAGTTACACAGCCTTGCATCATAAACACTTTCTGTTCTTACTGTGCAAACCTACTGCTGCAAGCATCAAAAAACCTAACTGATGCAAGCATCAACAATAGGCAAGGAGCAACGAATATCCAGCGAGCTTGCTGGTCCATGGAAGAGGGCATTTCCATTGCGAAGGATTCAATCCAGCCACAGGTTCCCCTACGGCTACCTTGTTACGACTTCGATTATCTTAGACCAAATTCTTGAAGAATAAAAAGCCAATTTTTTGGTTGAAGAACAAAATCTGCTTTTTAGGGATTAGCTTAAAATATCAACCTTCAAATGATAAGATATTTCTCAAATCTTAGAATTCCATAAATTCTACTTTATCAAAACATTACTAAAACCGAAAAGTCGGACAAAAGCCTCATATTTTTGTCTTCAAAAATATTTTCATTTATTGGGTCAAAAAATAAACTAATAGAGAAACAATTCAACAAAAAAGAATTACATTCAACCTTTACGAATAAATTTCTACACATATGCTAGGTAGCCTTGTTTAAATCCATTAAAAATTCTCCCAATTTAAATTCTAATATAATAAAAATCCAAATTTTCAATTAAAGGCTAAAATTTGATTTGTAGCCATATGGGCCAAATTTCAACTTCCAAATTGCAAGGTTTTTTTCGAATCTGTAGAGCTCATACTTTTAAAACGGTTTAAACATTATTAAAACATAAAAGGCCGGTAAAATTATTTCACACATTGGGTTCTATATGGTGTTGGTCATTATATGCTTATTCCACCACCCTCAGATTTATAACAGTCGTACATACTTTTGTACCAGTCTACATAACACATTCACATGAGTTGGTCACATTATTGTCAATATGTCTATTTCATTTATAATTTTATCAATTTATTCAGTTTCTGAGCCTATAACATTCGAGCCAACACAAAGCTCAATGTGGTATTGAGCTTCTATTATGTATATAATTTACTTTATGGATATAAGTCTTTAATTTCTTATGTGTTTCATTGAATGTGTGGTTTTAATATCTGGATTGTATTTCTTAGACCTAGCTAAGTGACTATGATTTATATTTTCGTACATGTTTATTAGCATGCAAGTGTGTAAGGTTATAATTGTAGTTGAAGACTTTCATTTAGTTTAGTTTTAGCTTATAGTTGCATTGAAATAAGTTTTATGCAAGGTATCTGAGCCTTGTGTATCCAAGCATTTCTTAACGTATCCTGATATTTTCGGCCGTATCCAATTGATACAGTCTGATATGCCGATATGTATCCTATATTCGACTTATCGATACAACACATGATACCGATATTTTTAACCATGTGTAAGACAACGCATATTACTTAATATGATTCTTTCATTTAATACTCCACTTGCTTACATTTTGTTATGTAATGAATTCTAAATGTGTATTTATGCTTAAGCATTCAATTCCTAAAGTATCATCTTAGCTTCCAACGTTTCCCTAATGTTTTCAAGTTGCCTTAATTTTTACATGATTTTTTTTTGGACTTCCTTAAACCTTCACGAAATGTGTCAACTTCCTTTGTGACCGAAGTTAAAGACCTCCACTGACGTTTAATACATTGGTTTTCCTAAATTTCCTAGTTTATGCGCTTGTAAACTCTTTATCTATTATGTTGCTTTTGTACTTTGCTTATTGGTAATAAAATGTTGGTTATCGATAAAAAAAAAATGAAAGCACTGGTTGCAAATAATAAGTAATGTATTACAAACTATAATTCATCAAACAATATAAATAAGGCAGGAATTAAAGAAAATGTACTAGTGAACATATATTAATTTTAAATGGTACTTCTAACATCAAAGATGATCAATTTAAAAGAGGTTTTTGTGGCCCAAATTCAACCCGTCGACACATATATTCCTCTCTCTCTCTCTCTCCCATTTATTTTCTGTTATAAGGATCGACAAGTCCTCCTATTCTTTTTCAATTAAAAACAAATGTATTGTGGTTTTTTCGCTCTTTCCCTACGAGCTTCCCTTTTATAACGATAAAAGGTAGAAAGAATTTGCTGAAAGTAATGCTAATTATGTAACGACCCAGAATTTTAATATAATAAAATTATGCGTTTATGGGTCCTTAATTGAGGTTAATTAGTTAATTGTTTGTTAAATTGTTAAAAAGTGGGTTTTGTTCGGGATTGGATTGTATCGAGGAAACTTAAGTGTTTTTACTTGAAAATCGTATACAATGTGCGGGTCGACTATATGGACGATCACCCGTCGTTCTAGTTCTGTCATGTATTGATTCACTAAACCGCGGGGGTCTTAAATGTAAGAAAATCAAGAAAACTAGGAAATTCCAGATTTTCCATAATTCAGTTGGGACTCCATATTTGTTGGAGATTCTACTAGAAATCCATGCGGCTGGTACCACAGCGTGCCGGTCGGCCGTAAGGACGACTGTTTGTCGTTTCGTTAGTTCATCATCTCATATTAAAGAAACGACAGCGTGTTTTGTATCCGAAATCAGGAATTTAGTGGGTTTTGCAATTTTCTTCCGGATTTACTTTTTTTTGTCAAAACTTGAAATTTTTTCCCGAAATTTTTACAGCAGGTGTCGAACTACACCAAGTTCGGTCATCTAAAGTTTCGTCAAAATCAGACTTCATGTGATAAGGTTTTCGGAGGTCGTAAGTGCGAAAAAATCGAAAAATAGTCCACCGGTCAAACTAATTAACCCGGTCAACTCCACAGTGGGGAGGTTTTGGAGCAGAATTTCTAGAGAGAGAGTGGAAGAGAGAAAAGAAGAGAGAAAGAAAAGGGAGGTCCATCTTGGCAGTGTTTGACGCTCCAGACGCGTTGGCGGTGTCCGATTTCTTCCCCGGTGCCTTGGTTGTCGTGTGGAGAGAGAAAGGGAAAAAGTTAGAGAGAAAAAGTGTGAGTTAGAGTGAGACGCTCTTCTTTGAGGTTGATCGTCCTCCCGAACGTGTTGGCGGTGTCCATTTCGTCCCTAGACGTCTCGAAAAGCGTGAAAGAGGTAAAACCTCTTTCTTTTCTTCTCTTTTCCATATATTTTCCTATATTCTTTTATATGGAATGGATGCATCTCTTTTGGTGTGGATGAAAAAGGGTAGGAGACCCCATGGATGGTATAGGGGAGGATGTTGGAGCATGAAAAAGTGAATAGAGGGATGTAGCATTGGTTTAGAGTGTTAAAACACCCCGGATTTAGCTCATTGGACAGTGGGTGATCGATCCCCCAACATGCAAATGCTTGGGCGATCGATCGCCCAGCACTGGCAATCGATCGCCAGTGCCCAGAAAGCCCTGTTTGGGTTGTGGTGATGTTGTGATTTTATGTGGACCTTCGGTGAGCCCAGATCGGTTCCCGGGTAAATTGTATCGTCACCTTGGGGTGCCGAAAAGTTTGAGTGTTGTGTAAGGCGATGGAGACATCCATTGGCCTGGAAATGTTCCCTAATGGGGCGGTATGTTATTGAACTTGGTTCACGGGCATGAGGCCCAACTATTGCAGTTATCAAGCGATACTTGAGTTAACTGGGGTTAGTCCTATGGTTAGAAAATCTAACCAGGGTTAAGTATAGTTCGTGGTTCCTCTTTGACTATGTCAGGAGGGGCAGTGTTCTGTAAGGCCCGTGGTTCCTCCGTGACTGATAATCGGGAGATGTCGGTCTGTTTGTCTAGGTCGTTTGTAGTGCCTCTTGGACTAGGTCAGGAGTGGCGGTGTCCTGCATGGCCTGTGGTTCCTCCGTGACTGATAGTCAGGAGATATCAAAGTCCTAGGGAGTTTAAAGTGGTTGAACATTAGATAGTGTATAGTCCATTCCTCTCTGGGTGGGTCAGAAGATGTCGGCACCGTATCTATCGGGGTCCCTTCTTGGTGGAATGTCAGGAGATGGCGGCATTGGTAAAGATGTCGGGGTTCCTCCGTAGACTAGCCAGAAGATGACGGTAGACAGGTTCGTCGTCGTTCCTTCTTGACTGATACCCAGGGCGATGACGGCGAATACACGGTAGATGTTGTTAGTCAATTGAATGGAAGTATGTCATTATTGGGTGAATGTCCAGGTTGTGTGTGTAATCTTCGGATACGAAGTTGTCTGGATCGGCGTACTCACGATTGATATATTTGTCTGAGTCGATGTACTCAGGGTTCAGTATGGAATCGTCGGATTCCAAGATGTTTGGGTTGGTACACCCAAGGTTTGATCTTGTTCGGGTGAAAGTCGGAACAGTGTGAGTTTAAATGGCTCCAGTTATGGTTATGATTTAGAGACTATAAGATAACTTTTATGGGCTGTGGCTAGTTAATAGAGTCTATGGACTCGAAATGAAATATGATTGATGATTGAAATGATAACTGGTAATGTGAACACCATCTAATAAATGAACTTCATAATTGGAGAATAATAAGGTCGGGAACCTCGGTTAGGATGATGTAACCCTAAGTGACCTTGGGTCACAGTTTATTATATACTGTTCTATTTAACTGTAACATGCAAATTGAACTGTTTATTATATCATTATTGATGCGTGTTATTATGTGGAAAATAGTTTAGATGGACTGTGGTTTTATTGGGCTTCATAGCTCATTGACGTTTTATGTCAGCAGATTTCGGAGCTGTTGACCAGTAAGTGAAAGCTCCAACTGGACATTTTGGAAGATTGTACAGACTGTGCCCGGTGTGATAAAGGCGTCTACTGTTGTAAAACATATTTGATGTAAATAATACAGGTATTTGGTTTGTATGATGGCTATTGTAATGACAAATGTTTATTACT
This sequence comes from Tetracentron sinense, assembly GCA_015143295.1. Lineage (NCBI taxonomy): Eukaryota > Viridiplantae > Streptophyta > Magnoliopsida > Trochodendrales > Trochodendraceae > Tetracentron > Tetracentron sinense. Next base: position 36,620,242 of record CM026563.1, read on the forward strand.
TTTTGGAAGCATCTGATAAATATTTTAAATTTCCCGTATTTTCGCGGGTAAAGTCTTCCGCTTGCGTGCTTATGACGAATGGGCGCGCGTCTCGGAGCTTGATTCCCTAGGCGCAGGTTCGGGGCGTCACAAATTATATGCAGTTATATGTCTTTTTGTGTATAATAACCACTAAAAATTTGTGTATCAAGCATGTCCGTGTTAGTGTCAATGTTTGTGTTCATTTGAGTCCAATATGCATGGATTCTTGTTTATATGAGTCACAACAGACATGTCCGTGTTTGAATAAATGTTTACATGTTTCAAGACGGGACACACTTGTTGTCTTAAAGAATGTGTGGCATGGTTCAAGAATCCGAAAAATCGACTCGACTTGACTTGAAAGTTAGTTGCAGGTCGTGTAACTCGGAAAACTCGAAAAAAAATCGACTCGGTCCAACTCGGAATATATATGTAATAACTTGAAAAAACTGAGTTAAAAGAACTCAAAATATGTTGGTTTTATGGCCTGAAACCTAAAAACTAGGTTTAACAGAACCCATAGTAGGTTGTCTTTGTAGATCTCAAGAATTATGATTCAAAAAATAGTGTAACGTTCTAGTTTATGTTAAAAAAAATTGTAAAAATATCCTTATGTAACTCGACCTAGTCTGGTGAGTCACAAAACTCGGCTCGACTCGACCGAATCACCCAAGTAACTTGGCAAATAATGTCTCTTTCGAGTTTTGAGGTGACTCGACTCGAAATTCAATCGACTCAAGTAACTCGGCCGAGTTACTCGGGTGACTCGCCGAGTTTTCGAACTATGATGCGTGGAACGAAGTCTATAAAATATTTTAGGCAAGCCGGGAAAGCGTAATATCTATGCTCTAGCTTGAGGGTGTGTCTGAGAATTCGATTGTATGAGGAATTATTTTATTTTATCCTAGGACATTAGGGATGCTCATGCACTTATTAAGTGAATAATTGAGGAATGAGACGAGATTTCACTAATCATACTCTCTCTCACACAAATTAACCCTCTTCTTTCTTTCTTCTTTGCTTCTATTGTCTTCTTTTAAAATAAATAAACCACTTGAAATAACAGAATCTAAGCTTAATAGTAAGCCAATGAACTTCAAAGTTAAGCTTCTTTTTTTTTGTATTTTTAGCCAATCTACCAATTGGTCGGGACCAATTTATTTTTCAACCAGAAAAATATTTTAATAAAAAACATTTAAAGGTCCATTTTCAAAATTAAATATTTAATTTTAGGGGCTTAGTACTAGGCCAATAGGGTTCAAAATTTAGTTTGTAATGTATGGAATATGCTTATGGATTTGAGCCGTATGGGTATGGATATGGAGGTGTACAACCTCATGTGACAATGGACTATGACTGAATTACGACTCATTACTCACCGTCTCTCCACCAATAGGAATGTTGGTGCAACTTGCAGAGAGTATCATTGTTATGTTCATGTGTATGCACAAGATTGTATTCATGTTAAGAACTGGTATTATCACCCTCTTGGTCGGGATAGAGGCAACGACTTCGAGCATCTGCACAACTTTATGATCTAATTGTAGCTCTTGGTGTAGAGTAGACTTCTTATGTTGTTTATTATTATTTGAGTTTATGTTTCTATATTTTTTTATTATAATTATTGGATGTATGAAATAATATATGTTTGGTATCACATTATCGTAAAATGTCGTTTTACGAGTATCTTTGCTCCCCTTCTAATTACATCTCTTATGTACATTGCTGTTTATATATATATATCAATGTTTTATAACACGAAGGCGTGAGGCGAGGTGTTGGGACCTCAAGATGCGTGAGGCGTAATCCTCACAAGAAAGCCTCACGCTCCCTAATTTAAAGGTTATAATACATACATGTATGGATATGTGTGTATGTATGTGTACACACATGCATGTGTAATATCATATAAATTAGCAGTCATAAAAAGAAAAAATTTAAGAGAAAGAAAAGTTGAAATTTAAAGTTGCTTTTTTATTCATATATAAATTGAAAGACGATGTTCAATCATCATGCAGTAGATTTTGGATTCCAACAAACAATTGCATAGTCACTAATGTATGAGGCACTTGCAAAGTAATCTCTAATGTATGAGGCACAAGCCTTGAAAAAAGCATGAGACATACGCCTCAAACATAAAACGTCTCGGGGACGTGTGCCTTATGTGAGTCTCAAAGTTTGAGGCGTCAGCCTAATGAGATTTAAACCTCAAGATTGAGCTCCAAGGCGTTTTCCTTAACCCTCGCTTGAGGCAAGCCATGAGGCGTAAGCCTCACACACTTTTTAAAACACTAATATATATATATATATATATACATAGTTGTCAAGGCAACCAGGCGACAGACCCCATGGATGCCTGAGGCGGTAGCTTGAGGCGCCCGAGGCGTCGCCTCACAAACTTTTTGTTGCAGAAATTCCTCCTAATATGAGATCTATGAATGATGCATTTTCTTTTATAAGAGGCCCTATATTCATATAAATTACACCATTGTCAAGATGCACTTTGATAGAATCATCGTTAGAGAGTTCTAAAGATGATAAAGAGGGATTTCAAGTGTTGGAAAAAAATTAGAATAAAAATTAAGTCTACAATGACTATTGAAAGAGGGGGGAGAGGAATTGTGAGGGATAAAAAATAGCCCCACGGGAAAGAGAGAGAGAGAGAGGAAGAGGAGGGGGAGAGGAGGGAGAATATAAAGATTGAATAAAAAGTAAAAAAATAGTCCGACAGTCAAATGTGACGTTGAACAGGGGAAAAAGAAGAGAGGAGGGGGAGGGAGATGTCGTACCTCTTATTCTCATTTCATTCTTTTTCTCGATTATACTCAAGATAAGTAATAAAATTAATATTGATAAGTAAAATTTATAACTATAGAGCCTGTACTTATTTAAATTATAAAAGACCCCTTTAAATATGAGTTTATGAGAGTTTTTGGGGTACTAGAAGGAATTTGGGACATTTAAAAGCTCATAATTTGTTATTGGGTCATTTGAGCTAGCTGTAATTTAACCACCATGAAAATAAAAACAAATGAGGACTATATGGTCCACCCATAAACAGAGAAGGAGAGACCAATTGGCCCACCAATTGAGAGAGAGAACAAGTTATCATGAGAGAAACATACTTGACACTGTTCAGCTCTCCTTTCTTCTTCTATCTGCAAATTTTTTGACATGTCTTGAAGTTTCCTTGAGATATTATATATTTTTCCTATTTTCTCCAATTTTCCTTGAACGAAGAAAATTCCATAATTTTGATAATATTGTGCCATATATCCCATTTTTAAGCTGTGATATATCTCCTGATATCAACATTTAAAACATTGGGCAAGGAGCTAATTCACATTGTCCTCGAGATCCTTGGTGCATCTAGTGGGAAAAATATTCTTAGATGATATTTTAACCGTAAAATTCTTTTTCTGCATCACAATCCAAATGAATGCCACAATTCTTCGGGGCATTGGTTCTTGCCAGATCTTTTAACGTGGAAGCTCTGGTCTAGTAAGACTAATCGAAGAAGCTTACTGATAAAAACCACTTTCCAAACATAGGAGTCTTTCCTATCCGTTGGCATAAAAGACTAATCCTCAATTTCTTCTCAAGCAAAATCCTTATAAAGTTTGGGAATCAAATATTTAAATTGTATTCATTGTTAAACCTTTAGTAGGGACTAATCTGTAAGGTGTGCACGAGACTCACACAACTTCCTAATATCTGACCATGTTTCCTTCCAAAATGTGTAATTTTCACCTGTTCTCCACCTAGAAACAAGCTTGCAACAAAGCACACCCTGTTTCTTTAGTCTGATCTGGATCTTTTGGTTGAATTACAGTCCAGAAGCACATCTTCACTTCCTCTACTTAAGTGTATGAGAAAGACCTCAATCATTCCTCCATTAAGGATAATAAAACCAAGATACGATAACGGCCACTTTGGGTTATCTTCCTGGTTATTGCTCTTAATTATTCCCTGTCTCTATGCATATCAGTGCTAAATTTCCACTTCATATATTCTATTGTCATTTGATTTATATTTCTGCTCCCTTTATGTTCATCTATGTTGGCAACACTATCTCTCTCTCTCTCTCTCTCTAGTCAAGCATGCGTTTTGCATGTGCAGGCCAGCATGGCAAAAAAAACTTGGTGTGGACGAGACCCACCAATAAAAATGACTTTGAATTTTTTATTCTATTTTATATATCAGCTATATGTATTTCTGATACTTTTGAGGACTTTGTTAGCCCCATTCTCCTCAATTACACTCTCCCCTTTTAGGGGGCAAGAAGACAAGATTTAGTGATGGGGCCCACTACACAAAACCCTTGTCTTCTTTCCCCAAAAAGGGGAGAGTGCAACAGGGGGAGACTGGGGCTATCAAGTACTTGTTAATTAGGAATGCAATGAACTTTTTTCCTGATGTCGTGTTTTAATGTTTATGTACTCATTCTTTTATGTTTGAGTTTGGTTTGATGGATATGCAATGGCTGAAATATTCTGTTTGGCTTTGTAGACCCAAAGAAACTGCAAATGGAGATAGAAAAAGCTATTCGCCGAAATGGAGAACCTGCAGTTACACGCTTGGATAGGATGATGTCGAATGCTCTTAATGGCTTAACCTCCGAGATTAATAACGAGTTATTACCTAAAGGGTTGTTAAAATCATTCCCAAGGAACTGCCTTTCTCTTATGACTACAACTGGGGCTAAAGGTGGTTTGGTAAGTTGAGTAGTTCTTTTGCATCTAAATCTCATTATTCCTTTGGTGTTACACATTTAGCCCCAATGTGGTCAGACAAAGCTCATGATTGATGATGAGTCATGGGTCTATGAATGTTCCACATAGGCATGATTATGGATTTATGGTTCTTAGTCTTTTATGAAAACTGGATAGAGCTATGGTAGAAAAAATCAAAAAGTAATGTAAAGAAACTTGATTTTACCATTTATGGCCCCTCTTTCTTGCTGATTGTTTTTATTGTTTCTGAAATTTCTCTCAAGTAAGATCTTATGTTTGACAAGTTTTAGGAATTGTTTTAATTTTATAACGGACTATAGCCTATTTCATGATGATTAGGCCTGTTAGTGGGCCGGGCCAGGGTAGGGTTTAGGTTAGGTGTGTAACTGAGCCAAGCAGTGGCGAGTAGTAAGGTGTTCGGGTTCGGCTCGATAAGTTACATGGGTGCTCATGTTAGGCTCGAGCTTCACTATCCTTGTTCAAGTTCACTTCACTTGTGAACAAATCTGTTATCTCAAGTTTGTTACTTTTTAGATCAAAAGTCCAAATTCTTTAATTGTTGATCAATGCACAAGACCAAAACTTCAAACAGGCGTTTTGTACATATTTAACTTGATAATTGTTTATATTTATTTTACTAAACAAGCTGAGTACATGCATGTTCGAGCTTGCTCGTTAACCAAACGAGCTTGAAATTCAAACTCAAGCTCTGTTTGATATTAGATAGACAAGCTTAAACAAGCTCTTAACAAGCTGAGCTCGAGCAGCTCGGTTCGTTTATAGCCCTAACCTAGGTCTTCCTAGACCCAACCAAGGTTCGAAAAAACGGTTTCGGCCACCGTAACGGTATCGGCCGAAACCGTTACGGTACCGTATCGGCCGTTACGCTATTTTCCCCATTTTTTTGCATAAAAAAATATAAAAAATCCAATAAATAGAAAAAAATAATAAAAATGCAATAAATGAGTAAAAACATACTTCTAAAGCCAATATGAAGCTTAAAATGTAAAAATAATGAAATTAGATGGGTCGATAGTTTCGAGACTCCAGATACTGATAGGGAGATACAAATATACAATGATACATACAGATACAGTCATAACTCATACACATCTGCTAAGCCTAAGTACTAACATTAACATTTAATAATATTCCCAAAAAAATACTAACATTTTCTAACAATTCATAATATTCCGAAAAAAATACTAATATTTAATAATTACTAATACTAACATTTGGTGTTTCAAAAAAAAAAAGAGAAAGAGGAATACCAAATAGGTGAATACGAGAAATTGAGAGAAGGGTAGCCAAGACCAAATGACTATGAAAGATTGAGTGAGTCGTGACTCGTGACTCGTGAGAGGCTGAGAGGGAATGAAGTCGAAGTGTCGAACACTCGAACTATGAAGGATTGAGTGAGTCGTGAGAGGCCGAGAGGGTTTAATTTATAATATAAGAAATTTGAGTGTAAGTCTGTAACTCTGCATGTGTATGATCAATGATGACACTTTGAAGTTTGAAATGAAGACCAAAAGGTCCAAAACACCTACAAAGCTGCTGCAAAGTGAAAAAACAAAGTAAGAAAAAACAAAAAACTGCAAAAGCCAAAAGCTGTAAAGCATATTCCCCTAACGTAACGGCCGTAACGGGCGTAACGGCCGTTACGCGAGCTGTACATGCAGAAGTATGTAGCGTAACGGTTTCGGGTAACGGGTACCGCCGAAACCGTTACGTAACGGGCGTTACGTAACGGTTTCGGCTTTTTTTAAAACCATGGGCCCAACCCTCACAGCAATCTATAGTCTGTTTAACTATATTCAAAGTCTTTCAATATATCTAACTTTGTCACATCTTGTGAATCACTATGTTGCCCAAACAAGTCCAATCTGCCAAAATTTCGAAACTTCTACAATTTATTCAAACAACTCCTAAAGTGATCATTGGTCAAGTTCCCTTCATCCGGTGCTTATTCAGATTCAGAAGCATCTATCGAAATAAGAATTTCTAAAATGTCACATGCAAACATTAAAGTTCTTCTGTTACGTCCTCTATATCTAGCATACGGAGTGCCCTGACCATGCCATTGTCTAGACTGCAATGTTTTAAAACGTGAAGGCATGAGGTGAGGCGTTAGGACCTCAAGACGCGTGAGGTGTAAGCCTCACGAGAAAGCTTTATTCTCTTTCATTTTAACAAATAAATAAAATTTAAGAAAAATTACAACAAGATTCAAAAAGTTAATGAAACATTATAGTATATATATTACATATATATAGATTAGAGAGATGCATTTATATATATATATATATATATTTGTATTCGTGTACATTTTGTGAATTGATATGGGTGCATGCATACACATAGGAAATACTGTAGAAATTATTTGAAACAAATAACAAATTTAAAAAAAAACGACATTTAAATCTCAATTGTGGCTAGAAACCTAATTTTAGTTAATGCATAAGATGTAAACATAGACATAAAGGGAGCTTCAAGGCATGAGGCATGTGCATCATATGAGCCTCATTGGGTTTAAGCCTAATGGTTGAGCCTCAAGGCGTTTTCCTTAAGCCTCGCTCCGAGGCGAACCTCGAGGCATAAGCCTCACACGCTTTTTAAAACACTGGCTAGAGGTGTGAGCGATTCTAATCAGATCCTCACTCAACCTTTTAGACCTGTCCACTAGGACCTAAAATCACCTTTGGAGATTCCCTTGAACTTTAATTTGGTTCCTAGAACTATGATTGGGAGTACTCTGAAGTGTAGGACATCGAGGCCTAATATGATCCTTCACTTCACATTTATGAAATGTAGGAATGAATTTCAGTGAAGAAGGGTCCTTCCCATTAGAAGGAGGGCGTCTTTTAGCATCATACTCAGTGTTCGAAGTAGATGGAGTTTCTTTCTCATCTCCATGCCTTTGATCTTGTTCGAGATCAGCTATCTTGAATTCAAAACTTGTCTTGTGTTCAAGACAAACATGTAAATCAGTTTCAAGAAGCTCAACCTTTACAAGGAGGGAAGCCTTTTCTCCTTCAAGCTGAGACATGAGGGCTTTCAACCTGGAAGCCACTAGGTCAGAGGCATCAATTTTCTTTTTCATTGACCTTTTTGATCAAGGAAATTTCAGCCATTTTCTCTTCAAATCGCTTTTCATAAGCTGTCTCGAGGTCTCCCTCAGACTCAGAGTCACTATGACTCTCTTTACCATCTACACCATCTATCTGGTTTTGGTCGCTTAAACTAGCAATCTTGAGGTCTCCCTCAGACTCAGAGTCACTATGACTCTCCTCACCATCTACACTATCTATCTGGTTTTGGTCGCTCACACTAGTAGTGGAAGAAGATTTTGTAATCCTAGTAACGGAGATAATGAAGGGCATATAATTCATAGTCTTCTCACAAGAGGAACTATCGATTCCTTAGATAGTTAGATTCGGATTCACTGCTATCCCTCGCCTTACTCTTTGATTTTTTCTTATTGGAGCACTCAGAAGTGATATGGTCGTAACCTTAGCATTCATAACATTAAACGCTATGGGATTTTCTTTCAGCACTAATATGATGTTTCATGTGTTTTAAGTGCTTGGACTTAGGCTTGTCAAAAGATTTCGTCCTTTCGTCTTAAGAATTTTTTTGAATTTCTTTACGAAGAAAGACATCTCTTCTTCACAAACCTCAAAATCAATATTTAAGCCATCTATTGATTCCTTGATGGATTTCAAATGTCACGCACCGAAACTCAAAACTCCCGAGTCTCAGGGTATGAGCTCATTCAGTTACTTGGCTCATATTAAATAAATTCAATCATTCTTCGTAACACATAATAAAGATTTGAACTCTCAAACTCACCTGTATAATATGATTCATCATAACAACTGTCTACCTATATACAATCCACTCAGTTGTTAAAGGCGTCGCCTAGGTGCTCTGCTAGGCTCAGGCGACTAGTCGCCTCAGGCGGTCATTATTAAAAATCTAATATATATGTAATATTTTTATTATTTAAAGATATTAAATTTATTTTATTTGAATATGATTGTTTAGTAAAAAAAATATTTATGTTATTTTATATACTTCTCATGTCTTTTACAATATAATATAGTAGGATTTGTATATCCAACAAAAAAAGTTTGCAGATAGAAGAAGAAAGAAGAGACGAACGGTGTCAAGTATGTTTCTCTCATGTTAACTTGTTTTCTCTCTTAATGGGTGGGCCAATTAGTCTCTCCCCATTTGTTTATGGGTAGACCATATAGTTCTCATATTTTTTTTCCATTGTTGTAGAGAAGAAGAAATCCCATATGTTTAGGATTCAACGTTCGAAAAAGAAATGTATTGGAAAATATGTGCAATTTTTTATATAATAAACTAATTCATATATTTTCATTTTCAACTCAATATATAAATTTTTTTCCAAAAATCTTTGCATGAGACCACATAAATCATTCTGCTGAAAATCATGATTTTAAACCATTCATAAATGCAAAACCTCATGTTGAATCATAATTCTAAATATCAACAAGTTCCGAAACAAAATCCTAAAAAATTCAGGATATTAGTAACTTACAAAATTATTGGATATATCATATAACTATCCAAATTACTATATACATACATCAGCACCAAATATCAGAGTGCTATCCAATATTGACTCACATATATTTCACTGGTCTTGTCAGCATAGTTGCCTATAAGAGATCACGGCAGAATGATCCTCGTAAAGATTCTGTCGAAATGGGATAAAAATGAATTGGTAAATCGGATTCATCCAATTGTTTCGACACAGTCGCCTGGGACCATCTTAATACGCTGGGGTGGTCCTATGCATATTAGGGTGGTCCCTTACTCGGGTCAAATCCTTAGGCTCTCTCGGAATACAATGTGGGAATGTAACATCCACAAAGGTTACTCACCAGTTGGTTATACAATCATAAATTGACTACCAAATCTATAGATCGTCAGGGTGGTATTCTTCCTTTTATATATCAACTAACTACTAAATTCATGGATCATCAGTGATATATATAAAAATCAAAATATAGATAAATCATATCTATGATACATAAATTAGATTCAAATCCCATAATCACATCACCCGAAGGTATTTCTTTCAAAAACTTACACGAATTAAGGATATATATTTCATATGTATCAAATTTTACGTATTTTCACATGAACTCGTCATTTAATTTAAAATAGTTAAGTCCTGTATACTTATTTAGAATTGCTACAATCTGAAATTTTCCCAAAATTCTTGCATATTCATATAACAATACTGAAAATTTCTCAAAATCCTTGCATATTCATATAACAATTTTTTTATAACTAATTATGTTAAACTTTAACAACAAATTCCCTTAATTGAAATTAAAAGAGCTATGAATTGAATCTAAAACACATGAGTTTACTTACAAATTTAAAAAATCCAGGTGAAATAGAAATTCATTTCTTTTGTTTCTTTCCTTTCTTTTCTTTTTTTTCCCCTTCCTTCCCTTCCCTTCCCTTCCCTTCCTTTCCCTTTTCCTTTCATTCCTTTCCTTTCTTTCTTCTCTTCCTCTCTACATGAGCTCATTTTGTGAGTTGTGAGTTACAGTTACTGTGCTAGAGAACATAACCGAGTTTAGGCGGTTGGGTGGTTTCACCTCCACCATACACATATCATTTACATATTATATTTACAATTCAATCCCTCTATTTTTCTGTTATTATACTTAAGCCCTTAATATCAAATTAGTTATAATTAATCTCCTTAATCACTAATTAATTACTTACTAATTATAATCAATAATAAAAATTAATATTGTTTTCTCCCCAAACCCTTCTATTCATTAGCCTCGGTCATTTTTGTTATTGTCAGAATTTCGAAATTCTGCTTCGATTTACCAATATTGTGATATGAGGTCTAAATTGTTAGGGTCTCTTTGGGTCACACATTCCACTATGTATATATAGTCTTAACTTATACATTTAATATACTTAGGTACTAATAACACATTATCTGGTATTATTAGTTGATTCGTTACATTATACTAATAACACATTATCTGGGGGTACTAATAACACATTATCTGGTAATCAGAAGTTCGGTCATTACATCAAGGCTATCGATTTCAGTTTCTTAGATGAGTTTAGATTTAATTCGTAGGTTTGAAGTGATCCCACCAACTCCTTAATACTGAGAGCATCAATATTTTTGCTCTATTCGATTGAAATCTCCCAAGTAGAGATCTCAAGACTTTTCTCACAATCTTGGACTTAGAAATTTTTTCCCCTAGATTCAAACTAGAATTGACAATGTCACTCATTTTATCATAAAAAAATCAAAAGTTTCATTCTCATCCATTTTTAAACTTTCAAATTTAGAGGTAAACATTTGAAGTTTAGAGATCTTAACAATTGTGGTCCCTTCCTGAGTGATTTCAATATGTCTCATGCCTCTTTTGTTGTGTCACAATTAGAAATACGCTGAAATTCTTCGGGTGTGAGAGTATTATAGATGGAATTAAGACCCTTTGTGTTCCAGCCATAACTTTGAGTTTTCCAATAAGCATAATTACTCTCATTAAATAATGGGGGATGAGAGATGGATCCACCCTCTTTAAGGTAATTTATATTCATGGAAAACAAAAAATAGATCACACTAATAAATTAGTGAACCCACTTTGATAGCAAATGAAAATTCCGGTGAACCCCAAAAAATTCTTTTTGAGTTGAGAACTCACAAACTCAAGGGGGTGGCTAGGTCTTCCTAAGGTCTATCTAACCAATTTTAATCTAAACAATTAAATGGTGGAAATAAGATAGATAAACACAAACCATAGACACAGAGATTTTATGTGGAACTTCCGAGAAAAACCACAGGACCTCGTCCAGCAAAGAGATATCACCAAAAGTACAACAATCAAATACATACAAAACTCGAACTATACTCATCCGAACTCGATACAACGATCCTCAGTACTCAGTCCTCGTTAAGCAATCATGAACTCGCAAGTCCGATCTCCACCGCAATGGCTTGTGCTCCTCTTAGATCTCCACAACCACGATTTGACAATCGATCTCCCTCAATGACGGCTACGGATTCCTCTGATTACATATCCACGATCCTACATGGATCCATCTCCATTCATAATGGTTTCAGATTGCTCCGACAACTTAAGGTTGATGGTTATGAAACAAACAACCTCTAGAGAGATTCCACACAATGGAAATCAAGCAAACATTAGTAATCAAGTTTTAACCTAAGCTTGTAATCTCTAGAGAAGAAGAGGAGAGGAGACAATGAATGGTCTCAACCAATGGAGTTTAGGAAACCCAAGCAACTTTTCTCTAAGCTCTAAACTCTCTAAAAACCTTTTAGGTTTGTTCTGGGGAACAAAACAAATAAATAGGGAAAGCAAAAAAAAAGTTATAACCTAATTAGGAACCTGTTTTCGCGCAGACAGTTCGAACGACTTGGGGTCTATTCGAACGGTCTATTGAATGGCCCACTAATCAAGCTATTGTTTTCGAAATTATATACAACGTATGAACGACCTCCCTGTCCGTTCGAACGGGTTCGAACAACCTGACGACTGTTCGAACGGTGTTCTCCAGTTTTGCATATTTTTGCAACTTTTGACTGGAAATCCCTCAAATGGTCAAGACACGAGTCACCTAAGGTATATTGATGATTCTAATTCAATTTCTCCTAAGGTATACTAGGTATTTAAGTCACTTACCATCCTACTGAGTGAGACGAAGGCGATGAGTTGATCTTCTTCACTCTTAATCAATCACGAGCATGATACACTTATAGGTATGGACTCAAGATACATGACTTAACTCTGTTTTGACACAGGAATACGCCAAGACCAAATATGGACCTTACATAAACTTAGTTTTGGTATAGATTTTGGTCACCCAATAAGTGAAATCGTATGGTGGAAATTTATGAAATTCTAGGAATATTGTAAAAAAAATAAAATTAAATCCGCGGAAAAATTATCTAAACCCTACAAACAAGCATTGATATTTTAGAAAATGAATATATATATATATATATATATATATATAATGGGTCCTCTCGTCGAAACAAAACTATATATCTGGTCGGGGTTTGTCTAACCCCAGTTTACCTTCCAAAAAAATATATATATATATATATATATCAATACACACTAAAAAACATTGTATACCAAAAAATAACCAAAACGAAATATGAGATAAATTACATATGAAGAGGAGAAAGTTGAGGGCTCTAGTTGTCACGCCCCAAAACCCCACCTAAGAGAATGTGAGATCTTGGCATGTGATTTACTTATCAAACCATCCTGTTAGGAGCATTTAAGCATACTAAAAATACGAACCTGAAAATTTCTTCAATTAATAACATAAATAAATCCATGATCCATAACTGCTACTGAAAATAATAAAATCCTAATCATCCAAACCATCAAACTAAACTAAATATAAATTCAGAATAACTCCAATTACAATTTCTTATTAAATCAAATACTACTAATAAAACAAACTCAATAATAAGGCCATCTATCGAGATCCCGTTCCCCTTCGGGATGATCACATTCAGGTTCCTCTATGTATTCATATTCTTTCTTCGGTTCCGATGCACAGATATCAAAACCAGAACCTACCGACAACAAAGTTATCGTCTGAGAAATAATTACTCAGCGTATATAACAAACAATAGTAAGCAATATCTTAAAAATTAACTTACATGCATTTATCAGTTCAACTTCAATTCACATACGTAAATCAGACTGTGGAAAAACGAATAGGTACATTATGTCATTTACTTTCTTTTCTTAGTTTATTACTTTTCTTACATTTCATACTTTCTTACATTATCGTTTTATGAAAACACATAGACATGCATCGAATAAATTAAAATACCACTTTACCTTATTTGGAAATGGGTTACTATACTTTACTTTATCGAGATACCACCCTTTGTACATTATCCGGTATGAACAATTTAGTACATTATTCGATATGACGGCTTACTTATTTTGACATACTTATCGCATTTTTGATGGTATTCGGTGATGCAAAACATAAACATGCATTATCATTTTCGCGTCTTTCTTTTTACTTATTTTGCTTTGGTCTTACTTGTAATCTTATTAGTGCCCTTAATTTCATCTTCATACATGTGCATATTTTTCATTGGTGAGTGCACGGTGATACGCCTTTGGCTAAATTATACCTAAGACTAATAGTCAAGGGTCATAGGAAATCACATCATAGCATCTCATTCCACTATATTGAACAAATCTAGGCAAATAAGACTCTCATCAAATGTTCTTTTACCCAAAAATATATCACGTATAACAACAGAAAATAAACATACATCAACATTCATATTCCAATGATTTAACATACTTAAATCACAGTTTATTTTCAATATGCATAATTCACAATCTAATTTAAATATCATCCACACATGTTTAATCAAAATAAATATCATGAATATACTACATAATTTATCAATCATAATTCTCATAAAGCATATTAAAAAAAAACACTAACACGTGACCCTAATTTTACAAAGAATCCACATTCATCATTCATTTCTTTCATACATTCTATTCAACTCTATAAATTCATCCATTTCTTCTCATATATCCACATAATCCATCATAATTTATCAATCCCCTTGTTAAAGCATAAACCAAGTATAAACATAGTTATTCACATCTTAATCACGCTATTCACATTTTACTTTAACGATTCATAAAACGATAAATCAAGGACAGTATAAATTCATAGATCTTACTTATCTTTACGTTCTTTCTTAGATCTATCTCTTTTAATTCTTCTTTTGGATTAATATTCTAGATATTGAGAACTAGGTTAATTATTTACCTCTCTTGATCGCTTCCCTAAGATCGAAGTGTTTTTAGAATAGTTGGATATTGATCTCCAACAATGTTTCTTGATCTTAAAAGATCAAATCTTGATCTTCAAAGAATGCTTCTTGATCTCTAGTCCCTTTTCCTTCTTATCTAAGCAAATCTCTAGGTTTTCTCCCTTTGAAAACTCTTAGAATACTAAGGAAAGCTCTCTCAACTCTCTCAATAAAAACCTAATAAGTTATGGGCAATAATAGGTTAAATAAGGAAGCCAAAAATCGAGTTTGGTGTTTCTCGAATTACTATTCATGTACTATTCATAATTTCTGCATATTTACGATTTAACCACTGAACTTTGAAAAATTCTAGAGGTCAATTGTTATCGGATTAAGTTCAAATTTGAGCCGTAGTTACTTTAGGACCATGGTTGTTAAATCTTTGCAATTTTCGATTCAAATCTTATGATTCGATTCGAATCCTAAGCAAAACGATTCAAATCGGAGGTGAATCTTAATTGGGTAAATCCCATTTTATTTGCAATTCTGATTACGATTTGCAATTCAAATCGTACGATTCAGGCAATTCAGGGGATTCGAGACCAATACTTAAAAAATATTTTTTATTATTTTTATTTTCTAAAGATACTGTATGTTTTTTAAGAAGAGAGAAGAAACAAGAAAACCCTTGTTACGGACATGCAAAAACCCCTTCTCTCTGTTGCTGACATGCTGTGAAACGAAATAAAAGAAGAGAAGAAATGAGGAAAAAAAAAGATGATGGAGTTGGATTTTGGGAAAACTGATAGTTTCCCCTTAATAATTTATTTGATTAGTATTTTTATTTGTACAAGTCTTTTGATACTTGATCTCATACAACATGATTATATGAATTTACTTTTGTTGATTTATCTGTAATGATATTATTTTTTATTTTATTTTATGGAGTTCATTCGCGTCTTTTTATAGTATATGCAATGAAATGTTCATTACTTTCTTTTATCAATAGATATGAATGAAATCTTTTGGATAATAGATTATTCTATTTTTCTGATTTATTTAGTAATTTTTTTTACATTTTAAACCAATTTTTTAAAGAATGGATTGAATCTTACGATTTACGCTTTGAATCTCGATTTGAATCGAATCGGTCCTAAAACGATTTTACAATTCAATTACGATTTAACAACCTTGTTTAGGACATCTAGAATCTACCCTAAAAATTTCATAAATTTTAGATTACTTTAAATGATCAAAATGCCCCTACATTGATAGAGAGACAATTTCGTCTATTTTTTATTTGATTAATTTATAAAACAAGTTGCATGCTATTTTAATTGTTCTATTTTTTTTTAACTTATGTAATAAATTAATCACGACAACCGAAAAGTGACGAATACCAAGAAATTAAATTTTGGGTCTATACATCCTCCCCCCTTGTAATGTCTCTCTACCTTACCGTAGCTCTCTACTAGTGCTTGGCAACCGAGAAGATTAAAATAAGTGACGAATATCAAGAAATTAAATTTCGGGTCTCTACATCCCCCCCCCTAATAAGTTATAGATTAAGAAGTGGAAATTGTTAGAAGACATATCTAAAAACGAAACAAGCTTTAATGTTCACAACGGTGGGATATTAATGGTTAACATTTCAGTTAGGCCATATATCCAGGATAGAATTACAGAGTTGCAGGGGTCAGATTAAGAACTCTTAGCCTATGGAGCTAAATCCTTGGAAATTAGATAGGAGGATTTCTCAACGAATGAGAATGGTGCTATAACTTTCAAGGGTAGACTTTGTGTAGCAGTGAATGAAGAATTAAGGATTGAGATTTTGGATGAAGCACACAGATCTAAATATACAATTCATCTTGGAGGTACCAAAATGTACCAACATCTCAAGAAGCATTCCTGATGGAAGAACATGAAAAGAGATGTAGCTACACACATATGCAAATGTTTGGTGTGTAAACAAGTTAAGGCTGAACACAAGAGACCATTTGGATTGCTATAGCCTATTCCCATTCCCGAGTGGAAGTGGAAAAATATATCCATGGATTTTATTGTGAGTTTGCCAAGGACATCCAAGAATTTCGATGCAATTTGGGTAATAGTAGATCACCTAATCAAGTCGGCTCACTTCCTTCCCTATCAGACCACCTTTAATTCCAATCAGTTGGCAAATCTTTACATAAATGAGGTAGTCCGTTTACATGCGGTACCGGTCAGTTTCGTTTCCGATAGAGATGCAAGGTTCACTTCGAGATTCTAGAAAAGTGGATCTCGCCTGAATTTTAGTACAACATTTCACCCTCAAAGAGATGGTCAGACAGAGAGAGTAAATCAGATCATTGAGGATATGCTCCGGTCTTGTATGCTTGATTTTCAAGGCAGATGGAATGAACATCTACCTTTGGTCGAGTTCACATACAATAATAGCTATCAGCCTAGCATCCAAGTGGCTCCTTTTGATGTTTTGTATGGTAGGAATTGTCGGTCTCCTCTTTGTTGGGATGGAGTAGGGGAAATGAAACTTCTGGGTTCTATTATTGTATGCTCCAGTCTTGTATGCTTGATTTTCAAGGCAGTTGGGATGAACATCTACCATTGGTCGAGTTCGCATACAATAATAGCTATCAGGCTAGCATCCAAGTGGCTCCTTTTGATGCTTTGTATTGTAGGAGTTGTCGGTCTCCTCTTTGTTGGGATGGAGTAGGGGAAAGGAAACTTCTGGGTCCTGAGCTTGTTGAGTATACTACAGACAAGGTGAATTTGATCAGGGAAAGGTTGAAGACTACTCGGAGTAGGCAGAAGAGCTATGCTAACACTAGAAGAAGAGATCTAGAATTTCAAGTTGGAGATCATGTCTTTGTCAAGATGTCTCCTACAAAAGGAGTTATGAGATTTGGGAAGCGGGGCAAGTTAAGTCGAAGGTATTTTGGGTCATTTGAAATCACCAGGAAGGTAGGCGAAGTAGCATACTGGGTTATTTTACCTCCTCATATGGCGGCTGTCCATAATGTCTTCCATGTTAGGGAAGTATATTTCGGACCCATCTCATATCATCGACCTTAAACCATTGGAAGTTTGAGAAGATTTGACCTTAGTGGAACAACCAGCTCATTCTAGATCGAAAAGAAAAGTCCTACGCACGAAAACCATCCACTTTATTCTCCTGCGTTGGCAACACCACTCCGTGGAAGAAGCCACATGGGAAAGAGAGGATGAAGTTCAAGAAAAGTACCCCCACTTGTTTGATTAAGGTATGTAATTTCGAGGACGAAATTAGGGGGGAGGATGTACAGACCCGAAATTTAATTTCTTGGTATTTGTCACTTATTTTAATCTTCTCGGTTATCGTGATTAATTTATTACATAAATTTAAAATTGGAACAATTAAAGTAGCATGCAGCGTGTTTTATAAATTAATCAAGTGAAAAATAGATGAAATCACCTCTCTATCAACATAGGGGTATTTTGGTAATTTAAAGTTATCTAAAATTTATGAAATTGTTAGGGTAGATTCTAGATGTCCTAAAGGAACTACGGTTCAGATTTGAACTTAATCTGATAAGAATTGACCTCTCTAGAATTTTTCAAAGTTCAGTGGCAAAATCGTAAATATACAGAAATTATGAATAGTGCGTGAATAGTAATCCGAGAAACCACAAACTCAATTTTTGGCTTCCTTATTTAACCTATTATTGCCCAAAACTTATTAGGTTTTTATTGAGAGAGCTTTCCTTGAGTATTCTAAGAGTTTTCAAATGCAGATAACCTAGAGATTTGCTTAGAGAAGAAGGAAAAGGGCTAGAGATCAAGATTTGATCTTTTAAGATTAAGAAGCATTATTGGAGATGAAGAACCAACTATTCTAAAGTGCTTCGATCGTTGGGAAGCGATCAAGAGAGGTAAATAATGAACTTAGTTCTCAATATCTTGAATATTGATCCAAAAGAAGAATTAAAAAAGATAGATCTAAGTAAGAACGTAAAGATAAGTAAGATCTATGAATTTATATTGTCCTTGATTTAT
This sequence comes from Tetracentron sinense, assembly GCA_015143295.1. Lineage (NCBI taxonomy): Eukaryota > Viridiplantae > Streptophyta > Magnoliopsida > Trochodendrales > Trochodendraceae > Tetracentron > Tetracentron sinense. The sequence continues at coordinate 36,638,881 of CM026563.1, forward strand.
CGTTAAAGTAAGATGTGAATAACGTGATTAAGAAGTCAATAATCATATGTATACTTGGTTTATGCTTTAACAAGGGGATTGAGAAATTATGATGAATTATGTGGATATATGAGAAGAAAGAGATGAATTTATGGAGTTGAATGGAATGTATGAAAGAATTGAATGATGAATGTGGATTCTTTGTGAGATTAGGGTTACATGTTAGTGTGTTTTTTTTAATATGCTTTATGAGAATTATGATTGATAAATTATATAGTATATTCATGATATTTCTCTTGATTAAACATATGTGGATGATATTTAAATTAGATTGTGAATTATGCATATTGAAAAGAAACTGTGATTCAAGTCTGTTAAATTATTGGAATATGAATGTTGTTGTATGCTTATTTTATGTTGTTATACATGATATATTTTTGGGTAAAAGAAACTTTGATGAGAGTCTTGCTTGCCTAGGTCTGCTCAATATAGTGGAATGTGACGCTATGATGTGATTTCCTATACCTAAGGACCAGTGTTACCTAGGTATGTGGTACATGTGCTAAATGTCTTGGTGTCTAGAGTTGTTCGGCACGACAAACTATGAAAATCCCAATACGGCTGCATGGACAGATTTTTTAAAATTATTATATATATATATATATATATATATAATATTATCTCAATTTTTAAAAAAATAATAACAAGGATAGAGAGGAGGGACCACATGCCTCTATTTTTTTTATAGTATATACTAAAGTTATAAAAAATAATTGTATAGAGAATAGAAAGGAGCAACAAGAGAGAGGGAGAGACATCCTTATTGATCGTCGTTGGTGTCGTTGCTTTCCTAGTAAAATTTTCCTCTATGTTTCTGAAAAAGCTACACAACGTGACAAAAAAAATTCATAGCAATCGAATATATTGTATTTTTAAAATGGCATGACATTCATGAAGCAACACGTGCCTAACCATAATGTTGACGTCACCATGGCACGGTATAGGCATGTACCAAGGAGTGTCGTGTCGTGCCATAGAGTGTCGTGTCCAGGTGTCGGCACGACAAAATTTAGGAAAACTGAAGTGCCTAGGTAATACCGCTAAGGACCTACTAAATACACAACTCACTCTCCTAACTGATTACAATAACTAAATAATAATAATAAAGATAAGGACATACGAATAAATACATAACATTCCTTCCCCCTTAATTTAACCTTGTCCTCAAGGTTAATGTTACTAAAGATACGTATACAATCCCCTTTCCCTTGAAACTGTAAGTAGCCAAAACCGATTTGGTATGTGTGCCCTTTTTTAGATGGGGCCCATGCACTCCTCTTCTCTCCATCGGAGGATAGCACTTGCCTTGAAAGACCATTCAAAGAGGAGGAAGTCATGGGAGTGATCAAAGAGATGGAAGGGGACAAATTGCCAAGATCAGATGGGTTTACCACATCCTTCTTAAAAAGTAGCCTATTATGGTGAGGATTTCATGAAGTTAGTGGAGGAATTTTATCAATCTAGGTGTTTGTTGAGGTTTTGAATAGAACCTTCATCTCTCTCATTCCCAAGGTACATGGAGCGGAGCAATTACGGGATTTCCGCCACATTAGCTTGGTTGGGAGTGTATAAAATCATGTCCAAAGTGTTGGCTGGCCTTCTGAAATTGATTATGAGCTCTATCATTTCTCGATCCTAAGGTGCTTTTGTAAGTCGCAGGCAAATCTTGGATGGGGTGCTTATAGCAAGCGAGTGCATGGGTGCGAGGTTGAGAGCAGGGAAGGAGGGGATCCTTTGTAAACTTGATTTTGAAAGGGTCTACGACCACGTCTCATAGGACTTTCTAATATATGAATTGGAGAGAATGAGATTCGGTCCTAAATGGAGACATTGGATGAAAATGTGCGTGGGATCGGCATCTTTCTTAATCTTGGTAAACGGTTTCTCAATTGGATATTTCATGAACTCTCAAGGTCTCAAACAAGGGGATCCACTTTCCCCTATCCTATTTATAGTCTTGAAGACTCTAAGCCAGTTATTGTAGACGGCAGAGGGAGTGGTGTTGGAGATTTTTAGTTTTGGAAGGGAGGGCTCATAGTGTTGCTCCTTTAATTTCCAAATGATACATGAATATTGTGTGATGTGTCCATCAAGTACGTATTTTATTGATTCTCTTAAGATGCTTTGAGGCGGCGTTTGGCCATAAAGTTAACTTTCACAAGAGCGAGATTTGTGGGGTGGTGGAGGTAGTCTATCTTGAGTCTTTGGCTGCTATCTTGGGTGTCAAATAGATAAATGTGCATCTTCCTATCTTGGCCTGCCTTTGTGGGGCTGGTTAAAAAAAAGGGTTGTTTGGGATCCAGTCATTGAGAGAGTAGCTAGAAGAATAAAAGACAGGAAAAGTCTTAATTTATCCAAATGAGGAATGCTTACCCTTCTAAAAGCTGCTTATCAAGCTTTCCTTTGTACTATCTTTCTTTCTTATGCCAGCTTTAGTGGAAAAATCCATAGAAGGCCTAATGAGGGATTACCTGTGGAGTGATAAACAAGAGGCTAGGAAATATCACTGAGCCAAATGGAAGGAGGTTTGTTGCCCTATTTCACTAAGGAGGTTTGGGAGTCAAACATGACCTCTGAAATTGATGAACCGTATGCTCCTTAGTAAATGACTATGGAAATTTAGGGAGGAAAGAGTCTTTAGATGAGAGTGATAGTTGCTAAGTAAAGCAAGATAACGGAGTGAAATCCAAGAGAATTGAAATGTAGTCATGGGGTAAGTCTATGGAGAGCCATTGTCAGCACAAGAATAGATTTGCCAAGCACATAGCATTCAAGATAGGTTCAGCCATTAAGGCGAGGAGTTTAGTTTTTGGGAGGATGTTTAGTGTGGAGATGACTGCCTCAGGAATCAATTCAAATCCATGCATCCGATAGCTAAAGATAATTTGTGATCAGTGGCATTGAGAGGAATTCCTTAGGATAAGTTTTAGGGTTTGAAGGAGGAAGAAGAAGAAGAAGAGAAGGAGAAAAAGAGTTGAGAACTTGTCTCTCTCTATCATATTCTATTAATTAGGGTTAAGTAGGGTTTCTCCTAATTACAAGAATACCCCTAATTACAAGAAAGCTTAATATTCTACACTCCCGCTCAAGCTGGTATATAGATATTACAAATGCTAAGCTTGCCAATAATCTTAGTAAATTGTGTATGACCAAGCCCCTTAGTCAAAATATCAGCAAGTTGGTCACCGGTCTTCACAAATGGAGTGTAGATGAGACCTGTCATTAACTGTTCCTTGATGAAGTGTCTGTCCACCTCAATATGTTTGGTTCTGTCGTGTTGAACCGGATTGTGAGCAATGCTAATTGCCGCCTTGTTGTCACAATACAACTTCATAGGACCCTAAATGGGAAGCTTCAGGTCAGTTAAGAGAATGCGAAGCCACAAAATCTCACATAATCCATGAGCCATCGATTGAAACTCTGCCTCTGCACTAGATCTGGCCGCTATAGACTTTTTTTACTTCTCCATGTGACTAGATTACCACCAACAAACGTACAGTAACAAGAAGTGAAGCGCCTATCTGAAATAGATCCAACCCAGTCTGCGTCAGTGAAAATCTCAATCTGGAGATTACCAGAACGAGCATACAATAGTCCTTGTTCAGGAGCAAACTTGAAAAACCTCAAAATCTTGTACACCGCATCCAAGTGGGTTGAGGTAGGAGCATGCATGAACTGGCTCACCACAGTGACGGCATAAGCAATATCAGGACGAGTGAGTGAGAGATATATCAATCTCCCTACAAGTCTCTGATATCTCCTTACTTCGATAATCTTCTCACCAGTGGCTTCACCAAGCTTATAGTTTGGGTCAATGGGAGTGTCACAGGACTTACAATCCATCATACCAGTCTGATGTAGTAGGTCAATGACATATTTTAGTTGCGATATAAGATACCTTTTATGGACCTGACAACCTCAATACCCAAGAAATATCTCAACTGGCCTAGATCCTTGATTTCAAATTCCTTGGCAAGTAAGCCCTTCAACTTCTGCATTTCCACCTGGTCATCTCCAGTCTCCACAATGTCATCTACATAAACAATGAGTGCAGTCACCTTCTTCCCGTCGTGCTTGATAAACAAAGTGTGGTCAGCTTGGCTTTGTTTGTAGCCATTTCTAATCATGGCTAGGTGAAACCTTTCGAACCAAGCCCTAGGGAATTGCTTAAGCCCATATAAGGCCTTCTTCAGTTTACACACCTTCCCTTCAGTTACAGGACACTTGAGCCCGGGAGGAGGTTTCATGTACACTTCTTCTTCCAAGTTACCATGGAGAAATTCATTCTTCACATCGAATTGCATAAGAGGCCAATCCAGGTTAGATTCAAGAGATAAGAGAACTCTTATTGAGTTCATCTTTGCTACAGGAGCAAACGTCTCCTGGTAGTCTATGCCATGTGTCTGTGTATACCCTCTTGCAACAAGTCTAGTTTTGTATCTTTCCACTAATCCATTAGACTTATACTTCACAGTGAACACCCATTTACATCCCAAAGCCTGCATCTCTACTTTCATTGCTTCTTTCCATTCTGACTTAGAAAGAGCATCCGCAACACTGCAAGGAATAGACACAGAAGACAAAGTCATGACAAAGGTACGATACAAGGGAGATAGAGAACTATATGACACAAAGTTAGAAATAAGGTGTTGTGTGCAAGAGCGAACACCTTTCCTATGAGCAATAGGAAGGTTAGAATCAACAAGAGAGGTATGGATATTACCTGGATCTGAGGAGGATTCATGGCAGGGCATATGAGGGTCTTCTTTGTAAGGGTCTTCTTTGTTAGTATCACTCATCCAAACCCCCCGATTTGGATTCTTGGAGAAAACCTGCACCTCACTTTGTTTTCCTCCATCTATGTTTACATCATTTTTTCCATGATCAGTCACCGGAAAATCCCCTAGATCAATAGAAATAGGTAAAGGAGAAAGAAACATCTCTTCAACACCAATGGTCTCCCCTTGAAGAGAAGTCTCTTTCGCGGAATGAAAGGGGGTGATTCAAAAAATGTAACATCCATAGAAACAAAGCACCGGTCTGAAGGGGCATGAAAACACTTATACCCTTTTTGGCTCGGAGCATATCCCAAAAATAAACACTTGAGTGCCTTAGGATCAAGTTTGGTACACGCCAATTTGTATTACAGAAAACACGAACACCTAAAGATTTTGGGTGGAAGAGGAAACAAAGAGGGAGATGGAGACAGAACATCAATAGGACTTTTAAAACCCAAAATTCTAGTGGGCATGCGATTCATAAGATAGGAAGCAGTTTGAACACAAGAGCACGAGTGATTTCCAACAAGTGACGGTTCTTCCTTTCAGCAACACCATTTTGTTGGGGAGTACCAACACAAGTAGTCTGGTGGATAATCCCATGATCTCAGAAGTAGGAGACGAGAGTAGTGGACATATACTCTCCACCATTGTCAGAACGAAAGATCTTTAACTTAACATCAAATTGGGTTTCAAGCATTTTATGAAAAGATTGAAAAACAGAGCAAATATCACTCTTCAGTTTCAACAAGTAAACCCACGTCACTCTAGAGAAATCATCAACAAATGTAACAAAGTAACGAAATCCACGAGATGAAGGAATAGGAGCAGGACCCCACACATCATAATGAACAATGGCAAAAAAGTGAATTACTTCTATTACCATGAGCAGGATACGAAGATCGACATTTTTTTGCAAATTCACAAGTTTCACATTGAAGTTCAAATATAGAAACAGAAACAAAATATTATGGAAACAATTTCTTTAACATGAAAAAGGATGGGTGACCTAAACGTCTATGCCACTGCAGCAACTGTAAAATGTTGCGATCGCGACCACTACTACTGCTCGGTCCATCATGAACTTGCTGAACAAGAGAAGCCACCGGTGAGGAACTATCTAACAAGTACAATCCCCTCTCCTCATAGCCTATACCAATTGTCCGTCTCGTCTCCAAGTCCTGAAAGACACAGTGAGAGGGAAAAAGATGACACTACAATTTAAGGACTTGGTTGGGTGACTCACACACAAAAGGTTTAAAGCAATATTAGGAACATGAAGAACAGATGATAAAGGTATAGATGGGGTAGCAGAGATGCTACCCTTACCAGCAATAGAAGAGTAAGACCCATCTGTGATTCTAACTTTGTCCCTACCAGAGCAAATATGATAGGAGGCAAACAAAGATGACATACCAATCATGTGATCTGAGGCCCCTAAATCAATAATCCAGGGGCGAGTAGATGTAGAGACAGATGCATTGAAAGCCGAAGCTGATGTACCTGAGTGAGCAAACGATGTAGAAGATGTACTCGGTTGCTCCAACTGGCCCATAAACGCCGGAATGCCTCTATCTCAACATGGGAAAGGCTAAGGCTGTCAGAAGTTGACAATACACCATATGTAAGAATGGGAGCTAGATCAAAGGCAGCTGAGTGAGCACTAGAGCCTCCACCACGACCACTGCGACCACCACCTCTATTGTGGGCGACCATGGAGGTCCCAACAAGTCTCGCGGGTGTGTTGAGTGCAACCATAGGAATCACACTTCAGCCGGTCTCTCTCATCACCGACGTTTCCTGACCGACCACCTCCCCTACTTCCACAAAAGTTATCACGGCCACCGCTATGTGACCATAAAAAGATAGCAGACCGCTCTAGAGAAGAAGGTTGCATGTTATTCCGGTAACGCTCCTCCCTGTGGAGAATGGAATATGCCTCAATGATGGACGGAAGGGGGTCCTTCCCCAAAATCTGAACATGAATTTGCTCATACTCGGGATTAAGGTCAACCAACAGCTCATAGACCCTGTGTTCATCAACATACTTCTTATACCCTACGACATCTTCAGTGCACTGTGTCGTATACATATGAAACATGTCAAATTCTTCCCATAGGCGGCGAAGAGTGGAGTAGTAAGTGGCCAGAGAAGTATTTCCCTGTCTCAGTTGCCCAATACATTGGCACAATTCATAAGCTCTTGCATATGTGCCCCCCTCAGAGTAAGTCTGTTTCACAGCCTCCCATATCTCATGGGCTATGGATAGAAGGATATATCAATTGCTAAGATCTGGAATCATAGAGTGGAGAAGCCATGACATGACCGTGGCGTTCTCAACTTGCCATTTCTTGAAAGTAGGATCAGTAGCCGAAGGCTTCTTACTCTTGCCAGTTAGGTACTCCGTCTTACCCTTCCCTGTTATGAATAACATGGTCGACTGAGACCATGTAAGATAATTGTTGTCATTCAACTTTACGGTAGTGATTTGAAAGCTAGGGGAGTCACCATGTCCCAAATGCAAGTAACTATCATCAGAAAGCGGAGCCTGTGAAGACTGACTAACCTCGGAATTGCCCATCTTTGGTCACTTAAGGACTGATTTGCACAAAATTCAGCCTCTGAACACACTTCTAGCACATACCACAGGGTTCTACAACCCAAAAAAAAACCAACACCAATGGTCCATCGACCAAAAAACACCTTAAAAGTAAGCGAACACCACCTCAAACACCTTGAGGGCACCCAAACTTCATCATATAGCATTAATAATCCATCCACACATCATCCATGAAGGTTAGAATGCGAAAAAAAAAGAGAAAAAATGCAAAAAATGTGATCTGCCGGAAAATATAGAGAAAAATACTCACTGGAGCTCCGACGTTATTCTGATCGCCGGGAAACCGGTACCAAAAGGTCCAAAATTTTGAGGGGGATCTTTCACTAACAATATCCCCAAGTTTAAGCCCCCCCTATAAGGAGTATTTTCGACTGGTATGCAAGGCTGTTTTTCGGAATTTTTTCACAAAAAATTCTCAAAAAATCACTTAAAATCTCCAATAAATCTCGAAAAAATCATCATAATTCTTCTAAATAGTATATCTACCAGATCCAAAGAAAAAAACCACAAAAAGTTACCTTGGATGACGTCATACTGATGCCATCATGACGTCAGCCGTGCGATTGCTGACGTCAGCAGCCTCCGGCAGGTTTGTTCTTCTTCTTGCTCTTCCTTTGTGCTTTAGGATGCTCTGATACCAAGTAGAATTCCTTAAGATAAGTTTTAGGGTTTGAAGGAGGAAGAAGAAGAAGAAGAGAAGGAGAAAAAGAGTTGAGAACTTGTCTTTCTTTCTCACTCTATCATATTCTATTAATAAGGGTTAAGTAGGGTTTAACCTAATTACAAGAATGCCCCTAATTACAAGAAAGCTTAATATTCTACATTGAGCTTTGAGTACCATAATGGTGTGGTCTCTTGGCTCCCTATCCCGAGGAGGGAGTTGTTCTATAGGGAGTTCCTCCACATTCTGAGGGGTTAGAGTAAGTTTGTCCACTCTTGGGGGTTAGAGATGCATATGGGCTAGAGATAAGTAACGTTGTTTCACTGTGAGGACATTTTACAAGGCATTGAGGTCATTTTACAGGGCGATTGATGCAGGCCAGATGCAATCACTGAACCCAAAAGCCGTCACTGAAAGGGCACAATCTGAACCCTTATCTTAGGACCTAACGCGGCCATACATCACGGCCACGGGCCAAGCAAGCGGTTGGGCCGCATCATTCTCCCCTTTGGGAAAACCCCCCGTTGTCCCGAGGAGACTCGAACCTGTGACCACCTCCTCTGATACCATATGACGCAGGTCGGATGCAACCACTGAACCCAAAAGTTACGACTGATGGGAAGGGCTCAATCTGAACCCTTATCTCAGGACCGAACGCGGGCATACGCCAAGGCCACGGGCCAGGAGAACGGTTGGGCCGCATTTGCGATTGATGGTAGTCATGGTTCCTCTTTCCTTTACAGAATAATGTGGTATCCCGAAATTCCTTCAAAGATACGTTTCTTCCTCTGGATAGCTTATCGAGATAAAGTTCTCACCCTAGATCATCCTCAGAGTAGGGGTTGGAGCTTGGCCAACAAATGCTTCTTATGCATAGCTGAGGAGTCAGTGAATCACCTTTTACTCCACTATCATCTGGTCAGTAGGCTTTGGGGGCTATTTCTATCCTAATTAGGAGTGATGTGGGTTTTACCATCCTCTTTTAGCGACTTACTCTCGGCCTGGTTCAGAAAAGATATGTATGATACTAAGGCTTTATGGTGGAATTTGATTTCGAGAGCCATATGTTGGGGAGTGTGGAAGAGAGGAATATGAGAGCTTTCGATGCTACTTCCTTGCCTATGGAGTGTATTATTCACAACCTATTGATTGGGTTGATCTTATGGTGTGCTATTAGAGGGGACTCTGCAAGTTATGATTTGCATCTTTCCTATCACCGTTGGTTTAGCTTTTGTAGTAATCGTATAATATCTCATGTATTTGCTTTAGTTCACTTATTAGTAAACTCTGTTTGTACCATAGTTCAAAAACCCGAAAACTCGACTCGACCCGAAAGTTAGCCGGGTCGAGTAAGTCGGAAAACTCGAAAAAAAATCGACTCGGTCCAACTCGGAATATATATGTAATAACTTAAAAATTTTGGGTTAAAAGAACTCAAAGTACGTTGGTTTTACAGCTTCAAACAACAAAATTAGGTTTGACAAAACCCATAGTAAGTTGTTTTTGTAGACCCTAAAAAATATGATGCAAAAATAATGTGACATTTTAGTTTAGGTTTTAAAAAATGATAAAAATACCCTTCTATGACTCGACCTAGTATGGAGAGTCGAAAAACTCGGCTAGACTCGATCGAGTCACCTGAGTAACTCGGTAAATAGTGTCTCCTTCGAGTTTTGAGGCGACTCGACTCGAAATTCAGCCGAGTCGAGTAACTCGGCCAAGTTACTCGGGTGACTCGCTGAGTTTTCGAACTATGGTTTGTACTATCTCTCTATTCTCATTATTTGGTGTGATTTAAATTTTGAAAACCCATTAAACCGGCTCATTAGGAGCCAAGTTCTTTATTTGGTCTGTGACTAAAACCTCCCACTATTTACTTGTTGATTAGGGTGGTGTTTGCTCTTTGGAATGGGAGAAAACACCCACTTGTAGTGAAAACCCCTAGTTTTCCTTTAGTCTCACATTGCTCATGGAAAGAAGCTTTGGTAGGAATTTAAAGCCTTGAGTGCCTACTAGGTCTAAACAATTATCCTATGTAAGACTTTACACCAAACTTGGATGCACGAGCTGTGCTCACAATGAGCATATGCGTGTGCACGTCGTTGCTTATGGGTTTTCCCATTATTGACTTAATCTGGACCATCCATGGCATCGATGTTGTTAATCGAGGTTGATCTTGATTGTGTTATCTTCCTTGAGTTGATATGATCCATTCGAACTTTGATCGTGGTTGATCTTGATCAAGAGATCTTCCTTGAGTTTATAAGAGCTATCCAATCATTGATCATGATTGATTTCGATCAAGGGTTCTTCCTAGATCCGATTTGAGCCATTTGATCATAGATCAAGTTCAGATTCAACCTGAGATGTCCGATCCAAGGAGAGGTTGAATCCAAGAACCAAAAACCCACATGGGGGTTTCAGGTGGGTTGCAGGCCCATGATTACCCATCATGAGGCATGGGCTGAACCATGGGTAAGTGGCCTTGCATGGGCTGAGGCCTTATGACAAGTGGCTAGGCTCATGCACATGCAACCAATGCTTGGTCCCTCTATAAATAGGAGGCCCTTAGTTGGTTCTCTCTTTTGTTGGAACTTGGAACCCAGACCCAACCCATGTCTAGAGTGAACCCAAATCAAAGAACTCAGGTCCAGAGAGAGTGAACCCTGGTCCAAATGAGGTTCAAACCACCTGAACCATTAGGGGAGGACTCTGAACCAGAGACCTTCATTTGAGGACCTTGAAGCTTAAGGAAGAAGAAGAAGACCCAGATCCAGAAGCCGGTTCTAATAAAGAGCCATCTCTAGAGTGGATGTCCAAGGTTGATCCAGATCCATGGGACTTGAAAATGGACCTTGGTCCGGTTCCGCATGGAATTGTAGAATGCCTTTGGGCTTCTCCGTTCGTTAAGAACAGTCCACGTGTGGACTGTTTGATTGCTCGATCTGGAATCCAGATTGGGTAGATAACCAACCCCTATGGGATTAATCTAGTCGATTTGTCATATGGATAGAACCCGTTTGGTGACCATCTGATCTCATATGGAAGCCTATGATATTCCATATGGTGGTTCCTACGAAGGACCATCTACACCCAAACAGGGATGACTTGTGGATTGAATCAATTCTAGTAGACATGCCACTAATCTGGTCCGATTTACTTTAAACCTGTGACCAAACAGAATTAGAACATGATAAAGCTGGATTAATAGTAAACATGTGACCTTTTCACATGGGAGGCTGTAACCCTGGTCAATCCAAACAAATTCGGAGTAGAGTTAATTCTGGTCAAACCAGAACCTGTAACTAAATAGATTAGGAACATTCCTAAACCAGAATGGTATAAACTGGTGCAGATGTAACCCAAAACAGATTGGAACCAGGATTAGACTTAACCAGATTAGGTCTTAACCCTGTAACCAAACAAGGCCTTAGCCCTCAAGGGACAAAATGGACATTTTGAACATTTATCTAGTTAATTAAATAGACTTTTTCCTTGGAGCAAATGGGACTTTAAGACAAATGGATAATTAACAAACCCTAATAAAGTGGCTATATTATATATATATATAGATATATATATATTTCTTTTAAAGGGCATCCTAAAGGAATATTTGTAGTAGTGCAAGCTTGTAGGGAAGACCAGAGAGAATTCGAGTTGAGTTGTATTCCGGAGATAGTGCTGCCACATCCCTTGCACATGGGAGGCTTCGACTATCTTCAAGAAAGACTCTTTATAGCTCCTCTCAGCAAAACGATCTTGATCATAATTGTTTATGTAAAATATATATTGCTTGATTAATTATTTGTTATTTTTATCTGTATGTGTTTCTAAGTGGCCATGTGTGCAAGGATTTAGCCCAAAATACTCAAAACACATTATATATGCATTGATCATTTACATAGAAAGAAAAAGTGAAAAGATTGAAATTTTAGAATAAAATTCATAAGAGCAAAATGTCAATACAAAAAATATGGATAGCATATTTTGGAAAGTGGGGGAGGGACAAATGCAGAAACCATTGATAAAATCTGTTAAATAAAAAGTTATTATTTTATTGAAATGTATTAAAATATTTTGTAAATTACATCTAATCTTATGTGGGTCTTGGGCGTCTTTATCACTAGTGTTTTAGTGCTACGAAGATAAGTGGCAGTAGGCACCCCTAGGAGACCTGGTTTTAACGATTGTTCGTGTCGAGTGATGGCTTGGAAATATGGTGGCTTAGGTGTTGCATAGTTGACATTTTGACTACACTGCTATCAATTATTAATTCTAAACGTTACTAAAGATTTTTTGATTCACATTGTCACATATAGCCTTGGGTTTCAATTTAGAGAACATATTTAAATGCTTGAAAACAAGAGTGAAAGTTTATAGAGTCTGGAATAGTATTAAAATATACACTTTGCATCTGCCTTATTCGTTTTATGTTAAAGCTTACTGAATTCAGATGTAACTTATATGTTGTTTTGTTGTTGTTAAGATGTAACAACACTCCATAACGTAATAAGTTAAAATACTCTACTCTATTGTGTTTCAACGTATTATCATATACCAAGCAGTAGCTGTCATCACTGATTGCACTTTGTTTTGAGCAGGTTAATTTCACACAAATATCTTCTTTGCTGGGCCAACAAGAGTTAGAAGGCAAACGGGTCCCTCGAATGGTTTCTGGAAAGACCTTACCCTGCTTTCCTCCTTGGGATTGTGCATCTCGGGCTGGAGGTTTTGTTAGTGACCGTTTTCTGACCGGTCTTCGCCCTCAGGAATATTACTTTCATTGCATGGCTGGCCGTGAAGGGTAAGGCAAATTTTGGATTGAGCCTTTTATAAAAATTCCATTGAAGATGAATCCTTTCTCTATTATTCAATTCATATACGGTGGATGAACAAAAATACAATTCATAATACTAGCCTTTGTATATATCATCTTGATATCTAGTTTCAGTGTTGATTCTCATGCTAATGAAACTTCAAAGATCTGTACCACTTCCATAAGAAATGCATAGCTGAACCTTAAATGAAACTTCAAAGATCTTTACCACTTGCATAAGAAATGTATATATGAACCTAAAATTGCAGCTAATTGTAATTAATGCACTTTTTTTCTAAGAGAGGTTGTAATTTTTGGCATTTTCTAGATGACAGAATCTTATAAGATATTTGAAAAATCTTATAATTCTATTTGGCTTTAATCTCTGTTTTGCTTTCTCTTTTCCTTTCTGGGGGGATCCTCAGTGGGGTTCTTCCACTTTTCCGGTATTTCCCTTTTCCTTTTTGCTTGGGCTAATATATTGATTTTGTTATGACAAAAAAAAAACATTGGTCATTGGATACAAGCTGACTCAAATATACTAGGCATACACAACAATGTGGCTAGTTAAGAGTTGCTCCAATTTTGACTGGTGTTCTTTGGGCAATCCAGGGCCTGTTGATTGGTGGGATTATTAGAAACAGTGAGGGAAGCTTATTCTTTGTTACTCAGGTCCAGCAGGTGCAGTGAGATCCAACCAGGCCGATGTCCTTTGTTTAAGATAGGGACTTTGTTCTCTATTACCCTCATTATTGTAGGAGACTTGGAATTTCTTTCTAGAGGACAGCTGGTATTGATAATGTTCCAAGGAGATTCATCCATGCCATTAAAGAGATTAAAGATTTGGTAATCAAAGAGAACATTTGGTTCTCTTGGGCTCCTAGATCGGTAAATGATGTGCCCAATTCTGTGGCGAAAGATTGGGTTTCGGGATTATCTGATCATTGGAGTAATGCCTTTTATATTTTCTTTTGTTTTCATTATTTTATCTTTCACTCTTCATATGCAATATAATTTCTGTTAATTATCAACCGGGCAATGAATTACATTTGTGTCAAATGTTGGCTAGTACCATGATATTTGGGGGCTGTATGAAAACTGTTTGGACACAGTTTAAACCTTTGTCTGGTGCCCATGAAACTCTTAAGATTTCTTATCCTGAAAATTGGACCTCATTGCATCTGCTTCATTGCTGCTTTAATTTTGACTTACCTGTTACTGTATAAGTGAAAAATTACAGAAAGTAATAGAGCAAGCAATATGCCCATGCCCTTGAAATGACCAAGATAAAATAGCATCCTGTAATTTGCTGTATACCAATTCAACATCTGCCAGCCGATGCTCACGCCACTTTGATGATTGGTTATGCATTTCATTTAAATTGGTCAGGATTTACCAATTTATTTCTTATTTTTGTAGCTTTCTGGAAACGTTTGATATGCAATTTATATGGATGCATATGGTGAAAATTTTGTTGTTTCATATATTAGTAGAAACTGAATAATCCCATCCTTTAGGTTCCCTTGCCTTGTGTATGATTTCCAGTTTTTTGTTTTTTTTGTTTTTTTGTTTTTTTGTTTTTTTGTTTTTTTGTTTTTTTGTTTTTTTGTTTTTTTGTTTTTTTGTTTTTTTGTTTTTTTGTTTTTTTGTTTTTTTGTTTTTTTGTTTTTTTGTTTTTTTGTTTTTTTGTTTTTTTGTTTTTTTGTTTTTTTGTTTTTTTGTTTTTTTGTTTTAGTATGTGAACATGTTTGTTCTGGTTATTTGTTGCCCCTGTATAGCCTTTTCAGTCACCGACTTCGAACTTTCAAAGTCTATGTTCGAAGTGCAGTTTCATGGCTCTAGATCACACGGCCAGTTTTAATAATATGGATACTAATTCAATTAGTATTTTTAAATGAGGAGTTGGTTGAAGTATTAGTAGTCATCTGCTTATTGAGCATATCCTAACTAATGTATTTCCCTTGTGTAGATTAGTTGATACAGCTGTCAAAACATCTCGTAGTGGGTACCTGCAAAGATGTCTTATAAAAAATCTTGAATGTCTAAAAGTCTGTTACGACCAAACTGTCCGTGATGCAGATGGATCTGTTGTCCAGTTTTGTTATGGAGAAGATAGTGTGGATGTTCATAAAACAAGCTTCCTTGCTAAATTTGAAGCACTGGCAGCAGTAAGAACTTTAATCCTTCTTTGCTGAATCTGAATTTCAACTCCTTACAATCTCTCTCAATTTTCAGAATCAGGGGATTGTTCAAGAAACACTCAGTGGTCAGCTCGACAATGCGCATTTATTTAAAACCAATAGTTATATTAAGGAGTTGCCAGCTGCTCTTGAAGAGGGAGCGAAGGATTTCATTCGTAGTCTCTCAAAGAAAGAGCGAGACTCTTTTCATCTGAGGAATCGAAAGGACTTTATGAATTTAATGAAGCTTAAATACCTCTCAAGTCTTGCTCAGCCAGGAGAACCTGTTGGTGTGATTGCTGCTCAGTCTGTTGGTGAACCATCAACTCAAATGACGTGAGATTTCTTTTTCTCATGGAATGCTGCTCTTTTGTTTCCTTTCTTGGACATCATATTTATGCTCAGTGAAGTTACTATCATTGCCCTTCTAAAGATTGCATTTTCAATTGTTCATATGACTATGGTTCATATACTTGTTGGTTTTGGGCTTTTTTGTTAGATGTGAAATTGTGAATACTTCCCCATGATGCCAAAAGTGTCTACATATAGTAGGCTGGTGCCTGGTGGAATGGTTGTAGGATTGTATATTATATCAATGATAGAACCATAGTCACAAAGTCGGGGTTCAGGAATAATTTGGCAAGGGTCAAGTACGGAAAAATTTGAAAATACGGGAAAACTTCATGAAAAAAACGGAGAAAAAAATTAATAATTATAAAAATTAGAAATGATGCTAATTAATATATCTAACAATTTGGTAAAGATAATATACAAAAAGTAACTATAATCAACAATAATAAGTTTATAATATCATTTTAACATCCAAATCATTCCATCAAGGCATCAAAATTCATTAAAACATCAACTATCGAGATTAAAAAAAGACTATAATACAGGTATTGATAAAATTACTCATTCTTATTCATCAATCGCTCAAAAGCATCATCAAAGTCATCAATATCTATATAATCTTCATTCCTAAAAAATTTCTAAGATTATCCTTTTTTTGTCTTATTCATTCTAAACGGGGTTTTTTTTCTTCGTATTATTCGTTTTGAACGCGTTTTAAACCATAATACGTGTTTTTTCAAAAAAACGGGTTTTAAACGTCGTTTTCTTCGGTAGGGTATTAATGCGCGTTTAAAACGAGTTTTAAAAAAAAATGCAATTTTTTTTGACTATGGATGGAACTTGTTAGTGCAGGATACTGAGATTCGACACAATATACAAGAAAACATTTGAGCTGAACCAGATTGGGCCTAAGAGTCTACAGATTTGTGTGTACAAGAAAAATAAACTAAAAAAAAATTGATATGTGGATGATTTGTTCTCCATCCAGACACAGGATTGTGAGATTAGAGAGAATGTTGCCCAATTTCCCATAGAATTAGAACTGAGTAAATAAGGTGGAGATCCACTTCTGGAGTGCCATATGACATGCATTTCGATCAAATTAAAAGCATTTTTTATAGGACAACAATAAGAACAACTATATTTATGGAGTAGAATGTTGGGCTACTAAAAAGCAACATGTTAATAAAAGTAGTGTAGCCTAAACGAGGATGTTGAGAGTCTTGAGACTTGAGATGGGTGGGTGGAAAGACGAAAAAATATAGGATAAGAAAAGAAGGTATTCAGGAACAAATGGAACACTTTTTACTTCATGAACAAACATAAGGATGAGTGCATTCAAGAGAATCTGGGGGTCGCTTCAATAAGGGATTAAATAAGACAGTCAACTCAAATGGTTTAGTCATGTTCAAAGAGACTACTAACAGCCCCAGTGAGAATGAATGAATTGGAGTAACTTGAAGGCTCTAAAAGGCGAGAGGAATGCTAAAAATAATGTGGATAGAGATAGTGAATAAATATTTGATAACACGTGATTTAACCGAAGTTACGTCTTTCAATAGAATGGAATGGCATAACAGGATTCCTGGTGCCGACCCCAAGTATTCTGGGATAATGATTTGATGATGACCTTCAGTCCACCTATGTAGACTTAGAGACTCACTCATTTAGGAAGAATGTTTCTTCCATGAATTCTGTTTTTTTCCTCAAAAATGCCTCGAAGTTCCCTTATGAAGAACTACTCAAAACCAGCAGTTTCCTCGAGGGCATGAAGATAATAAGAGTAATTGTCCTCTTGATGGTGATTTTATTCCTCTGCAGCACTGTGAAGGAGGAATCTCCCAAAAATCTCTAATTTTTTCACAACTATGGGTGCAGTTTACTTTGGAATTACTGGCAAAGACAATTGGGAGGACAAAAGGTGGGGCAAGTAACAGCACATAACTGGCCTAGCACAAGAATATTATCTTGGATTGACGTAGTCTCTATATTTCCTCTCTAATTCTGACCTTTCGTCCTAATTCTGACCTTCATTTTGTTATTTTCATTGACCTGACATTGATCTTGTGTGGAATGGTGTTTCTCTTCTTGAAAAATTTCGAGAATTAGTTAGCTTACATTTTTACCAAGGTCACAGATGGAACAGGTTCTTATCCATTGTGGATAAACTAGGAGAATGATTAGCATTTATGCACTAGCATGAGAATTAGTGTGAGTGTTCAATTTCAAATCCATATGAAAGTTTTGTTACTTGTTTTCATGAAATTATGAGAGTGAGAGAGATTAAACTTAATTAATGAGAAATTCCCTATAATTTATGTTATTACACTTAATTAATGAGAAAAATTTATGTCATTACACTTAATTAATGAGAAATTCCCCAATGAGAGTTTTTTTTTTTTTATGTTTGTAACCCTTCTTTTTACTGGACATTATCCAAAACTATGGCTGGCAAATCTTCACCATTGTTTTCTCTCAGGTGTATGTGGATACGCTAGTTGAACATTTTAATATTGTTTATATTTCTTGTTATGGACAGTCTACCTGTTTGCATGGATTTGTCAATTCTTCCAGACCACTCATACAATCTTCTGCATTTCCAGACTCAACACTTTCCATTTTGCTGGCCGAGGAGAAATGAATGTGACACTTGGAATCCCACGTTTGCAAGAGATTCTGATGAGAGCTTCAGATAAAATTCAGACTCCAGTAATGTCCTGTCCCTTGCAAAAGGAGAAGACAAGGTGAGTTGCATATTATTCTTTTTTGCAGTTGGGGTTGTGTTGTTGCTAGAAACAATATATATAAAAGGGTGGCCTTTACCATTAGCACAAGGATTCAAACTCATTCTGCATTATGTCTCTTGAATGTTTGATGGAGGGGTCCTTCAAACACTACCATCTGCAGTTGGAGGCTTAACTAGGCACTTCAATTTTCTCAAATTTTTGCCGTGCCGACACTTGGACACGATACAACACTCCATGGCATGACACGACACTCCTTGATACATGTCTATACCATGTCATGGTGACATTAACATTATGATTAGGCGCATGGTGCTTCAAGTATATCGTGTCATTTTAAAAATACAATTGGAACTTTTTTTCAAATTGTGTTTTTTTTTTTTAGAACATAGACGAAATTTTACTAAGAGAGCAGCAACAACAACAACGATCAATATGTACATCTCTCTCTTCTCTTCTCTCTTGTTACTCATTTCTACTCTCTTAATGAGTATTTTGTATAACTTAGGTATATACTTTTTAAAAAAAATTAGGGACCGGTGATCCCCCTCTTTTTATTATTATTGTTATTTAAAAGTTTTGAGTTATAATATATATATATTTAATCATTTTTTAAAAAATTGTACGTCTGTGCCGCCGTATTAGGATTTTCAGGCTTGCCGTGCCAAATACCCCTAGACAACTAGACACTTGACACCTGTACCACGTGCCTTAGGTAACACTGGTTGGAGGCTTTTCTTGTCTTACAATTTTGCACAACATTAACTATTCTGTCGTTTCAGAGTCTTTAGATTCTAGCAATACCTCATAGAATGATTCATTAATCGAAAATTCTCCCCTTGCTGTAAATACCAAAGTGGACTGGCAGTAGACCAGGTTCGACAAGAACTGGTCAAACCATGCTGGTTTGAGTATAAACCTATATTTTATTTAAGTTAGAATACAAATTCTGGCTTTCATTTAATTTCCAAAACAGGATGAACTGCCACTTCTTTCAATATTAGTCGCTGGAAATTTCATTTCTGATACCAATCCAAGAAAAAAGAAATTTCATTTCTGATGGTAATATATTTCTAATATTAACTAGATCTCTCTCTCCATGTTCTTTTTAGCATTTCCCTCCCTTTTTGAGCCTTCAACTTGCAACAACTCACTCATTTGCAATGATGCTTTCATTCCTCTTGGTTGAATGTGTCCAAACCATCTCAATGGCGTCCTTTATTTAATCTCCTATTAGAGATGTTCCTAGATTCTCTAAAATGCACTCATTTATGATCCTATCATTTTCTAGTGTTTCTATTCTTCCATCTCAACATCCTTTATTACACTCATTCTATGAATATGTTAAGCTGCTCAACATTTTGCTCCATAACATTAAATAAAATATTTTGCATTAGTTATTTAATTTTTTTTTTTAAAAAGCGGAGGATGACTTTGAAAGAGAACCCTAAGACCGTAAAATCATTGCCCTAAGATCGCTATAATTTTTTATGTTGAATGGAGACGTGATGCCATCTTTGTCAAAATGAACACGGATCTATTATTTACTGAATATGCTTCTTTCCTATTTTCAAATTACCAAGCAATTAATTCTCTTTCCTTTTTTATTCCCATTTTCCTCTTTACCCTGATTTCCTATCTCCCTATCTTTCTGCTTTAATCTCACCTGTCAACTTATATATCATCAGTGCAACTTCTGAGTACATCTGGTATGAACCACAAGCGGATCCAGGGAAGACCTCACCATCCACTTTTCTGTTTGACTAATAATGCCAGAATGTTTGTTATTTAACCAGTAATGTTGATAAACACAACTTTTGAGGGCCAAATCCTGCAATGAAGATTGGCATTAGCTCTGTGGAGCAAGCAGCTATACTTCTGTATCCTTTAGGCTCTTCTATAGGTGCAAAGATTTGTTGAACAGGAAGAATCGCCCTGTTCCAATTACCATTTGCTAATCTGAAAAGTCCGGAACAAAAGGCAGTAGGATTTGTATTTAGGGGAAAGTCTCCTCTTTTGCATGTTCAAGCCTCTGAGGGCATCATCACTCAATTGTATAACTATGTCAGTCTGTGCACGCATGTGTGTGTGTATGAGAGAGAGAGGGAGAGAATTTGCAATTTCATATATTTTTTTGGTGCAGGGATCATGCTGAGCGGCTTGCAGCAAAGTTGAAGAAAGTCACTGTAGCCGATGTAATAGAGAGCATGGAGGTTTGTGTGGTGCCATTTTCTGTCCGAAAGCACCAAATCTCCACTATTTATAAGCTTAAAATGAAGCTCTACCGGCCTGAAATTTTTCCTCCATATTCCGGTATATCATTAGAAGACTGTGAGGAAACCCTGGAAGTTAGGTTTGTGCGGGAGTTGGAGGATTCAATACAGAACCATCTGATCATGCTGTCCAAGATTAGTGGCATTAAAAACATTATCCAGAGTGCAGAGTCAGGTGCCTCAAAAGAGACTGATGAGGATGATCCTGGAAAATATTCCCAGCAAATGGGGGGAAAAGGCAATGATGATGATGATGGCGGTGGTGACATCGATAATGATGATGAAGGGGACGAAGACCTAGGTATGGATGCACAGAAAAGAAAACGGCAAGCTACAGATGAGATGGATTATGAGGATGGTGCAGAAAGTGAGATAGACGTACCTGAAAATGAACATGACGAGGGGGATCCATCAGCTGGATTTGAAAGTGAAATTGATCAAGTTGAGGTTGAAGATGACATCAGTATGGACAGGGAAATTCAGATATTTGATGCTGAAGATGAAGCCTCTGAGACCCAGTCAAGACTTGAACCCATCTCCAAGTCAAGTGAGAAAAAGACTAAAACAGAAACAAAAGAAAAGAAGAAGGCCAGAGCAAGGCGAGTCAAAAAGGATACTGACAGAGCAGTCTTTGTGGAAGCTAGAGGATTGGAATTTGAGGTCCATTTTAGACTTACTAACGAGCCTCATATTTTACTGGCTCAGGTATTCTTCAAACTATCATAGTCTACCTGACATGTGGTGCATGAGTTGTACTGAGATTAGCTGTTGACTTTCATTATATTATGCATCTGTTTCTTTCTTCCCTAGCAAACTAAATATTAGGCGGTCTGGTTTCCTTTTTTTTGTTTCATAGGTTCTGTCGAAATGATTACTCCTCTGGAAAGTTTTTTTTTTTTGAAAAAAAAAAAACTTCTGTTGCTTATTGTGTATGCAATTCCGACAATTTCAGTGGTTTCGTCGGAAATTAGTTGGAAATTTTAAATCTGATTACCACTACAGAGATCAAGGATGTAGTTATTAGTTTTATCTTGTTATTTCCTGCTGGGAACAATTGGGTGTGTTTTGATCGTTTCTTATTCTTGAGAACTACCTTTTTTATCTTTCTTCATTCTCTATTGATTCTTTTTCATCTAAGCTCAATTCAGACTTGTTGATATTGTGATCTTTGTATCCACTAGTGCAGCAGTGCCAACAAGCTTGAAAGGAATGTGCTTCCATCCCAGTTTACTTTGCCATATTGGACTATAGATATCAATTCTATTTTTGATTTTTTTTTTCAATGCAGCTGGACTATTGGTTTTTTTTTTGGTTTCTTGGTTCAGTCTCCAAGACCTCAACTCTCTTCAATGCATGTAGCATTTAGTCCTAGAAATTTGAAAGCCTTTGATATTTGTATCTATTTACTCAATTTTAAACTTATAACAAAAGAAAAACATACTTTTTAACTCCTTGGTGGAATAAACATGCAGATTGCCCAGAAAGCATCCAAGAATGTCTACATCAAGAAGTCCGGAAAGATTGAACGCTGCTCAGTGATTGAAGACAATGAAAATCCTGGTACTCCGGTTTTGCAGACTGCTGGAGTAGACTTCCGTGCATTTTGGAATATGCAGGACGAGCTTGACATTAATAACATTCGTTCGAACGACATACATGCCATGCTCAAGACATATGGAGTAGAAGCAGCCAGAGGAACCATCATAAATGAGGTGAAGAGAGTCTTCGGGTTATATGGGATATCTGTCAATATCCGGCACCTGACCCTCATTGCTGATTTCATGACCCATTCGGGCGGGTACCGCCCAATGAGCAGGTATGGCATTGCCGACTCCACATCCCCTTTCAGCAAGATGTCCTTTGAGACAGCATCAAGATTCATTGTTGAAGCAGCATACCATGGGGAGATAGACAACTTAGAGTCCCCATCTGCCAGGATCTGCCTCGGCCTACCAGTGAAGATGGGCACTGGCTGTTTTGACTTAATGCAGAAGGTGCAATTTTGATGTAAAGAAAATTAAATCATTAATATTTTTTACCTTTTCTTTTTGCCATCTTAGATATCCTTTTTGTTACTTTGATCTGGGGGGGGGGGGGTAATTGAGTACAGTTATCAAGTTTGCTGGGACTCGAAACTGATAATCTCTTGTAACAATACCTTTATTAATTTATGATCATTATATTTCTTTTGCAATCCAGATATCCGGGACTTTACTTGATTGATCAACATCATCTTCTTTTCTTCAGGGAACACTTTCTGAGTATTGGTATTTGGTATAGATTGAACAAATAGGAAATTTCTGCCAATGGTGCCTGAAACACTTTGTCGGAGCCTAGTATTTAGTAATGGTATGATAATAACTCTTACGGTGTACAGATTAGGTATCGCGTGGGTTCAAAAACAGTACATTGCCATACTTGTCAAGTATGCTGCCCAATAAGGATGAAAAAAAAGAGTTTACAAGAAGCATCGTGCGCAAAAACAAGTATATAGCGTAAAAATGAATAAAAAAAGAAAAGGATACCAAGCACCAATTTGAAGAAAAACGAACTAAACACCAAGCACACTCTTATCAGAAGCATTTAATGAAAATAAGATCTTCCAACTTATATAGATTAATTTTTTACTATTGCCATGGCCTCACACAGGTTCCTTGCATATTCATAGTTTCTGTCAGCTACAACAGCAATAAAAAATCCATGCTAAAGTACCATATCCTCTCCTCTCTCTTTGAAGACCGATCACCATTCCAGTAGTGAGTGCCAAGTTTCTGTCTGTAAAATTTAGTAACAGAATATGCAAAAGTTTATTTTGTTTGCATGGTGACACATTTCAGCAAAAAGGGAAGTTTGAAACCTCAAGCATATAATTACAAGAACTGAACACACTAGTGTAAATTCCCATTTCCCTTCCCAGCAAGGGGGTCTTCTGTGAAACCAATGTAGTAAACACAAACATCTGATTTGATCTTTTATGTCTTTACTATTATAATGGGAGAGGCGCAGGCGTAGATGATTTTCCCAAAATTCCTATACTACCCTTATATAAAACCAAAATTTTGATTTAATGTTTTGCTTTAATTCCCAAACTATCCATTGCCTTTGATTTTATTTCCAAACTACCTCTTGCTCATCTATTTATTTAGAATCACAGCCAATCGCGATTGAACTCAGGGAGAGTTCAATTGCACTCGGGGGTTAACACATGTCTCTTTTAACTCATATTAACTGTGGTTAACTCCTTCCCCTCGCTCTCACGTGCATCACACGTGCCACCTGCTAGTATATATATATGAGAAACTACTGAACTCAATCACTTACTGCCATTAAAGGTACTCAAATTGGATCAGTGATCGATTTCTAGTTTCGTCATAAACCTAATTGGTTGCTTCCAATTATGTAAATGAATGGTTCAAACCGCACTCAAAGGTAGGGCATTTCCCATAAATCCCAATTATAACATCCCTTCTCTCCCACTTCACGTCTCGGAATGCACCATTCTTGTAGAGAGAATTTCTAACCCCAAAATGGTTTAGGAGAGGAAATGTTCCTTTTTTTAGGGTACTCCCGAGAACAGTTCCAGTGGAGATGGGTAGGGCTGTCAATGGATCGGATCTTGATCTGGATCCAATCTGAATCCGATTTGATTAGACGGGATCCTAATGCTATTATAGATCCGTTGGATCCGATATCTTGAATCCGATTATAATTGGATCGGGTTTGGATCTATAGTGATCCAATCCAATTAAAATTCAATCCGATTAGGTTATATATAATAATTATTATATTTATATAATTTTACAAATATACTAAAGTACTAATCATAATTTTTTTAATTAAAATGTTGGTTTTTAGATCTATTAATGTTTATCGGATCGAATCCGGATTGAATTCGGATCTAGGTAGATCCGGTTCAAATCTGATCTGTTTATAGCCCTAGAGATGGGGTGGGGCCTGTAGCTCAGAGGATTAAAGCATGTGACTACGAACCACAGTGTCGAGGGTTCAATTCCCTCCTCGCCCACAACCGGCCCAATATATATATAGAGAGAGAGAAAATAACATTCTAATGAGCCATGCTCATTGAAGCTTCTAATGAGCGATTCATAACAATGTGACACATGGCAAGTTGTTTCAGAATCTAACCGTTGGATGGGTTGCTCGAGAGACAAGTGGCAAAAAATTAACCCGATCGGATATTTATAGACCGTTTGATTGAAGAAGAGAATAGCAATTTCTATATCCTAGGTAGAGTCTAGTGAACCCCGAGGGGTTAATGCTGCAAACTAGGGTCCAATCAGACGGTCTAAACATGTTTGATCGGACTGATTTTGACACGTGTCTTCAATGAACCCAATTTAACATCCAACAGTCGGATTCAAAAAAAAAATACCACGTGTCATCTTTCTAAAGAGACCACTCATTACAAGCTTCAATAAGCATGACTCATTAGTATCATTCCCTATATATATATATATATATATATACAAATGCCCGCATTTTCAAATTGGCTTATTGGCTGCAATTAGACGAATTTTGGGCTTAATAAAAGTGTTCCATTAGCACCAAATCAAATTAATTTTCCGAAATTCCTTATGAACTGTGGTTTTCATTAAAATGGTCTCTTACCATTTTTCTTTATTTCCATTATTAAAAAAGGGTGGTGCTTGGTGCCAATAACATTAATGACTATTACCGTGGAAAAATTTTCTTATATTTTGAAGTTTCCCACATTTATATATGTGCACCTCAGTCCTACTTCCTTCTTCAACCGACTTCTTCTCTATTTGTCATTATCTCTCCACAATCTTCATTCATCATCATTCCTCCATTCATCAACATTCTCTCATGTTCTTTGTTTTTGGTTTGTCAATTATTTTATTTAAAAAAATTTCATTCAATTAAAAATGAGTAATATGATCGATAGTTATTGGGCATCAAAAGTTATTGGGCATCTAGTTATTTGTTTGGCAAATTTTGATTATTTGAGGTTTTCTTCATTATATTCAATCAGTAAAAGGGATTAAAAAAGAACGGATAAATGGTATTAGAGTTTCTACAAACTACTCCCTTAGGCTTGCATTGTACATCAATGGTTCACCTCTTAAATGGTATTTAGCCCATAAATATAACTTATGAGACAATTTTAACCCTTTAATTAAGCATATAGTGATTGCATGAATATTTACTCTTAGAATAAGTCTATGGGTACACCCAAGCATACTCCCTATCCAGAGAGCTTATGTGGCTTTAGAAACTGGCAAAATAAGTCAAATCTAATCTTAACACTTAATTATTTGAATTAAAGGGTAACATTTTAGAGTATAGTTGAAAGTACTCATAGACTAACTATTACTCTTATGGTTAATAAGTTTGAAGTTTGATACCTTTCCAAAAAAAAAAATTTGAAGTTTGACGTGTGTTTATAAATCTTATTATTTTTTTTGTGTGTGCACTTAAAATTTTAAGAAATTAATTATGTGTAATCTTTAATTTTAAAAAATAGAGTATAATCAATATTAGGGTATGTCTAGTACCATCCAAGAAAAGAGAAATTCTAGCCTAAGCTTTAGACTTCCAAAGTCTCATGGTGACAAGTGTCGCTACATCTTGAAAAATGATGCAAACAATAAAATTCTCTTATTTGAATTTTATGGTTTTCAACCAGTTGAAAGGGTAGCAACATGTATCATCTTGAAAAATGATGCAAACAATAAAATTCTCTTATTTGAATTTTGTAGTTTTCAACCGGTTGAAAGGGTAGCAACGCCACATGTTGCTACCACCTTGTGTCTTTGGAAAAAATTTAAATACTGAGATTAGGGCTAGCACTCCTAATAAAAAACAAGGGTTCTCTAACAAATGATTATTTTGTCATGAAACCAAATCCACAATTTCTGTCACTAATATCTCATACAAATTAGTGACGGAATGTTATCCGTCACTATTACCGTCAATAGGGACAGAAATATTTCTGTTGTTATTTCAAGGCATTAGTGACGGACATATTTCCCTTTCTAATATAGTTAATAGTGATTGAAATATTGTCATTACTAATAAGGTAATAGTGACGGACATATTTCCGTCACTATAATATACTAGAGACGGTACTATTTCCGTCACTATTAACTACATTAGAGATTGAAATATGTCCGTCACTAATAGCGACGGAAATATTTCCGCCACAACTTCATTTCTGTCACTAAATTCGTAATTGTCAATGACATTATTAGTGACGGTCGGTCACTAATTAGCGACGGAAATATATTTCTGTCACTACATACCTTTAGTCACGGAAGCAATTGTAACAAATTAGCGACGGACGAATTTCCGTCACTAATACTGTTAGTGACGGAAAAACGATTATTAGTGACAAACATCTTTCCGTCGCTGCCCAGTAATTTTCTTGTAGCGCCACTACGATGATAACCGAATTTGACACATGTCCCTTTAGATACCTCTTAGAGATTCACCCACCCATCTTCGGTTTTTAGGAAAAATATTAATTCTTTTTTTAATATTAAAAAAGTATTTTTAGGATTTTTTTAATATTAAAATATTTAAAAAAGAATAATATTCTTTTATAAAAACCAAGGATGGGTGGGTGAACCCTAGGGGTGGGTGAATCTTAACCATAGTTAAGGAGTGTCAAAAGGGACACATGGCAACCTCATAACCGGTTTTGCAGAGGATTTGGTCTCTTTAGTCATTGGCACGAGGTTGGTAGAATGCCTTGAGAGCTGCCCACCTTTCTCTTTGAAAATAAAAAAATATATAAAATATAAAAATAAATGGCATTTTCGTAAATGTTAAAAAGATGGGGCTAAAATATAAAACAGTTGGAGACTCGGACAAGTACCGTTCCACTTTCGGTTCGAAATTCGAATATATCATAATAGAATAAGCAAATCTGGTGATGTTTGGTCGGTCGGATTGGGATGCTATGGAAATTGTCGCGCCTTTGGAATTGGGATTGTTCTATGTAGATTGTAGGGTGTATTGATCGTAACTATCTAACAGTTAAAGATTTGACTTCGGATTTCCTCATGCACTTGTAGAAGGAAAACAAGTCTGGCATTCTATAAAAAAAAGTTGATCAGTTTTAACCTTGGGTTAAAGCTGTTTAATTATGGTTAAAGCTGTTCAATTACAATTAAAAGTACACGTGGCATAATTGTGTATAAAGCCAGACGGATTTCCTTCTGGCAAGTGCCAAAGGAAACCAGAGTGGAGTAGAAATGGTCAAATAACGACCAAAGAGAAGAAGAAAGTAGAAAGGCAACAGAATATATGGTGGTTGTAATGAGTTCTGGTAGGTTAGATGGGTAGGTGCATCTACATGTCCTTGCACCATGTATACATCATACATGTATTCAAAGATTAAAAATACCGTTTCAAGAAATTAAAAATATGGTTTCAAGAAATGTATCAGTCACAACTGAAACCTGACGATACATATACAATTTTCTTTTGTAAGAAAAAAATAAAAAAAAATCAAATTTAATTTTTAAAAAATCAAATGAGTTATAAAAATTAAATATAAAGTCATGGGAAGCAACTCAAAAATAAAGTAGCAAATACAATTAAACAAGAAATTAAAACATAAATAACTAATAAACGATACGTATCGTCTGTTTCGTATCGGTATAAATTTCGTATAAGAGATTACCGATACCTATACTTATCGTCTGTTTCGTATGGTTTCGGCGATTTTTATTTTAATGCATGTAGTGGGGCGCTAATACAAAATACTTATTGAATTAGTCTAAGGTGGTTGTAGAACCCCGGAATTCGAGGGCACTGTTCATATGAATAGTGTTTGTGTGTGGTGCATGTGAAGGCCTAAGGCCTACCATGTGTTCTTGATATTCGGAAAAGTGAAGTGAAGGTCTTCTATGTGTATGTTGAGTCTTGAAACAAGAGTATAATAAGACTCAAGTATTTAGGGTATAAAATACCTTAAGTATGAATGTAGAACCCTAGGAACCCATTTCACAAGGTTGTGAATAGTGCCATGGGCACAAGTCTTGTAAAGGCCGAGGGTCAATTATGTAACTTGGTTTATGAGGTATGATAAGAATAGTTCAAGTATTGTTGTTGGGTGTTTGGGATGAAGAAACAAGAGTATGATATACTCTATGTGTCAAGAATGAGGGATGTCTTTACATTCCCTCAACTTGTGAAAGCTCTAGTTTGGTCACCTCTTATCGGAATCAAGTGATTCTTGAGCCATTAGAAAGATATTCAAACCCTCTTCAAGGTTCATGCTTTATGCTTTTTCAGATTTTGAGTGTAAGTTATCTTAAATATGAGGTTTCCAAAAGGTGGTCTGCTGTCAATTCAGCAGTCATTTTGGACCAATCCACTTGTGGGCCCATTTAGAGTATGAAAAGCTCAAAATGAGGAGTTGTACAAAACATGAAAGTTGTTCCCCTTTGAAAGAAAAATTCAACGCAAGTTCAATCGTCAAAATCAGATAAGCAAGTCAAAAGTTATGGTCGAAATACTAAGGCGGGAAAAACCGGGAAAAGGATGACCAATCCGGTCGACCGGATTTGTGACCGGTCAACCGGTCACCTGTTCATTTGTGCTCTGGCCGACTCTCAGAGATATTTTAAGGGTGGTTTGGGGTTTTGGCAACCCCCAAACCCTTATATAAGCCCAAGAATTCGTAGGTAAGGGTTCCAAAACCCTAGAGAGAGTTTGAAAAGGGTTTTGAAAGAAGAGGAAGAAGAGAAGGTTTGGGTTCTTCTTAGGTTGCTCTTAGCTTGGGTTGGTGATTAAAGGAGGAGCTGGGATCTTGATTTTCAAGCTTGAAACTTGTTCCTCAAGCTTTCTAAAAGCTTTGAAATTGAAGGAGATCGATCCTTCAAAAGGTAGAACAAGCTACTAACTACCTTGTTATGATTCATTCATGCTTAGTATTAGTAAACCATGATTTTGGATGAAAATTTGTAGGAAGCTAAGCTTTAACTTTGTATGTATATACTATTATATATATATACTATTAGCATGATTGAAATTAAAGAGTAGGTAATGATGTATGTTTTTAAGAAGACTAAGGCATGTAGTCTTATATGCGTATGCTATCGAAGGAATGAAATGGAATTGAGAGTTTTACTATACTTAATGAGTCAACCTTGCTTACCCTATTGATCACAAACGATGTATATTATCACTATACTGTTATGATGAGTTTTGAATTAAGCATAAATATTAAAAGAATGGTTTTACCGTGAAATAAGCTTAGAATTATGATTTTTACAAAATAGGCTAAGTAGCCCATGTATATGCTATGATCACTCTACTATGATGCTCACACTTACTCGCATGAATGTGATTCTATATTTAAACTCTTTCTAAGGATACCATGATGCTATTAAGGTTTATATAAATATGTGTTGATGTTTACAAGCTTTCTAATGCTATAATGAATGCTCACAAGCACTCTATGCACTCTATGATTCTAAGTACTCTAAGGCTTACGTGTCTCGCATGTCAATATGATTTCTCATAAGAATGGTATATCAAAACATTCATAAGGATTTCTAAGAACTCATAAGCTACCAAGCTCATAAGCATTGATAAAACCAAACATCGGGTTGGTCAAGGGTAGGGTATATCCAAGGATATATCATACCTGGCTCTAAGTAATCTCATAAGAAATCAAGGATTATGGCAGCCCACTTCGATGTATTCAATGAAGGGTATTTATATATCCGGCTCTAAGTCTTTTTACGGGTGCTAAGGTCTGGCTCACAAGAAAATCTCATAAGTCTCACAAGAAATCAAGGAGGTTGGTAGCCCAGGGTTGTGCGGGTACTAACCTCTGGCTCACAAGAACTCATAAGAACTTCACAAGCTCATAAGATCTCATAAGTCTCATAAGTGAATGCTCACAAGCTCATAAGTGCTCTAAGACTTCACGGCTCACAAGAATTCATAAGAACTCTAAAGAACTCAAAGAACTCACAAGACTTGATTCTCATACTCTCATAAGAACTCTAAGAACTCATAAGACTTGATTCTCATACGCTCATAAGACTCATATAGTTTTGAATCTCATAAGTTAAAAGCTCATAAGAGACTCGTAAGACTCATAAGATATTTGAAATACATTTTGTGAAAGTACGAACTCAAAGTATGATTTAAAGTATGCTTTTCAAGAATATGCAATTGTTATATTGTTTTCACTTCCACACTCTAATTATGCTTATATTCTGATGAACTATACTTTATATAACATGTTAATGTTTTATAACATTGTTAGTTAGTAGTTTGCATACGTTGAGTATTCAATGCTCAGCCGAAGTTGTCATCTTCGGCAGGTCACAGGTGGGATGGTTGTACTCCTGAACCAGGGTTCGAGGAGGAGTACTATGTTGAGAAGCCGATGGGCAAGTCATCAGTGATGGTTGAGTGATGAGATGGAGAGACATGTATTTGGGTTGACCTTGTGGTAGTTTTTGTATTGAATTGAGTTGGTAACTCAAGTGTTGGACCTTGTGTACAGGTTTAGCTTAAATTTCAGTATCTTGTTTATAGTAGCACCTGGGAGATTATACAGTAAGTTATTAGGAAATTTTCAGGTTCACCTTTCAGCGTGCGTTATATGCTCTTGCAGGATGGTGTGTACGCCTTATATGTCATGACAAGATGGTATGACACGGCAGTCACGAGCTAAAAGTATCCCTAACTCCTAGGGGGTATTTTGGGTCGTGACAGTGGTGTTTGGTAACACTAATCTAAATAGGTAGAGCTTATTTGAAAATTGAGCATATTTA
The DNA here is from genome assembly GCA_015143295.1 of Tetracentron sinense. Taxonomy (NCBI): domain Eukaryota; kingdom Viridiplantae; phylum Streptophyta; class Magnoliopsida; order Trochodendrales; family Trochodendraceae; genus Tetracentron; species Tetracentron sinense. The sequence goes on from CM026563.1 coordinate 36,670,127, forward strand.
GATTTTCTATTGCTAAGTTGAAAGTTAATTGGATGTCTACATCTTTTTCAAGTAGAGGTTTTACCTCTAAAGAAAAAAGTAGCTCATGTCTCCTTATTACTTTTGAGGTAAAACCTCTACTTCAAAAAGATTTAGACATCCAATTAACCTTCAACTTAACAATCTAAACCAAACTAAACTAAATTTTTAAATAAGCGCTACCTATTTAGATTAGTGTTACCAAACACCTCCTAAGTGTACTCCTAAATATACTCTCAAATCCTAACCGATTAACTCAATTATTAAACGGTTAGGATTAGAGCTGGTGTGGCATTAGAAAAGACAAAATAAATCAAGCTAAATCCTGGCCCTTAGTAGTTAGTTATGCACGGTTAGGTTAGGATTAGGGAGTATATTTGGGAGTACCCATAGACCAACTCATACTTATTTACTTATTTATAAATAATGGGTTACCCTCAATGAAGGCTTACGAGAGCCGGGTAACTTCATTGGAGGTTCAAATTGCATCCTAAGCCCTAGCCGGCTAGCCCATGTAAAAGAAAATTGGTAAACCATAACCATATATATATATATATATATACATATATATATATATATGTATATATATATATGGGTTCTGGTTGGACAATTTTAGATTGGCAATTAGACCCTAGTGTATACTCTACCTCAGCCACAAAAATGATTGGTTTTTCCACCTTCAATTGGACAATATATCCGATCGAACTGATTTTTTGTCACGTGTCTATGAAAAGATCCACCATAATATATATATATATATATATATATATATATATATATATATATATATATATATATATATTATGTTGTATCGGACAAGAGAAGAAAAAAATAATAGAGTACAATTATACATTAAAAAATCCAACAACCTTATATCAATTTAACTAAACTTAAATTAGTTCATGAAAATATTTTTTTTCTATAAACGTGGATATCCTGAGCCTTAAAGACTCGGACTAGTCCCACGTGCTGCATAGGGAATACCCCCACCCCATACAACCGATATTGAGGGGAGCCCAGGAATCGACCTCGAGACCTCCGGGTTTATGGTTCGTCCTTCAGCCACTGGGCTACACACCCGAGGGTTAAATAATAACTTAGCTATATCTAACTTTTGTACATACTTTTGCTTAGCCATTAACCAATAACACAGGTATTTTAGTGGTAAGAAGAACAAATAGGAAAATGTAAACATAAATAGCAATGTATATTACATTTTTTCGTTTATTCTTTCGATAATATTATTTTCACCCGCATTTATCTTCAGTGAACCAACATGTTTTTATTAATAGGATTGTCAGAAATGTAATATAATTATCTTTAATAGGTAAATAGTTTTTATAAAATTATTGTATAATAAACTGATTAGCATTTTTGTAGATGTTGAATTATACCTATACCTTTTTCCATTTTTATCTAATCTCTTCCTGAAATTAATTTGAAGAAGACAAATTATTGAGAAAATAATTTTCCAAAAGTATCTATAAAAAAAAAAGTATGATACTTGCCGGTAATAAGAAACACATACCATTTTTCCAAAAGTTCTCACGCATAAGCCATTGCGATACTATTAACTAAAGGTGCATTTCGATTTGTGGAATTGAAGGAAGGAATTGTCAATTCCATTCCACAATTTCAATTCCACTATTTGGGGATCATTGTAAAAATGGTGGAAATAGAATTCACTAATGCCACATGGAATTAGAGTAGTAATTTCACAAGCAAAATAAGTGGAATTGAAATCTTTTGTGGGGGTCATAATTAACAATTCCAAAGTGCTATGGAATTGGATAAATGAAAACACGATAAAAAATCTTCATCTCTCCCATTTCGTCGTTCTCCTTAAATGTGTCAAGAGACTATTGAACACAGGAGGTGCTTAGTTCAATCCAAAGAAATCCTAATCTGAAACAAAGGTATTGATCTCACTCTACTCCAAAACCTGAAAGAGATCCCGACCATTCTTGAGGACGAGGGCTGTCAGAAAGAGGAGGAGAATTTCACACAACATCGTCTCAAGGTGTGTCGTGAGGAGGAGGAGGATTGGGAGCCAAGTAGATCGAGAAGCACCTAAGTTGGGATAGAGGACTAGGAGCACATTGATGAACCAAAATTACCTATATTGAATCCAGCATCAATGAGATTGTCTTATTTCATATAAAACAATAGTTTAAATACAAAGATGGGCTCTGCTTCACCGTGTTGAGTGGAGTTCCCCTTTTTACAATGTGATGGTGGCAATGTTGTAATTATGTGTGTTGCCAAATTTCCCAAGCTTCTCTTCTCTTAATAATTACAACCATGCCACTACCCTAGTGTAAGTAGGGGAGCTCTGGCTCAAAATTGATATGTACTGTGATTGTTATAATATGCATCTAATGCATTTGGGATATTGGTTTATTCTGATTACACATGTTTACTAATGTATTCCTTATTAATATGCTTATTGATACAACTATATATTTTTTAAAACAATTCATCACACATGACTTGTAGATTTGTGTTTATTAATGCATAGTAATTCAAAGACATTTCCACATTACTTTTTATTCATCCAAACAGTTGAATTGAAAATTATGTAATTTAATTACATGAATTCAATAGTACATCCAAATGGTAGAATTTTGAAATCTGTGGAAATGAATTCAATGGTTTTTAATTCCATAAAATTCAATTCTTTAGGTCAATTCCAATTCCACAAATCCAAATGCACCCAGGGAATTTGAATTGTGGATGGAATTGGCAATTTCACCCCCTAATTCCATAAATCCAAACATACCTATGAACGCGGATTTCACCCACCTGGTTTTTGACCGAGAGTCGCAACCTATTTATTCTTGAGGATAATTCTCAGGATATTTCAGATTAAGGGTCATGGTCTCGATTATAGTTTAGGATAAGAGGTTCGATTAAGTCCCGGGGAAGGTGTTAGGCACCCCGAGCCCCCATTTTACAATGGTTACATACTCCCTAGGTATAAGTCAAATTAGATTGAAGTTAATGAAAATGCATTAGTGTTTAGAATATACTAATCCAAGAAAGGGGAAATCCTAACTAGGGTCGAACCTTAATTGGGTTGCCTACGTACTCACTAGGGTGAGATCAGACTGAGCGTAGTTTTGGCACATGAGCCCGTACCGAGGCTAGGGGAGTGTATGTGTGCATCGAAGTGGTTAGGGTTTAGTCCAGAGACTAAGGTTGGTTGACCCGGGAGGTCAAGTGCATCGGGATGGCATATGGTTAGCCTGAAGGCTAAGGGATTAAGCCTAGCGGCTAAAGTTCGGACCCGAAGGTCAAGGTTAAGCCCGGAGGCCTAGGGTTGAGCCCGAAAGCTAGGGTATGAGTCCGGAGGCTAAGGATTGGGCTCGGAGGTTAGGGTATAGGCCTGAGGCCAAGGGTTGAGTTTAACCATAGTTGATCGATTAACCACAGTTAGGGATGGGTTAACCATGGTAAAACTATTAACCATGGTTAGAAAAGGTCCAAATCAGATTTCTTGGTCTTTTTGCATTTTTTGAATTTTTTAAGGGAATTTTCACAAGTTAGAATGGTCTAACTAGGGTTAAAAGCTAACTGGGGTTGAGATTAACCCCAGTTAAGGTCTGGTCTAGTCTAAGATGGGCCAAAATGGCATGACAAAGCCTAGACTGGCCTCCTACCTAGTCTGGACCATATGCAAGGCCTATTTAAAATAAAATTGGAATTTGTGGTAAAACTTCTACCGCCATTTCCAATTTTCTCTTAAAATGGCCTTATAGGCTAAAGGTAGGTGAGGGGATGATACCCAGAGGGTCAAGGGACCCTTAGGTGGTCCGAGGCTTGGTTTAGGCCTTGGGCCTAGTCTGGATTGGGCCCAGAGGGGAGCTTTATAAAAAATCAGGAAAATCTAGAATGTTGGTAATCTGTTTACCGACATTTTGGACCTTCTGCAATTCTTTTGGATTTTAACCATAGTTAAGGATCATGGTTGGCCAGTTTCGACCCAAGTTGATGCAAAAAGACCAAGGGGCAAAGTCTAAGCCCTGGAATGGGCCAAGGGGGGTTTAACCAATATGGCCTAGAGCCACTGAAATGGGGGAGATCTAGAATGGCGGTACTGAGATTATTATTATTCTAGTTTTTTTTCCAGATTTGCGATTTTTCCCTCAGGGCAAGGGTCATGGAGCTTCTAGGAACTAACCATGAGTTGGAGGGGCCCTTGCAAGCTATAAGGCTACCTTCCTATTGGAGGACCCATCCAAATTGAAAAAAAACTAATCTACCATCCTGGGGAGGGTTCCCTACCTAAGAGGAAGGCTAGGGGACCACTCCCCCGGGGGTTGTGAGCAATCAAAAGGTCCCTGGAGATGGACCAAGGACTACACAGAACCAGAAGAAAGGGAGAGAAAGGGGAATCTACCCTTCTATGACCTAGGACGAGCTGCTGAAGTATTGCCAATGGCCAAGAGACCTGGAGAGGGTGGTCGTAAACTGAGGGATAGCCCAGGCTATCTCTCATACCTGCTCCCTATTCTCCAAGGATCAAGATGTGAGGTATTGGGGGATCTTTGGATCCCAGGGGATTTCTACATAGTTTTCACCTGTGAGTTTTGGGATTTTCGAAGTGGAATGGAAGTTTGGATGGGGGTCTGTATTTATAGGCAAGGGGGCTTAGGGATATGAATGGAATTCAGACAATGGTCGGTAGGAGGCTATGGAGTGGTCTGGAGGCATGCCTGGAGTGCACAAGGGGTGCAACACTTTGATTTACGCAAAGTATAGGAATGACGGTAATTCCAGAACCGTCATTCCCCTACAAGAGCAAAAGGATAATGGCGATAGAAACTCTACCGTCATTACCGATTTTCACAACAAAAAAAGGTTTGGCCTGTGTTAAATGCAAAACACGCGGTATGAATTTTACCAAATAAAGAAATGTCGGTAAATATTTCACCGACATTCTTTGAATTTTCAAATTTGGGGCCTGGGCTCCCCTCCCAGGGCTTGGCTTGGGTTCATGGGCCCGTGATTGGGCCTAGGGTTGTTTGGCTATGGGTTCAGACCTTAGAGGCCTTGGCATGGGTCTTTAATGGGTTTTGAGCCAATGGCTAGGTTTGTGGGTTTAGGTTTGGACTAGGGCTAGCTAGAGTTGACCCTACGGTTTGACCTAGGGCTAAGCTTAGTTAGGTCTAGGGTTAAACTAGGTTTTGACCTAGGGTTAAATTAGGGTTTGACCTAAGGTTAGGTTAACCATGATTAAACTTCTTAACTATGGTTAAGAGAGGGGTGTACAAATTGGGTGCTTACAGTACCCTAAGGTTTAGTGAATCTTAGCCATAGTTAAAGGGAGTTAAAAGGGGACATGTTAATTTTTTTTCTTCCAAAAACCATGGTTAGATGCTTTAACCCTAAGGGTTTAGTGAATCTTAAAAAATAAGAGAACTATCAAGATCTAATTTTTAGATAGTAAACGAAGTAGAAAAGAAATAAGAATAAAATTATAAACTAAAACATCTTTTCATTTGAATGGATTGTTTCCTAACAAAATTATATGTCATCTTGACCTATAATTACATGAATAATTGGATGAAGATAAAATTGAAGGACAGATCTTTAGCCAACAACAGTCCATGTTTCAAGGTTAAAGCTTACCGAACCACATACATCTAACTAGTTAACTGTTGAGAAAAAAATATGGACTACGAATTATTAATAATTTCCACATAGATGGCACAAGGGGCCTACCCTAACATTCTTCTTGATAAGATTGCTCGCCATGAATTTGAAGTCATGGAAACATTTGTAGAAACCCAAATCTTGCATGTTTTGTAAATTATGCACATTGACTGAAAGCATTGAGTTTGGTGTCAAAAATAATATTTTAATTTTCATATATGTTAATAAATATGTTTTGATAAATGGCTAAGTGTTAAAGGGATGAAAACTAACAAAATCAAGCAAAAACAAGGTCCATTGGTCGACTCCTATAACCATTGGTCGACCCCTAGTGCAAACAAGGGTAGAAAAACATCAGCCGGTCGACTGCCCCTCAATGCCAGTTGACCCCTCGACCACCGGTCGATTGCCCAATTACTGTTTCACCCAAAATTCTTTCTAAATCCAAAATTCTGAGAATTCTTATCAAATGGGGACTCTAAAACATTATAACTAGGTCTTAACTCGTGGGTCTAGGATTTCTAAACATTCTTAGAGTTCTTAGAGAGTCAAGGAGAGAAAAATCTAGGGTTTTGCTCAGGTTTTCACATAGAGAATAAGAAATGCGTGTAGATCGAAATCGAAGGCTTTCGTAAGCGAGAGATCATAGGCAAGTGATCAAGCTAGGTCAATATGGATTCTTTCCTACCAATATCATGATCATTAATGCTAATAAGGAAAAATAAAATAATTATGAAGAATAACGATTAAAGTATGTTCATCATAAGAACCCCTCATATGCAAGCTTTATTATGATTATTGATGGATGATGATTCAATTATAATTGTGTATGTGTGATTAATAAGGGGAAAGAGATTGATTTTATGGTGTATGTATGATTGAATGTGGTGGAAGGGATGTATGCCAGAGATTATTGAATGATTGTATGTTGGATGTATGATTTTCAGATTTTGTGCAATTAAGGAGTTTAGGGTTACTATCTTCATATATGTACCACTTGAAAACCAATGTATGATGAATGACATATTGATTCGATGTTTGAAGAATTGTACTTATACAAGTTTTAAATTACCAACCATGATGAGAATGATATACCATAATCTTGAGGTATGATGTACTATTTGCATGTTGTGATATATGTTCGGTTAAAAGAACCTTGGATTAGGGTCTCTGTTGTAGATTATGGTCTCAATTGCTAATTAGGATTTTAATTGTGGCGGAATGGACTGTTATGATGGATTTTCGATAGCTCTTGACTAATAATATAGGACGCCACAATTTAACCAGGGGTTTATCTCTTGTTCACCCACTTCATTCACCATAATGATGTATGCACAAGCATGATGAAATCACTATCACAAGTACGAAAAAAAATAAGTATTGCACAAATATTATTGCATGATTGAGTTTTGCACGGTCTGAGTATCAATAGTCTAAGATCAATAGGCATGAATACCCAAGTAAGTGAATCAAATAAGCCCGCTCGCACTGGAGTATGTGCCAAGTAAGCGGTAACTTGGTAAGGAATGTATAATTAATCTCTATCGATATATGGTGTGAGTTATTTTAAGTTATTGCACAATACATGTAAGTTGATGTATGAAAGTTAATGTCATTCATGGGAAAAAGTAAGAAAGGTCAGAAAAGTAAGAATTGAAAAGAAAACATGATTCTACACTCTGATCATGTATGTATGTTTGGATTAATGTATGCATGACTATTCTGTTAAAACATGATGTATGCTTATATTAATACTTATTACAATGTTAGCTATGAGTTCATATACGCTAAGCTATGAGTTCCTCAGCCAAACTATTATTATCGACAAGTTCAGGTTTCGACATTTGTACGTACACTAGAACCTTAGATTGAAGAGGAGTACATCAAGGAACCTAAAGGTCATCTTGTAGATAAGAGGGATCTAGACAAATGATCCTATTATTGATTATAGTTTATTAGACTTTTAATTTATGTTTGAGAAATTGTAACATATCAGAATTCTTCTCCGCATATCAGACTAGTTCAAATCTAGGTTTTTTCCCCCACCTGCCATCATAGATCACGAATCCATGATGAAAAAATCTCATCCTTCTAAGATGCTTATACCATAGCCATGTGAAGAAGATGAAGGGAAAGAGAATGGAGGTCATAAATGGAGATTGTAAATATCCAATGAATGTGAAGTGTCATTTCTTATCAAAAATTGTAACAATAAAGTAATTGCCAAAAACGTTTCCACTATAATCAATATGGTAATAACCATTGACCGACAAATGTGTCAACAGCCTTCCCTAAGGCGGCCACCACCTATCCACACACCTGCTTAGGTTTCATAGTAAGTAATGGTTCTTACAACAAACAAAATGTAATTATATATATAAGACATATAACATAAATTTAATAACACGGGCTTGGATTTTCAGAGAACAAAAAAATCTGCATTTTGTCTTCACGAAAAAAGTTCCATAAGATCACTAATACAGGTTTCAATAGCTTTAACCACTTTCAAAGCCTCCTCCCCACTTGTAACGTTTCGGAGAGCAGCATGATGTGCTAAAAAAAGAGAGACCTCAATATTGCAGTACATGAACATACCTATAAGATTGGATCATTAGGAAGGGAAAAGAAAATGAAATGTAACATTTCAGAATTCTTCTCCGTATTGATTTTTGTTTCTTCTTGGCCATCTAATTTATCCTACAAAAAGATAATATAGCTGCAACAAGAAAAAGTGGATCACAAATTATAATATATGGTTGTAGTAGTGAACATAGCAAATTATATATTTACCTACAGTTTATGCAGCCTAATACCAACTATCATGACCCTGATTTACACTTAAACTTCCAAAGCACTAAGCTGAAGGGAAGGTGACCATGGTCAGTCTAAATTAATCATATGAATTAGGATTTAAATGAATAATGTCATTGTAAATATTTCTTTTTACCATATGAGATGAGAATAATTGTTTTTTTTTTTTTTTTTGTCAATTTTCAATGCTCACTAAATCACTACTTGACTTAGGGTCAATTTTGGTTATAAGAGAATTTTAAACCATAAGAATTGGCTTATCTGAGACACTAAGCCCTATAATGAAGGTGTATGTGCGTTGTTGTTTAATGTTGGAGATGCCCAACCATATAGTTCAAACGACGACATCGAATTTTAAACCCTATAAATTGGTTTGTCCAAAGCACTAAGCCGAAGGGAATGAGACCATGGTCAATTTTCAATAATCATAGGAATTAGGGTTTGAATGAGTAATGTCATTATAAATGTTTCTTTTTTGGTAATATGGGACGAGAATAATTGTTTCTTTTTTTTCTTTTCTTTTTTGTTGATTTTCAATGCTCACTGAATCACTACTTTACTTAGGATGAATTTTGGTTATTAGAGACTTTTAAACCATAAGAATCTGATAAACTAAGCCCTATATTGAAGTTGTGTGTATGTTGTTTAATGTCGGAGATGCTCAACCTTATGGTTCAAAAGATGACACTGACGTTTAAACCCTACAGATTGACTTGTCCAATGCACTAAGCTGAATAGACCATGGTCAATTTTCAATAATCATAAGTAATAGGGTTTGAATGAGTAATGTTTGTAATATTTCTCTTTTGGTAATATGGGATGAGAATTATTATTATTATTATTTGTCAATTTTCACTATTCACCGAATCACTACTTGGCTTAGGTGAATTTTAGTTATAAGAGACTTTTAAACCATAGGAATTAGCTGATCTGAGGCACTAAGTCCTAATTAAAGGTGCATGTGCATTGTTGTTTAATGTCGCAGATGTCCGGTCTTGTAGTTCAAATGATGACACCAACTTTTAAACCCTATAAATTGGCTTATCCAAGGCATTAAACCTACATACATTATGCTCCTCTGACACAGTAGAAGGAAGTAATGTCGAATACCTTTTATCTTCAAATTTTTCAGGCACTCTTAAAATGAGCTTTACAAAAGAGTTGTACAAAAAAAATCTCCCAACAAAAAATCACCCCTTCAAGTACTATATTTACAACAAAAAATATTTAAAAAAATATCAAAAAAAATAAGACGGCATATCCTCAAACCAACTCGGCAGCTCTTCAATAATTATCTCAATTTCTTCACCATCGTCATCATCATCATCATCATCATCATCTTCTTCTTCTTCTTCTTGTTTCCTTCTTTGAGGAACATTCTATCAACTTCTCTCTTTTATCTATTTTTTACAATATTTACAAAATGAAACTCACATACATTATGCTCCTCTAGTATAGTAGGATGAAGTAATATCAAATACCTTTTATCTTCAAATTTTTTAAGCACTCCTAAAATAAGCTTTACAAAAAAAAAAAAAATCTTCCAACAAAAAAACCACCCCTTCAAGTACTATATTTACAATAAAAAAATATTAATGAAATTGTCCTAAAAATAGGATGGCATATCTTCAAGCGAACTCGGAGGCTCTTCAATAATTATCTCAATTTCTTCATCTACATCTTTATCTTCATCTTTTTCTTATTCTCATTCCCTTCTTTGAGGAACATTATGTTATCTTCTCTCTTTTTTTACTTTCTTACAATATTTACAAAATGCAAATAGTATATTAAACTCATCTAACACAGTAGAATGAAGTAATGTCACTTATTATTTATCTTCAAATTTTAGGCGTTCCTAAAATGACTTTTACAATAAAAAAACTCCTAACAAAAAAACCACCCCTTCAAATACCATATTTACAATCAAAAATATTAACAAAAATGTCATAAAAATAGGACGGCATATCCTCAAGCCAACTCAGAGGCTTTTCAATAATTATCTCAATTTCTTCATCATTATTTTATTTTTCTTCTTCCCGTTCCCTTCTTTGAGGAACATTCTATCAACTTCTTTCTTTTTTCTCTTTCTTACAATATTTACAAAGTAAAGCTCATACATTATTCTCCTCTGACACAATATAATGATGTCATGTCAAATTCGTATCCGGCTTGTCTGCTTGACCAAGCGTTGCTGGGATCTTGCTTGTCGTTAAACCCCAGTGCAACACTTCACTAGTTTAAGATCCAAAGGCCAAAAATCTGTTTAGCCCAAAAAAAAATGCCAAACCCAAGACCCGACCCAATTTTTTATTCGCTCCCTCACTTTCAAATCTCAAACTCAAAGCCCAACGAACCAGAGAGAAAAAACTCTCCAAATGAACCATTCCGGCGAACTCATTCTAAAGCTCTATACGAACTACTTACAATCATGTTTGAATCTGCGGACTGTTCTTTTGATTGTGCTGATACTGGCTCGATTTAAGAGGTGGAGTTATTTGCTTCATTTCTTTTTTTTATGATCTGGGGAAAACTCATAAATTCTCAAGGAACTTGACTGAATCGACTTGATCTTGTATTTGTTGCTTTTTTTCTTTTCTTTTAAATCTGATTTTGATTTGCTATTTTTTTTAGATATGTTTGAGATTAACTCTTCTTCTTCTAAGTTTTGGTGATGGTTTTTTAATATTTTTTTATGAGATTTGAACCGAAGAAGAGTTAACCTTAGTTCTTATGAGATTAACTCTTCTTCTTCTAGGGTTTGTGATTTTAGGGTTTCTAAGGCTAATTATTGTTGTTAATCTCCAAGCCTTGGTTGTATTTCAGAAAACCATCACCAAATGCTTCCCTTTCTTATTCTTATGATTTTGTAGCTCCAAGACCACTTTTATAAGGCAAAACGATGTTGGTTTTGAGTAATGTTTTCTGTGTTTCAGAACCAGAAATGGTTGGATGGAAAACCACTAGTGTTTTGAAGCTTAGTCTACGAAGACCACAAATCCATCTGGATAATTGTTTTTTAGTCTGAAAAGCCATAAACCCAAGTTGTTGATGATCCTTTGGAAGGACTATACTAGCAAACCATGACTAAAGGGCTTTCAAATGCATGAATATTTATTACATCGGGTTTTCAAATGCTTGTAAGGTAGGTAATATGGCATTTCAAATCCATGTCTTGTTTTGCAAGAACTGTTTATGAAAATTATGGGTATGCAGGATATTGTATTTGCTTCAGTTATTGAGAATGAATGAGTTAATGGCTACAACTGACATTATTGTGGATGACTTGGGTGCTTGTGCTTGGCAACCTAAATGTGGCATGGAGTTTGATTCTGAACAAGATGCATATGATTTCTATAATGCTTATGGGGGAAGAGTAGAGTTTGGTATTAGAAGAGACACCTATAATAAGAATAAAAGTACTGGTGAAATGACTTCAAGGATATTTGTGTGTTCAGTGGAAGGTTTTCGAGGTAAGGACAAGCAAGATCATTTGATTAAGAAACCGAGACAAGACATAAGGATTGGTTGTCGGTCTCGAATGGTTATTAAGTTGAGTAGGCATCATTCAAAATTTTTTGTTAATGAATTTAAGGAAGAGCACAACCATCCTTTTGTAATACCAAAGTGTATCCATAGGTTGTCATTCCAACGGAAAATGTCTGCCTCGCAGGCCACTGAAGTAGAATTGGCAGAAGAATCTGGGATTCCTCTTAGAACTGCATATGAGTTAATGGGTAGATAGTCTGGTGGTAGAGAGTCTCTCGGGTATACAAAACAAGATCAAAAGAATTACCTGCGAACCAAGAGACAAAGAAATTTAGCATATGGAGAAGCGGGAAGTGTGTTAAGATATTTTCGAAAACAGAGTGTGAATAATCCATCATTTTTTTCAGCAGTGCAATTAGATAATGATGAACAAATAACAAATATATTTTGGGCTAACGCTAAAATGATACTTGGCTACGGTATATTTGGTGATGTTGTTAGTTTTGATACTATCTAGAAGACTAATAAAGAGAATCGGCCTTTTGCAGTATTTGTTGGATTTAATCATCACCAAGAGACCGTTGTATCTGGGGCAGTTTTGATGTACGATGAAACCACTGACTCGTTTATATGGTTGTTTGAATCTTTTTTAGAGGCAATGTCTAACAAGGCTCCGAGAACCATTTTTACAGATCAGGATGCTGCAATGGCTAATGTCATTTCATTTGTGATGCCTGACACATACATAGATTTTGTACGTGGCATATGATGCAAAATGCATTAAAGCATATAAAAAATGATATTAGGAGTGTTTTGTCAAAACTTATGAAAAATGTTGAGGATGAAGATGAGTTTCTAGCCACTTGGGACCATATGCTCGTTCATCAAAAGCAGGACAACAATTGATTGAGTATAATTTTTTGCATAAGGCGAAAATGGGTAAGGCATATGTTAGGTGGGCAAGGTCCGTTGAAATGAAGAGTACCCAGCTTAGTAAAAGCTTCAATAGAAGTTTGAAAGATTATCTTAAGTCGGATCATGATGTTGTACAATTTTTCATGCACTTTGAAAGGGTGCTTAATGATAAGCGGTATAAGGAGTTGGAAGTTGAGTATTCATTATGTCAAAAGTTGTCAAATGTGAAAAAGCTTCAATAGAAGTTTGAAAGATTATCTCAAGTCGGATCATGATGTTGTACAATTTTTCATGCACTTTGAAAGGGTGCTAAATGATAAGCGGTATAAGGAGTTGGAAGCTGAGTATTCATTATGTCAAAAGTTGTCAAATGTGAAAGTATCAGTTATGATGCTAATTTAGGTGGGAAATACTTATACCCATACAATATTAGAGGAGTTTCAAAAGCAATATGTCGAGTCACTTGAAGTGTACATAAAAACTTGGGTTGAGGATGGTGTACATTTAGTGTATACAGTGGCAAGATATGGTCACTCTAGGGAGTGGCAAGTCACGAAGAAGAAAGACAATATTATATCTTGTAGTTGTAGGTTTTTTGAAATGAAAGGCATCTTGTGCAGTCATACGCTAAAGGTTCTTAAAGATGTCATGAATATTATGGAACTTCCTAACCAGTATATCCCAAAAAGGTGGACAAAGAAAAGCAAGGGTTGAAGTGTGCAAGACATGCATGGGCATGACATTCAAGTAGATTCTAGATTGCAACAAACAACTTGGTATAGGTCATTGTGTTCCATCTTCACACGGATATCATCTAGGGCTTCTGAGAGTGAGGAAACATATAAAATGGCGGATGAGAAAGCTAAGAAATTGCTCAAAGTTATTGAAGACATGTTAAATTTGTAAATTGATGGTATGGTGCAAGATAATGACAACCACAACTCTCCTATCACATGCGAATGAAATGTTTAGGCACATTGCTTGGACAATGCAAATGGCGTGCAAGCAAAGGGATTAAAGAAAAAAGCACCTCCCACCCATCGAGGAAGACGGAGAATTAAAAGTCATTTGGAAATGGCTTTAGCAAAGAAAAAGAAGTCATCTAATCCTCCTTCATTAGAGGTAAAATGTTATTTACCATTGAACTTACTTAAGGTTTGATTAAAATTTTGATAATGTTAATTTGACATGTTATAGGGCACTAGTATTCCGACACATATTACTCAAACGGATGTTTATAGTTTCTATCCTCCACCACCCTCTCAGTTGTCAGAGGTATTGTTTTATTCATGCACAATTGAAATATATTTAACTTTAAGTTCTTTGTTTTCATGATATATAGTTTAATTTGAATATAACATACAGATACCTATCCACACGCTTAATACGGGTGGAAACAACTATATTCTCAACTGATGTACCATTCATATCCTGTGAGTGTTTGTAAATTCATTTGTATTTATTTGCAATGGTTTTATGTTGTTTTAACATATTTATTTTCTCAGGGGCTTTGGCTCTTGTGATTTCGGTGGTGAAAGTTACATAATTACATCATGGTTGATCGTGCTTGAGTAGGAGGAAGAGGTCAAGATGATGGTACTATCTTGTTTTCTGTTAAAATTCTGTTATGCATACTAGAGTTGTTGATTCACTTTCATATCTGGGTACCAATAGAGTTGTTAAATATTTCCACTGTTATTGGTGCTTAGTCTGTAGAAATTGGACTTGCTTATCTTGTTTCTAAACTCAAATGTTACTTAGGTTCTTTTGATTTTGATCAATCTACTTTAATTCTTTTCAAATGTTCCAGTAGTGGGTTATGATTCATCTTTGGATTTGAATGGTTAAATTGTTGCCTGGACTAAAAACCAATAACTTTGCGTAACATATTCATCTTGGTATGCATCTAGTTTAATTGGCTCAACCTCACTCTTAAGCAAGTCCAATTGTCATCTAGGTCCTCTTGTCAGTGAGCTTTCTTGCTATTTTTGGTTTTGCTTCATGGTGCCCAGATCAATTGACATGGAGATACTCTATGTGTAGGTGCTCTATATATGTGGATTTTCATCTATAACAACAAAAGTTGATAGCTTCTAGACATTTTTTGGTTAAGTAATGGAGATACTCTATGTGCAACAGCAAAGGGAAACTTGGAGTGTATTAGAGCTTCTAATTCATTTTTTAGTTAAGTAAATAGTAATGCAAAGTTCTTGTTAGTTAAAGGAATAATTATGCAAAATTAATTTTTGGTTATGTGAATAGTGATGCAAAGTTCTTGTTGGTTAAAGAAATAGTGATGCAAAATTAATTTTTTGGCTATGTAAATAGTGATGCAAAGTTCTTGTTGGTTAAAGGAATAGTTATGTTGGTTGTGTTAGTTATTAGTCTTGATAAATAGTGAGCTTTTTTGCTATATGCATTTTTCAGTTGAAATTCTATTTTGGAGATGAGTACAAGCGTGACTTTCATAATCTGTAAAAGTGGTGGAAATTCTATTCACATTATGTTTCTCCTTCAGACATGTGTTTTTAGTTCATATCTTGAGTGTTCATATGAGCAGTGTAAGCACGGGATTTCATTCCCTAGAAAATCTCACATGATTGTTAAGAGTCGTCACATATTCATTCAGAAGGAATAAGTCTCCGGGAAATGTTGGATAAGGACTTGGTCTCTGATCAAAGATCATGGTAAGAGGTTCGGTTAAGTTCGGGGAAAGGGAAAGGCACCCCGACACTTCCACATATAGTGGTTCTCTACTTGTTAGGTTTAAGCCAAAATTAGTCTTAATGTTAATCAAATGTCAAAGTGTTTAATTTAATTCTAACCGAAAGAAATAAAAGCTAACTATGGTCGAACCCGTGTTGGGTTGCTATGTACTCACATTAGGGGTGAGCTCAGACCGAGCGTAGTTCTAGCACTTGAACCCGTGCTAAGGCTAAGAGATGTATGTGTGTGCACCAAATGTGGCTAATGGGCCTAATCCGGCATATTAGGGTTTTGCTTAACCAGGGTTGGTCAATGTGCAAAGTATGGGCCCAGTAGGCCGAAGAGTAATCCGATAGACTAGGGTTTAGACCCGGTAGGCTAAGGATAAAGGCCGGAGGCAAAGGGGTGTGTTAACTCGGGGTTAGGGTTGCTAACCGGGGTCAAAAAGGGAGTTAACCATGATTAAAAAGTCCAAGAATGTAATTTTTTTGGTATTTTATATTTTTTTGGATTTTTAGGGATTTTTCTAAATTTTTGTGGAATTAAAAAGTGCTTAACCATGATTAATCGGGAGTTATTTTAACCATGATTAAGGGTCAAAGTTAGACAAAATTGGGCCCAGAAGGTATGACAGGGCCTAGAATAGTCTCCTACCAGGTCTGGACCTTACACAAAGTCCGAGATTAAATATTTACAGAAGGCAAAAGATTACCTTTGGTGGCTGCCCGAGCTAAGCGCTCGGGCATCCACAAAACAAAGGGCACCTGGCGAGAATTTATGGGAAAAGTTATTTCATTGTCTCTCCCCATATGATATCTTTCCCCTTTAAAAACGCCACATGCCCATTGTTTTGTGGAGCCCGAGCGCTTAGCTCGGGCAGCCACCAGAGGTACCTTTACAGAATGGAGGTAATCCCTTGGCTCACTGTCCAATGTTTTGTCGGTACCTCGGAAGAATGCCTGCAACACCAGTAGGGCTGTCAACGGATCGGATTCGGACCGGATCTGCCTAGATCCGAATCCGATCCGATTAAGAATCCGACTGATCCGAATCCGATCCGAGATCCGTCGGATCATGAAGTAACCAATCCGAATCCGATCCGATTATATATCGTCCGATCCGATCCGAGTAGGGTTATTTTTTTTATAAAAAAAATCTATTTTAATAGTAAAAAATCTAATAATAGTTTAATTAATACTAATTAATGTTAATTTTTTTAAAAATTAATATTTTATACATAGAAAATCTAAATAATATATTAAAAATAATTAAAAATTATTATTATTATCGGATCGGATTTTAATCGGATCGGATCACCCTATATCCAGATCCGATCCGATTATAATCGGATTCCACCGATCCGATCCGAATCCGATCGGACGGATCACATATAGGGTCCAAAGTCCGGCTAATCGGATCGGATTCAGATCGGATCCGGATCATGATCCGGTCCATTGACAGCCCTAATGTTACACCAGGGTCCCAGACCTCCTCAAATGAGACCTTTCTCATTCAAACCCTAACCCCAACTCAAATGACTCCTAAGAATAGATTCCATAGATTCTTCCCTCTCCTCCTCCTCCTTTCTCTCTCTGCTCTCTTCCTTTACTCTCACTATCACTCCTCTCTTCATCTCTTCGCTTCTAACACCTTCAACCCTAACGGTTCCCCAACCCATCTTTCTCTCTCCTCCTTCAATCTCCTTCCAAACCCTAATTCCATTTCTCCCAATTTCACTCTCACCCTCAAAGTCCTCGCATTCGATCGCCTTGATTCCCTCTCTCGGTGTCTGCGTTCTCTTGCAAATGCTGATTATGGCAATGATCGTGTGAACCTTCACGTATTCGTTGATCATTTTAAGGAACTTGATTCAAGAACTGGGTCTGGGATTCTGGACAAAAAGCTCGAGGAATCGCATCAGATTTTGGATTTTGTTGATGGGTTTATGTGGAGGTTTGGGGAGAAATTCACGCATTACCGGACCGGGAATGTTGGCTTGCAGGCGCAGTGGTTGGAGGCATGGTGGCCTAGTTCGGATGATGAGTTTGCTTTTGTTGTGGAAGATGATCTAGAGCTTTCGCCACTTTATTATAAGTTTCTAAGGGGTTTAATAGTTCATTATTACTATAATTCTTCAAATTTCAGTCCTTCGATTTATGGGGTGTCACTCCAACGGCCGAGGTTTGTTGCAGGTAACTTTTCTGGTTTAGATTGACTGTTCTGTTTTCAGTTTTATCCTCCAATTATCGAAATTTTGCAGAAATTGTTCTATTTTTTCTCCATTGCTTTTGGTGTACATTTTATCCATCTATTGGTAGAAATTAGCATTCCGTTTGCTAAATTAAGATGTTGTATAAAAAAATGTGGAGATTGGAATATCAATGAATTTTGTTTTATAGGTTTTTCAGGATGGTCTATTAATCTTCTTCAGAGTATGTTTTGACTTATTTAATGTTCTAGGAAGTAGAAACACAGGAGATGTCACGGATGGCGATGTAGGTAATGAGATTGCTACTCATAGAAAACATTAGTATAAGAATAGTGAGAGTTGGGTACATCTATTAACATATATTACCGAGAAAAACCCTTTTATATCATTGAAGTTTCATGTCAGAGAGGAAAATCTTGAACATATATTTTCATTCAGCACAGAGAGTAATACGGAGTAATCTATTTGTACTATGTCCTGGTCATTTCATGATCGATGGGTCTCCCACATAGAATGTGGTTGTTGAGGAACAGGATTCCACATTGGATTGGTTTTCACTGGTTTATCTAGTAATTAGATCCCCTATTCGTGTTTCTAGTGTCATGTCCGCTGTGATCTTCCAGCCAATGGCAACATCATTAGAGTTCACTACCCATATCAACAATTTAGGTGGCGTTTGGATTGGATTGGATTTTTTTGGCCAAAAATCAATTCTGGTAAAATTGATTGTATAGAAATTAATGGTCAAATAATCAATCATTTTTCCAAATAATAGTGTTCGGAGAATACGAAGTTAAGAGACTCACCTACGTATTCTCCGAACACTATTATTTGAAAAAATGATTATTTGACCATTAATTTGTACACAATCAATTTTATCATAACTGATTTTTGGCCAAAAAGATCCAATCCAAACGCCCCATTAGTTTCAAATTTTTGGCAAACCTTACACATGCAGAATCTTCTATTTGCAAGCTTTTGCATCTGTGGAACCTTCCTGTCAAATATTAATGTCTTCTTCTTCTTTATCAGTGCTCATCCCAACTATTTGGGGTTGACAATAAGTATCATCTTCTTTCAGTTACTTGAGTTTCAATCATGTGGTGAAGGATTTAATCGCAGGTTGCCTTTTGATTTCATTAAATGAGCGACTAGTTGCGTAAGGGGAAGTTATTTTCATTCTTTAGAAGTCTTGAATTGATGATTTCTAGGAGCATAAACAAAAGAGAGGACGTACCCACTCATCAGGCTGGATAAAATTAAAGAATATTATAGAAATCCTACTCATTTTTAGGACTAGAAGTATGAAAATTGATAGCCAACTCACCCGTCATACAATTTCAATTCAAACGGAAAATGTCATAGAACACAATTCAAACGAAACAAAAAGACATGGAATAAATAAAGGAGGATTTCCAGTTCGAATTGCCACTAGTGAGGCACTCATTTTATTATAGCAATATTGAAAAGCTTTAACTACCTGTTTGGAGTTGGAACACATATTGTTTGTCCTACCAGCCTCATGAGCATGTCATATTGTGGGAACATTGACATGGAAAATAGATGTAATAGTACTTTTTACCTAAGTAGGTACTCTAGAGGAAGGGGCCTCAAATGGATTCATGTATTTCATCTGATGGTTGATTTATCCTCCACTAAGTTAGGGTGCAATTAGTGTTGTGGGCGAAAAGTACCAATTTTTTCGATGTTTAGTGTCTCAAGGCATAGCCGGATTAGCACTTTTAGTATTACTTAATGTAGTCAAAGACCGATTCTCCTAGTTAAGACCTCCAGAATAGTGAATGTAAACCTTGAGGTATTGAGGCACTGAGGCTTGAGCCTTATGGTCTCTCATCTTTGAATAAAAATTGATTAGAATGAGAAAACTCTGTAAAGATTCGAAAAGTACCAAAAGATTTTGGGCGGACATTCACACACACACACATATTTGTATATATAAAATAATATAAAACTGGTTTAGCCATTGTAACAAGAAAATAAATTTAACATGCAAGAAAATGCAGCAATTAAGAATTTAAGATTTATCTTTTCCTTCAAATGCATAATTAAAAAAAATTATTTGTGGTCCGTCAATTCATATTGTGAATTCCAATTCTAAAAAACAATCATAAAGAAATCACTAAAGTACCACATTGCAGGACAGTGGCTCTGAACCAGTTCAACGTTTACTGGACAATCATTTTAATTGTTAATTTTGTTCTGTAAAACACTAAAACAAGGGTGCAACTTTGAAGACACCTTAAAAGATCACCCATCCTAGTACTACTCTCGCCTAGGCACACTTTGTTGCGGAATTATGATAGGATCTGGTGTACCTAGAAATGGTATGATTGGAGCCTCTACAGTCTTGGTAAGCATATGCATTTTTTACCAAGCTGAATGGTTTGTGCTGTTTCATTTCCAGTAGAATGTGCGAATCAAATTTTATTTCCGGTCAGAACTTAAATTTTATATGTACATCTTTTCTGTTAAACTATTTGTGCGTAAAACATTTTTCACCTATTGGCACTTATCACTCTTGGTATGCCCATCATTTTATTAGAATCTACACCATCTTTTCACCCCCTAATCCTTTGAGTTGGAATCAAAACACAGGTAAACACGGAAACAAAATTCAGTTGGATAGTGGTACTCAACTTTTCTTGTACCAGCTGGTTGGCACTTGGGGTCAGCTTCTCTTTCCGAAACCCTGGAAAGAGTTCCGTCTGTGGTATGACACACACAAGGCCAAGAGCATCAAGCCTATTCTGCAAGGGATGGTAATTTCATTCTTCTTTCCATCCCTTTTTCAGTTTGGCAGACCCGACACTGGGTCATGTCTCTTTTCATTTGAGTTATCACTATCAGAAAAGCCTGGCAAAGTATGTCTCAGCCCGATGAGCTGTAATGTGTATAAACTTGACAAGTGATGACCCATATGCACCAGCCATAATGATCCCTTCCCAATGTTCTCATACTCCAGCATTTTATTTGCAGGTGACAACTGGATGGTACAAAAAGATGGGAGAAAGAATATGGACTCCTTGGTTCATTAAATATATCCATTCCCGTGGCTACTTTAATATTTACACCAATTTTCAACATGAAAGAGCACTCAGTGTCTCTCACCGGGATGCTGGTGTTAACTATGGGAAAACAGCTGGGCCAGATTCATACTTATTGAATGAAAAATCTCTCGATTTCGATCTTTTGCAAATGCAGCCTCTGAGTAATCTAAAATGGTATGATTTCTGCTTCAGAGAAGTGCTCCCTGGGAGAGTTGTGAGTAGCTTCGATGAACTTGTGTTTGTACTTTACTCTCCGCAGAAACAGAAAACCACTATACTGGTGAGCCTGTTTAGAGTATCCCAGACAGTCACAAGAAACCTGCTGTGTCAATTTGAGAGACTGGATATTCAGAATTACATCTTGGTGGGCCCCCAGTCTGACTTCCTACTTGATCTTGCGAGGAGGGGACATCTTGTGGTCAATGCAGACAAATTGCTCAACAGTATCAGAGGCTATAAGTTGATGGGTTTTCAAGGATCAGATGTTGAACTGGTCAAGGAGATTCTGGTTAAGGCCTATATAATCAAAAAGTGCCTAGAGTCTAGGCACAATTCCTGGGTGATTGACGGAAACGTGCTTCCAGTCAGTAGTGATGCATTTTCTGATGTGAGCGATCCCTCCGATTTGTACGCCGCAAAGGACTTGGAGTTTTTGTTTGTTAGAAGCTCGGCTGCTCTATCTGAGATTTGGGTTGATGGTTTTATTTCCAAGGTTGCAGCCATGGCTAATTCCTTGCTGGGTAGAGAATCCCTTTCAAGAGATTGCATGAATTTTGGGTGCTTAGCAGCAAAATCCTTGGAACAAAAGGGTGTAAGGATTAAGATGGTTGATGAGTTGAGTTTTGGTGTGAAGATTGGTATTGATTTTGCTAATCAAACTTCTTTGGGTGATGGAAAGAAGATAATTTTCTGGTCGTCTGATATGGGTTTGGATTTAACTCAAAGGAGGCTTCAAGATTTGGGTATGTGGATGGTAGATGGTGACTCTTCTTGCACGGCTGTGGTCTGCCATCAGTCTTAAGATCTGATTTTGATGGCATTTGTAATTTTTCTTTTCTTCATTGTACTTTAAAAAAAAAACCCTTTTTGGTACAAAAGGCATTTGTATTTTTATTTTTTTTTACTTTATTTATTTGTACCTTTTTTTTTGTACAAAAGTGCCTAACTTTGACTTTTTTTTTCACCTGAAGGTGTTGAACCCATTAGTTACAAAGTTCTCCGTTTTTTTCAAAAAATCTCAAATGATACCGACACAAATTCATGAAGCATTCATGATTTATCAAAAAATTAACAACTTTCTTAAAACGTTATGAATTAAACACAGAATTTATCTTTTCTTTTAAATCTTGAATAAGTATTTAATATATGAAAAATAATTATGTAAAATTTCCGTAACTAGTATTCTTATTTTATTTTTTTCCTCTCTTACTGGACATTTTTTTGATTTATTTTTGAATTTTACCGATATTTTCTAAACTTTTCCCTAGATGAATAATTCTGAACCCGACTTGGTAACTATATGGTTGAACCCAGCTCTTCTATGAGGGTGTTGGCAAATTTTACTTTTAAGTTGATCTGTGTGAATAGTTGTTCATATTTAGTTCATTTGGCACTTGGAATTGGTTGAAATGTTGCTCTTTTCTGTTAGAATCCTAACTTTTGTACTTGGAACTATGTGAGGTATGAGCCATGGAGCATTACATCACACAAACATTGGAAAAACTTCTGCACAGTTGTAGTTTCTCAAAAGTTATTACAATGAAGAAACTGCTTATTGTACATACAAATGCAATAAGCAAATTTGAAATCAGTATTCCTTTTCCCTGTTTTTTTGGTGCATGTTTGATAATAAATAGTTTCATTAAGTTGTTTGGTTTGTGAATTTTGCTCTAGTTGTTGAGTTATTGTTATTCCTTAGGGTCCCTTTTTTTTGGGTCACTACCTTTGGGTCCCTTTTGAGACTTATAAAGCTTGACACTTTTATGGTAATTGTTAGGAAATTTGAGTTATTTTGTCAAGGTTTCTAACAAAATTAATTCTTATAGTCATGATGTGTTGAGGAAATTTGAGTTACTTTGTCAAGGTTTCTAACAAATTAATTATTGTCTTCATGAGTTATAAGTCTTATCATGAGTTATAAGTCTTACCATTTTTTATGGGATTTGAAGTCATTCATTTTGTTGCATTTGAAGTCTCATAGACATCCTACTGCTTGCTCCAATGGTAGGCTGTCGTCTCTCTTATTAGAGAAGTCATGGGGTCCATTCTTACTTGGTGATGATTTGCAAGAGCTCCACTCTCCACTGCCAATCACTAATTGATGCTACTAACAGTAGGTAAATGATATCCCCAACAAAAATTCAAAAAGAGTAGATGAAAAATAGGATACATTTAGTATTCAAAAGAAAATGCATATTATCAAATGACAAGATAAGTATCAGCAAAAGAATGGACTCTGGTCCGTTGAGACTTACAAAGCTTTGCACTTTGTCATGGTAGTTAAGAAATTTGAGTCATTTTTTAAGGTTCTAACAAAATTTATTCTTACCATGGTGAGAGTTCAAATCTTATTATTTTTTATGAGATTTGAATTCATTCATTTTATTGCATTTGAAGTCTTACGGGAATTCAAGAGATAAAGTGCACGAGACATCTAGTTCTCAAAAGAAAATACATATTGTCAAATGACAAAAATTACAAAAGTGTTGATCTTTATAAGTCTCAACAAAAGAATGAACCCCTATAGATCTTCTCATTTCATACCTTTTTTGACAGATTAGTATGATACTTTTTTAGTGGAACTTGTAAACCTTACATTAAGGATAACTAAGGCACAAAAAGAGGCAGTAGAGGAAAAAAGTAAGGACTGCTCGTCCATTTGACTTCTTTTTATAGAGTTAAAAGGGATAAACTATATAATGGTTGGTCAACAAGGTAAAGGAAGCCATTGCCTACACGGATAGTGCTTGTTAGGGCTGGTTAACGAACCATCCTGCTTGTGAACTGCTTAGAGCTCGAACGGCTCGAGCTCGCTTGTTTGTTTACTATACGTGCCAAGCTCAAGCTTGATTTTCGAGTTGGTTACTTGGTTTAATTAACAAACAAGCTTGAACAATCCACTACTCAACTCGATTATATATATATATATAACCTAATAAAATACTTAAATATACTTACTTCATTTAAATACTAAACTAGGTATATTTAGTTTATACTAATTTTACATGATTAGAATACCATCTATACAATTATAAACCTATACTAAAAATTTAGGTAATGGAGTATTTTATTTACCTATACGATGATAAAAAAAAAGTAAAATTGCACCTATTATAATAGTTATATCTAATGAATCAAGTTGCTCATGAATTGCCCGAGCTCATGCATTAAAGCTCAAGCTTGATTTTTTAGCTTGTTTAATTAACTAACAAGCTTGAACAATCCACTACTCGGCTCAACTAGTAGGCTCGATAACACCCTTAGTGCTTGTTCAACTTGCACCCATACCATAATTAGTAATTCCACATACGGTAAAAATTTGGTATGGAAATTAATCAAGTATAATTAATTTAGAATAGTCATTCAGTAGTTCGTTTAAAATTTGACAAAAAAATGCAAAACATCAAAAGTCTTACAAGAATTCAAGAGACAAAGTGCACGATATATCTAGTTCTCAAAAGAAAATACATATTGTCAAATGACAAAAGTTGCAAAAGTGTTGGTCTTTATAACTCTCAACAAAAGAATGGACCCTTATAGATCTTCTCATTTCATACCTTTTTTGACAGATAAGCATGATACTTTTTTAGTGGAACTTGTGAACCTTACATTGAGGATAACTAGGGCACAAAAAGAGGGAGTAGAAGAAAAAAGAGGATTGCTCGTCCATTTGACTTCTTTTTCATAGAGTTAAGAGGGATAAACTACATAATGGTTGGTCAACAAGCTATTTTTTTTAATTAATTGATAAACACTAAATTCTTTTTAAAAAAATTAAAAGAGCATTTTTTTTTTTGGGATGTCATGTGACTCACATGAAAGCTTGAGTTAAAACTTAAAACGTAAATAATTATGTTAATGTATACTAAATATATTTTACAAAAAAAAAGTATACTAAATATATAATATAAATTTAACTTTTAAAGGGTATTATTATAAAATTAATCGAGTCAAGCTGAGCTAAGCCACCTATTGTTTAGGCTCGACTTGTTTATTTTTCGAGCTCACTTTTAAGGCTCGGGTTGGCTCAACGAGCCCAAAGTAAAAGCTCAAGCTCGGTTTATTTCAAGTCGAGCCGAGCTAGCTCGGCTCGTTGACACCCCTACTACATGGATAGTGCTTGTCAGGGCTGGTTAACGAACCATCCTGCTTGTGAACAGCTAGAGCTCGAACAGTTCGAGCTCGCTTGTTTATTTAATATACATGTCAAGCTCAAGCTTGATTTTCGAGCTGGTTTAATTAACAAACAAGCTTGAACAATCCACTGCTCAGCTCGATTATATATATATATAACCTAATAAAATATTTAAATATACTTACTTCATTTAAAATACTAAACTAGGTATATTTAGTTATACTAATTTTACATGATTAAAATACCATCTATACAATTATAAACCTATACTAAAAATTTAGGCAACACCGTATTTTATTTACCTATAAGACGATAAAAAAAAGTAAAATTTGCACCTTTTATAATAGCTATATCTAATGAATCAAGTTGCTCATGAACTGCTCGAGCTCATGCATTAAAGCTCAAGCTTGTTTATCTAATGAACAAGTCAAGCTCAAGCTTGATTTTTTAGCTTGTTTAATTAACAAACAAGCTTGAACAACCCACTACCCGGGCTCGACTAGTAGGCTCGTTAACACCTTTAGTGCTTGTTCAACTCGCACCCATATCATAATTAGTAATTTCACATACGGTAAAAATTTGTTATGGAAACTATTAGTATAATTCAAAATAATCATTCAATAGTTCGTTTAAAATTTGACAAAAAAATGCAAAACATCAAAAGTGTGGTACTAAAATAATTTGAGTATAATTCGGGCCAAAATTCAATAATTCGGTGTATAAAATTGCACATATGAAATTTCTAAGAGATTTTGTTAAATCTTTAACTTCGGATTGCAAAAACATAAGTGCAGTCGGAGATTGAGAGAGTTATACTTAGAAGGGAGATTGAGTGGTGACGTTTATTGGTGTTGAAAAGGTTATACAATCGGAGACTCGGTCCTTGACTGTTGGCGGCTGCGGTGTCGTTGTGACGACTATTAAATAGTTAGGGTTAAGGATTTGTTAGAGAAAGAGTGAGAGAAAATGAGGAGATTGAGTGGTGGCCGGTGAGCGCTTCAAGGCTAGTGACTGACGGCTTTAAGTGATGCAGTGCCCGATGAGGTAAAGACTTAATGTTACGGATTGAGGGAGAGAATGAAATCAATAGAAAAAGCACATTGTTATGTACAAGAGTTCAAATTTTGGGTACTTACAAGAGTTCAAGAGTTCTCCACAAGAGTTCTCCACAAGAGGTTAAGGAAGGCAACTAAAAACTGTTTAAACATATTTGGCCGGCCAAGATCAATAACAACACTAAATAACAACACTAGTGATAAAAAGATACATTGTTTGGTAAATGGTAATGACAAAATTTTATAAAGATAAAAAATGACATGGAAGGAGATAATAAAGAAAGATTGCCGTTACAAGATTCCATCAAAGTAAAATAACAAAATAGGATTTATGTTAACCCGAAATAACTAAGATTAGGCATCAATTAATGAATAATCATGTTATATATATTAAAATTTTAATGAGGATAATGCTAGCACCACTTTCTTTATTAATACACTCTCTTTATGAGTAGATAACCTTTCTCCTACTAAGACAATAACATATGTCTTCTCCTTATAGAAAGTGTGTAACATTACCTTTTTAATGAATGCTATTCGCCAGTAATGGTCTATAGATACATGCGCTCATACATAGTCCTTGTGTGCTTTAGAAATTACATGGAAACTCCAATAGACAGCCCTATTCTTATATCTATAATTCTTAAAATAGGGTATATTTTTAGGTATGTGAATGTATGTCTACTTTTCTTCTCAACTACTTTCTTATTTTTTGAACAAGTAAACAAAAAATGTGATAATGTTTTTGGTAAATTACATTGACCTCCCCTGAGGTTTGGTGAAATTTCAAAGACCTCCCCCTCTTGTTTCTGAAATTACACTGCTCTCCTCTGTCAGGCTTATGAGGTTCACACCGTTAACAAAGATATCCTTTGACAATTTTACCCCAATTTATTTACTCGACAAAACACATTGCTTTTTTCTAATATGCTTTAACTGTCATTAAGTTTCACCCACCCTTAAGTTAAGTGATTTAACTTTGGTTTTAAAATTGAATTAACACCTTTTAACTGTGGTTAAGATTCACTAACATGAGGTGTTAAAAAAATTAGTTTTTCTAAAAGCCAAGGTTAAATGGGTTTACCCTAAAGGTGGGTGAAACTTAACCACAATTAAAAAGTGTTAAAAATGGGGAGAGACATTAGGTTATTGAATCTTAACCATAGTTAAAGGGTGCTAAAAAATTTAATTTGTTTTTCTAAAAGACAAGGTTAAATGGCTTAAACCTAAGGTTGGGTGAAACTTAATCACAATTAAAGGGGGTTAAAATGGGGAGAGACATTGAGTTAGTGAATCTTAATCACAATTAAAGGGTGTTAAATTTTTTTAATTTATTTTCTTCTAAATACCAAGGTTAAATGACTTAATCCTAAGGGGTAAAACTTAACCACAGTCAAAGGATGTTAAAAGTGGGAGAAATGTGGCCATTTGAAAGGGGAAACACGTGGCCTAATTCCGAGTTCCTGTATTAGGCACCGACTAGAGGATTTGCGCTCCACCCGAGCTTACCAATCCCAATTAATAATTTCATTGCATTTGCTTACTTTTAATTTAAGATAGGTAATTTGGACATTTTAAAATGTTTAAATTATGACGTCAGCAAAGTCCATCCATGTAAGTAAGTAACTAACTAAAAACTAATAAAAAAAAGGGAATATGTTACAGACAACTAAAGTAGAGGGGAGAGCAGTGTAATTTCATAAACAAGAGGGGAGGTCTCTGAAATTTCACTAAACCTCATGGAGGTTAGTATAATTTACCCTAATTTTTTTTTATGGAGTCCACCACTTTTTTTTAAGGACTGCTAGTCACAATTGTGAGCGTGGTTTCGGGAAACCCTAAATTAAATCTCACGGGTTTATAATCGTCACCTATTCATTCAGAAGAGATAAGTCACCGAGAAGTTGGACAAAGTTTTGGTCTGCGATTTGAGATTAGGGTAAGAGGTTCGGTTAAGTCCAAGGAATGTGTTAGACACCCCGAGGCTTCTATTTTACAATGGTTTCCCACTTTCTAGGTTTAAGCAATTAATGTCAAGATTTGTTAAAATGCCTTAGTATTTAAAGTAAGACTAATTTAAGAAAAAAAAGCTAACTATGGTCAAACCCAGGTTGGGTTGTCTACGTACTCACATTGGGGTGAGATCAAACTGAGCGTAGTTCTTGCACATGAGCTCGTGCCAAGACTAGGGGGTGTGTATAAGGGTGACTAACAAACTAGTCCGGTAGATTAGGGGTTTGATTTACCAAGGTTGGTCAAGTGCATGGTATTGGGCCCGGTAGGCCATGGGTTTGGGCCCGGTAGGCCAAAAGAGGAGTTTGACCAAGGTTAGAGTTGCTAATCAGGGTTAGGTCAAATTAACCATGGTTAGAATTGTTAACTACAGTTAAAGAGGTATGGTCAAGCTTGGTAGGCTGAGATTGGGCCCGGTAGGCTAAGGATGAGCCCGGTAGACTAAGGGATTAGGTTCGGTAGGCCAAAACGGATTTAACCTATGTTAGGGTTGTTAACCGGAGTTAAATGAGAGTTAACCATGGTTAGGACTGCTAACCATGGTAAAAAGGTCAAGAAAATATGTTTTTAGTTTTTTTATATTTTTCTGATTTTTTTGGAGGATTTTTCCAGTGGTTAAGGATTGCTTAACCATGGTTAAGGGGAGGTCATCATGGTTAGGATTGCTAACCATGGTTAAATGACTGAAATAGACCATTTTCGAGTATCTCAGAATATTTTTGATTTTCTAAGTATTTTTCCAGAATTTGTGGGTTAAGGGTTGCTTAACCATGGTTAAAAGTTAACTAAATGTGAGTTTGACCATGGTTAAGGGGTCAGGTCAGGATTGGTCCCAGGGAGCATGACAGGGCCTAGTCTGGCCTCCTACCTGATCTGGGCCCTGTGCAAAGCCCATTAAAAGTGAAAACGATAAATAGAGGTAATAGAATTACCTCATTTACAGTTTTCTTTTTAACCAGACTTTGTAGGGATTTAACTGAGTTAGGGACAGACCCAGAGGGTTCTGAGACCACGGGAATGTAGCCTGAAGACCCTAGGCCTTTGGTGGGCTCAGGGAGAGGTCACATGAGGGCCCTACAGAGGGTTGAATACATCCTGGTCAACAGTCTGAAATAGCGGTAGATGGACTACCGCCATTCTGACAATTTTGGTTTAGGTTAAAAATAACCACGGTTAAGCCACTGGTTAAGGTCTGATACGACTAAGGAAGGTAGGTCAGGGTCTAAGGGTTACAACCATGACCTTGGATTAGATTAGGACCCACACTAACCATGGTTAAGAGAGCAGCTAAAGAAGAGAGTCAGAATGGCGATAGTTATTCTACCGCCACTACTGGGTTTGCCCAAAAATTGAAATTTCTCCAACCTGAACTAGACCAGGGCTTCCCTGGGGGGTCCCTCATGGACTAAGGACCCTCCAAGGAGTCTGTGGAGGTTCCCTGCAAAGGGTGGGGGGTGTGGCACCCAAGTTCTAAGCCTCAAAAGTCTCCCCCATGTCTATGAGGAAGGCAAGGGGGCCTGTCCTTCGCTGGACAGTAGTAATGCGGTAAAAGGAATGAAATGGGGACCCCTGGAACAGGACCAGGGGTCTCTTACAGTGGTAATAACAAAATAAAAATGAAATAGTAGGGGTAGGGGGGTCTACCCTCTTGGCTTGGATGCACGTAGTGGTGCTACAGGGGTTGCTGTGGTGAGTAGAGAAATAGCGAGGAGAGGTCTAGGGACACTTGTGAGGTCCTGAGGATGGTCTCAGGTAGAGGGTGGAGCTGCTGTAGGGTTGGAGTTAGGCTGCCTGTAGTGGAACAACACTATGGTGTGAGGAACTGGGAGTGTAGTGGTGCATAGGGATAGTGCAGGCTTTGGGGAAGCTAAGGTTGGCCTGAGAGGAGGTTTCAGGCGAGGCAGAGGCTTGGTAGGGCACTGGAGAGGCTGGAGTAAGGTTGGGTGGATTCAGACAAGGTTTCTCTATGGGTTTTTTGGAATCCTTTGAACCATGGAAGGGGTGGGGGATTTATAGGATGAGGGGAAGACCCTGGGGGTAATATGAGTATTACCAGAGGTGTGGGGAACCAACTGGAGAGGACCCAGGGTGGCCAGGAAGGAGTCTAATACGATTTATAGAAGATCAGGTAATAGTGGTAGATGGATTACCATCATTCTTGAAGAAGGTCAAATGGGAATGACGGTAATCCAATTACCATCATTTATGAACTTTGCCAGAAATGGGCCAACCCCTACATGCCTGAGCCGAAAGCACTGTAGCATTGCCTATTTTTGATAATGGCGGAAAATAGATTACCGCCATTATTCGAAATTTTGAAAAACATAGGTGGGCCCCATTGGGGTTGAGCTTGTATGGGCCCACAGGGGAGTTTAACCACGGTTTTGGGCTTGAAATGGGCTTGGGTGGACCCTATGGTTTGCCTAGAGTTTAACCATGGTTTACGTAGGGTTAGTATAAGTTTTAGGGTATTACCTAAGTTTGACTACGGTTTACCTAAGGTTGCTAGGGTTTACCTGTGATAAGCATGGTTAAAAATTTTAACCATAGTTAGGACAAGGATGTAAAAATTGCGTGCTTACAACAATTTTATTTTTCAACTATTTTTAAAACTCTAAAAACATGTGTAACACATGTCATTACTACCTGTTTAATCGATAAAGAACGCCTGGATTTATTCCAGTGAGTGTATCTCTCTTGGGGGAGGAGTGACTCGTGTTTTAGTCCTAGTGTGGCCGTTGAGTGCCCACCCTTGAGTTCTAGCCCCCTAACCCCTAACATAGATAGATAAATGATATAGCTGATTACCAAAAAATAAAAAAAAATTGATAAATTTTTTTTTTCCAAAGATAAAGTTATAGCTTCAATCAATCCTATAAGTAATAGGTAAAAATAGTGACACGTATTGCATATGCTTTTTTTTTTTTAGCTGAAGTTATCATGTACCTACGTTAGTAATCTTGAATCAGTTAGGCTATTAGGGGTTAGCATTGTTAGGTAAGTTCTTGCAACTCATACCCGAGAGGAGTTGATCCCCTAACCTCCCACATCTGGAGGCCATACCCCAACCACTGGCGCAAGAGGGCAAGGTGTATTGCATATGCCTTAAAGTTTGGAAAAGGTGAGACCAGGGCTAATATATATATATTTTTTCATATTAAAAAAAAAGGGAAAATTGAATGAAAAAGAAAATGAACATAACATTATCCTTTAAACAATAATATCCAGGGTCCCGGGACCACCCCACGTTTTCCCTCCCGGGTATTCCAATTTCCAAACACGAGCAGAAGCAAAGCAATGGCACTGAAGTAAATCTTTAATCAACAAAGGTGCATTCTTAGTCCATCACTTGAATAAAAAGAAAGAACGCGTGTGGGGACCCGCCAAAGAAGTTTTCAGATTTAAGTATAGAAGGCTATAGAATGAGTAGAAAATTCAAGTGGAGAGAGAGAGAAGAGAGAGAGAGGCTTTCTTTTTTCCTTTTTCCTCCTCTTACCTTTTAAAAAAGCAGAGCAGACTTCTTTCATCTTCTCTCTCCTATTTAAAACCCTCTCCTTCTTCTCTCCATTTCGCCGTCTCTCTCTCTCTCTCTCTCAATCCTAAAACCCCCATTTCTCTGCAGGTTTCGAGCTCCGTCTATCCAAGATTCTGAATCAGAAATCAATTTCTCTATCTTGCTTCCCATGATCTGTGAGTCATTTATTTCGATTTTTGTTACGTTCTTAGCTCCGGAAGATTGAAGAGATATGGTTTCACTTTTTGATTGTTCTTAAAACACCTTTTTTTTTTTTGGAGTTTGGATTGGTTTAGTCTAATATATTTTTCCTTGATTTCAAATTTTGAATGGATTGACTTCTTCTGGGGTATGGTATGAATCTGTTTATAGGTTTTACATTGAATGAGTTTCATTTGGTCAAGCCTTGAAAGTGTAGAATTTGTAAGCATTTCTCCGTTCTCTTTATGGAGGAGATTTTGTATGTTTCATTGACATACCTGTCTCTGGGAGAAAGTGAGTAATTTGGTTGGCAAGAGCCGAATGTGGGTGAGGATTACTGTATTTAGAACTAACAATACATATTGTTACGTGTGTAATTTAGCAAGTGGAATGCACATCTTTAGGGGTAGTTTAGTTGCTATTCTGTTTTCCATTCTGTTTCTGTTTTTGGTGTTTCTATTTAGTTGACGTTTCTGTTTTAGGAGTCTAGCTGTTGAGTCTTTAGGGGTCTGACTAGGCAAGAGAATAAAAGGGGTTGTAACTCTGTTTTGGAGAATCAATGAAGAAAATTCTATTCCTTTAGACATGAAAACGCAAAGAGGTCTCCTTCCTGGAAGAGTGAATCACTGTTTTTGCTGGTTTTTCTTGTTTTTTCTTCTTCCGAAATTGTGTTCTTATCATTTGGTATCAGAGTGTTTTTCTGGCCTATACCTGTGGGAAGGTCATGGCGGACGGAACTAGATTGTAAGAAGATTTATTTTGGAGAGTTCTCAACTTGAGAAAGTCTCTGCTGCATGCATTATATATATAAACAATTGAACATACAGTGTATTACAATAAGAACAGAATCAGAGCGTTTTTCTGGCCTATACCTGTGGGAAGGTCATGGTGGATGGAACTAGATTGTAAGAAGATTTATGTTGGAGAGTTCTCAACCTGAGAAAGTCTCTGTTGCATGCATTATATATATAAACAATTGAACATACAGTGTATTACAATAAGAACAGAAATAAGAATATTCTTTTATGTATACAAGGAAACCCAATATTGGAGGTTGCTGTTAAAGGATCTCTCTTCAATTAGAGTGATCCTTGCGGATATGAGGAGCCCCATATGGCATGTGACCAACTGTAGGAGATCTTGTTGCTAATACACCCCCACAAGAAGATGACATAGGTGACATCAACTTGGATTGAAGTAATCGAAAGCGTGGGGCATGAAGGCCTTCAGTGAAAATATTAGCCGGTTGCTCGGAAATTGGCACAAAATTGATTTCTAAGTCCCCTTGAGTAACCCGTTCTCGAACGAAGTGATAATCAATTTCTATATGCTTTGTTCGAGCATGAAAAATAGGATTTGCCGCCATATATGTAGTACTCACATTGTCACAAAATAATTTAATTAACGAGGAAAGATTAATGCCCAAATCATGAAGTACATAATGAAGCCAGATGGTGTCGGCTGTAGTAACGGCTAAGGCACGATCTTTTGCTTCGACACTAGAGCGAGAGACAGTTTTCTATTTCTTGCTATACCAAGAAACTAAATTGGGACGAAGAAAGGTGCAATAACCCGTCGTGGAGTGGCGATCATCAGCCCAATCAACATCAGAAAAGGATGTAAGAGCAAAGCTGGAACAAGGACGAATAGTCAAACCACGACCCAAAGTACCTTTGAGGTAGCAGAGTATACGTTTAGTAGCAATCAAATGATGCGTCGTTGGCTTGTGCATGAATTGACATGCTTGGGTGACCGCATAAGTAAGATATAGACGTGTGAGGGTGAGATATTGAAGAGCACCAACAAGTTGACGATGTGAAGTAGGATCCACAAGGGGAGTACCCTCATTAATCAACATCTTGGAGCGGACAACAACTGGTGTAGAACACAGTTTCACACCTTACTTATCATGCTTGGTCAGCAAATTAAGAGAATATTTATTTTGTGTGAGGATCAAACCCGAATCAGAGCGAGTGACCTCCATGCCAAGAAAGAAATGTAAGTCACCCAAGTTCTTGATATGAAAGGTGGAACCAAGTGTAGTGATGAAAGAACGAATGTGGTCCTCTAAGTCACCGACAAGGATAATGTCATCAACGTACAATAAAAGAACCAGAGTCCCAACAGCACTTTGGTGAATAAATATAGAACTATCTGCTTGACTACAATTGAATCCATGCGATAGAAGAAAGGTGCTAAACTTTTGAAACCATGTTCGAGGGGCCTGCTTGAGCCCGTAAAGAGCCTTATGTAGGCGACACACATGATCATGAAAAGCACCATCAATTGTTATTGATTATCAAGAAAAATTCGAGGAGTTGGCTAGTAGAACAGTGGGTCTGTTTGCTGAATTTTACTTGAGTTGTTTTATTAGTGGCCTTCGAGAAGATTTGCAACCTGGGGTACACATGTTTCGACCAACGTCTATTACGCAGGCCATTGGCCTCGCAAAACTTTTGGAGGAAAACATGGAGACTTGGACCCGATGTTATCGATCAGGTCTGGCCAAAACCCATGTACCATCAATTAGTTCCTTTTCCCAAAAGATACCAACACCGACACTACCATTCAATAACCTACCTAGCCTACCACCGATAAAGCGACTATCACCAGCTGAGATGCAAAAGAGAAGGGACTAAAGGCTATGTTACAACTGTGACGAGAAATATACACCTGGTCACCGTTGCAAAAGGCAGCAAATATATTTACTTGATGCGGGGGATACCATTGAAGTTAATGCAGGTGATGTTGAGGCTGAAGTTGCAGACGAGGAAGACCCATTTGATTCGGAGAAGGACCCGATTATCTCAGTACACGCCATCTCTGGATCTGTCTCAAGTCTCAACCTAGACTATGAGACTTAAGGGATTCATCAAGCACCAATAGATTGTAGTACTCATAGATTTGGGAAGTACTCATACATATTTGGATCCTGGTGTTGCAAAGAGAACTGGTTGTATTGTGCAAGCTAGCTCACCCATAGAGGTGTCAGTAGCTGATGGAGGAAAGTTAATCAGTAATGCGATGTGCAAGCGTCTTTGTTGGGTGATGCAAGGCACCACTTTCCAAATGGATGTGCGTTTGCTACCACTTGGGGGCTGTGACTTGGTCCTTGGAGTACAATGGTTAGTAACAATTGGCCCTATACAGTGGGATTTTTCACGCCTGCGTATGGAGTTCTTCCTCAATGGCACAAAGGGTTATGTCCAGTTGGTGGATCCTTCACGGATGGGAAAAATGATTAGTAAGGGTGGTACGGGTGCAGTGGCACAATTGTTCGCTTTAGATGCTGGAGGTGTTGCTGAGGTTGACAACTTAGAAATGACGGATCTGTTGTCTGAGTATGATGACATATTTGCAGAACCAGTGGGGTTACCCCTAGAAAGGTCCCATGACCATCTAATTCCATTATTATCGGGTAGTCAGCCAACTAATGTGCACCCATATAGATATCTCTATATCCAGAAGAATGAGATTGAATGTATTGTATGGGAAATATTGGAGGTAGGAATTGTTCATCCCAATGTGAGTCATTTTTCCATGGTTCAAAAACCCAAATACCCAACTTGACTCAAAAGTTAGCCGGGTTGAGTAACTCGGAAAACTCGAGAAAAACTCGACTCGGTCCAACTTAGAATATATATGTAATAACTTGAAAAACCTGGGTTAAAAGAACTTAAAGTATGCTGATTTTACAGCCTCAAACCTAAAAACTAGGTTTAACAGAACCCATAGTAGGTTGCCTTTGTAGACCGAAAAAAATATGATGCAAAAACAGTGTAATGTTCGAGTTTAGGTTTGAAAAAATGATAGAAATACCATTCTATGACTCGAACTAGTCTGGCGAGTCGAAAAACTCGCTTTGACTCGACCAGTCACCCGAGTAACTCGGCAAATAGTGTCTCCTTCGAGTTTTGAGGCGACTCGCCTAGTTTTTGAACTAGGCCTTTTTCTTCAATGGTTCTATTGGTTCGAAAAGAGGATGACACTTGGCGCATGTGTGTTGACTATCGTGCTTTGAATTGAATAACAATCAAGGATAGGTACCCTATTCCTGTGGTGGATAAACTTCTAGACAAGCTTCATGGTGCTGGCTTTTTCTCTAAGCTTGATTTTCGATCTGGTTATCACCAAATCCGAGTTCATGATGAAGATGTCCATAAAACAGCATTTCGGTACACACGAAGGACATTATGACTTTTTAGTAATGCCATTTGGGTTAACAAACACACCCTCAACCTTCGAGAGCCTAATGAACGAGGTATTTCGGCCCTACCTACGTCATGATGACATCTTGATATATAGTCGTAGTTGGATTGATCATTTAATGCATGTGCGGTGTACATTGGATATATTGCGAAAGCACAAGTTGTTTGCTAAGCGCTCTAAGGGCCTAATTGGGCGTCAAGAGGTGGATTACCTTGGCCATATTATTCCAGGTGATGGAGTAGCTGTTAATCCATCCAAAGATTGATAGCATGACTCAATGGCCTAAGCCAAAGACCCTCAAGGCGTTACGAGGATTCCTTGGCTTAACTGGTTACCATCGAAGATTTGTGAAGGAGTATGGGAAAATCAGTAAACCTTTGACAGACATGCTCAAAAAAGACTCATTCAAGTGGTCAAAGGAAGCAGAGCAGGCTTTTGAAGCGCTTAAGGTGGCCATGACAACCACACCAGTTCTAGCATTGCCGAATTTTTCTAAAACCATTGTGATTGAATGTGATGCTTCAGGTAATGGTATAGGAGGTGTGTGGATGCAAGAGGGCCGACCTATAGCTTTTACAAGCAAAGCTTTATCTAGGTGCAATTTGGGTTTATCCAAGTATGAAAAAGAAATGTTAGCCGTTGTCCATGCGGTCACTAAATGACGCCCGTATCTGCTAGGCCGACACTTTAACATTCAGACAGATCATCATAGCTTGAAATACTTGTTAGAACAATGTGTTGTTACTCTAGCACAACAAAAGTGGCTCACCAAGCTCATGGGGTATGATTATGAAATTGATTATAAGAAAGGAAGCGAGAATCGTGTGGCCGACGCTCTCTCACGCCAACAAGATGATGCTGACGATGCCACAACCATGGCTATCTCTAGTCCTCATCATTTATGGCTTAAAGATGTTAGACATGGACGGGCTGTAGATTTGACCTTGCAACATATTATAACGGACCTTAAACATGACCCAACAACTCATCCTGGTTATACATGGGATCAAGATGCCTTACATTACAAAGGTCGGCTTGTGTTGGACCCTACATCTTCCTTAAAAAATGAGGTCTTGTGGGGCTTTCATACCAGTCCCGAAGACATTCAGGGGTGCACAAAACTCAGCATCGGGTGGCTAGGTCCTTTTATTGGCAGGGCATGCGGCGAGATGTGCGTAGATTTGTTGCTGAATGTGATGTTTGTCACAGATGCAAGGGTGAAACAGTAGCTACACTGGGTCTCTTACAACCTCTGGCTATCCCAGATCATGTCTGGACTCTGGACACAAAATTTCAATGGATTTTATAGAAGGATTACCGTTGTCGTTCGAAAAAGTGTAATTCTCGTGGTGGTTGATCGATTAAGCAAGTATGCACATTTCATTGCCTTATCTCATCCTTACACTGCAGCATCTGTAGCCCAAGCTTTCATAGACAATGTTTTCAAGCTCCACGGAATGCCATGAGCTATTGTTAGTGACCGCGACCCTGTGTTCATCAGTCGGTTTTGGCAGGGATTCTTTCACTTACAAGGGATCCAATTACGAATGAGTTCTTATCACCCTCAAACCGATGGTCAAACGGAGGTTGTTAACCGCTGTTTGGAGACATATCTCAGGTGTGTCATAGGGGACAGACCCAAACATTGGGTAAAATGGTTACCACTCGCTGAATGGTGGTACATTACAGCATTTCACACATCAACAAATTGACCCCTTATGAAGTAGTGTATGGCCTGCCACCTCCAACAATTATACCATAAATAGAGGGAGGGTCAAATGTTGATGCTATAGATAGAAGCTTATCTGCCAGAGAAGCAGTTATCCGGCTTTTGAAACAAAATTTGGAAGGAGTTCAGAACCGTATGAAACAACAAGCGGATTGCCATAGGTTAGAGCGAGAGTTTGAAGTGGGTGATTTAGTGTATCTTCGCTTACAACCGTACATGCGAACAACTGTTGTAGTCCGCCATTCCATGAAATTGTCCCCTTGATATTATGGACCTATGGTCGATATCCCATTGTTCAATGGATTGGAAAGGTTGCTTACAAACTACAGCTCCCACAAGGCTCTCGCATACACCCAGTGTTTCATGTTTCTTGCTTGAAGAAAAAGTTGGGTGAACAGGTTGTTCCACAAAGGGCTCTGCTAAATATTGAAGAAGATGGTATTATCAAGATTGAACCTCTTACCATCGTGGACCGTCGAGTGGTTAATAAAAGAAACCATGCCGTAACCGAGGTTCTAGTACAATGGGCATATATGGATCCAGCTGATGCCACTTGGGAAGAATGGCCAAAGTTGTAGGAGAAGTTTCCACACTTCCAACCTTGAGGGCAAGGTTGATCCCATGAGGGCAGGAATGTTACGTGCGTAATTTAGCAAGTGGAATGCACATCTTTAGGGGTAGTTTAGTTGCTATTTTGTTTTCCATTCTGTTTCTGTTTTTGTTGTTTCTATTTAGTTGAAGTTTCTGTTTTAGGAGTCTAGCTGCCGAGTCTTTAGGGGTCTGACAAGGGACAAGGCAAGAGAATAAAAGGGGTTGTAACTCTGTTTTGGAGAATCAATGAAGAAAATTCTATTCCTTTAGACGTGAAAACGCAAAGAGGTCTCCTTCCCGGAAGATGGAATCACTGTTTTTGCTGGTTTTTCTTGTTTTTTCTTCTTCCGAAATTGTGTTCTTATCACATATTTGTGGAGAACAGTTGAAATATGAATCTCCAGTAAGCTGAAGCTCTCATCCAAATAACACTAGCTATGAATCATAAATTGATATTTGAAATTGGGTTTTATTGTATTCTCTTTGTTTGTTAAAAAAGTGTCGAGAAATTTCAGACTGTTGTTTAGTGTGGAAAAATTAAATTTCCATAGGTGTGATATCCAAATTGAAAAATAATGGAACTTTCAGATTCTACTGACCCATGTTTTGATCTTATGTGCAAGACCCTTTGCCAAGAATATTTGATGCTTTCATTTATTTACCAGAGGTGTGATACCCAATGTTGTTGCTTTTTGTGGTTTTTGATGATGAACAGAGGACTTAGTTTGGAATAATGACGAGGGTAGGCCGTGATTTTGGAGATACGATGCAGAAAGAGGCAGTTCCGTCTGTTTCAGCCGACGTGAGCTTTGCTTCTAATCGATTTCCCAATTATAAAATAGGGGCTAATAATCAGATTATGGAGGCAAAGGAGGACCCGAAGATACGATCCATGAAGGAGGTTGTTGCACGAGAGACCGCCCAGCTGCTAGAGCAGCAGAAGCGTCTGTCGGTTCGTGACCTAGCCAGTAAATTTGAGAAGGGGTTGGCTGCTGCTGCTAAGTTGTCTGATGAGGTTGGTGCCTTCTGAATCTGTATTTGTTTTTCTGTGTTCTACTGTTGGCTTTTGCTTGTAATTATATACAGCCATTAGAGAATTTGGTTTCATTCATCTAATTTTATTTATTGATATATTAGTTTTTTTCAAATGAATGTAAAACCACATGAATACCAAATGATCTGTTTTTCTAACCGATATTTTCCTTTTCTGTTCTTCATTCATCCCAGATGAGATTTTCTTTTAAACTTCTACTTAAAATGGATGATTTTAAGCGACTTATAAGCGGGTGTTTCTTGGAATTCAGGCTAGACTCAGAGAGGCGGCTTCTTTGGAGAAACATGTTCTTCTGAAGAAGCTAAGAGATGCGCTTGAATCCTTGAGAGGCCGTGTGGCAGGTCGAAACAAGGATGATGTAGAGGAAGCTATCTCTATGGTTAGTTTGTATTTCTTGCTCATCTTTCTCCTCTTATCCAATAAATTGTTCCTTTTAACCTTCTGCATGTTGTAACACAACTAATTGGGTTAGGTTGTTATTGTATCTTTAAAAATCTTGGTAGAGTATAACTGCATTTGCATCATTGTGTATACTTGGGTATACAACCTTCTGTTTCAATTTCAAATTCCCAACCTGATAATGTATATTACAAGAATAGTAAAACCTAGCAAATGGGCCATGAAAGTTTGTTTATAAGTCTTTACCCTGGTTTTCTGTATATTACAATTTACAAACAG
Source organism: Tetracentron sinense (assembly GCA_015143295.1). Classification (NCBI taxonomy): domain Eukaryota; kingdom Viridiplantae; phylum Streptophyta; class Magnoliopsida; order Trochodendrales; family Trochodendraceae; genus Tetracentron; species Tetracentron sinense. Next base: position 36,710,393 of record CM026563.1, read on the forward strand.
TGAATATGTTTGTAACCATCTATTGTGAACTTTCATTTTGATTCAACTTGATACATAACTAGAGATTATGTTTGTAATCATCTAGTATGAACTTTCATTTTGCTTCTGCTTGAAACATAACTAGGTTTTCTGTTCCAGCCTCTTGGAGTGCTTCTAGAGGTTTGCTTCACTATATAACCAATGCCTATGTAACGCATTCATTGTTCTGTTTCAAAATCTTGTTTCTATTAGAAGCTAGGCCCTGGGTCATTGTGTATAGCACATAGTTGCAGGGAAGCTATGTATAGGGTGGGTTGCTTGCTTCCTAGGAAGCTCACTTTCATCATGTCCCATTGGGTGGTTAGAGGGGGCTATATATGTGGGAAATGATGGGATATGCAACTTTACAGCCTAAGGTATAGACCTTGAGCAAGTATCGTTGGATTAGAATCTCAAACACCTATTTCTCCACAAATAATTCATGTAAGATAAAATATAACGTATGGCTGCCTATACTAATACAATGGGACTGAGATGCCCACATCTAATTTTGAAGGACTTTTTGAGCCTCACTTCTCGTTTCTCTCTTTCGTTTTTGCTTCTTGCTTCTTGTTTCTTTTTTTCGCTTTGCTTCTCATTTTCGCTTCTCGCTCTATTGTATAGCATGTTTTTTTTGATTGGTAAATCAAATATATTAAAGCATAGAACAGTTTACAGAGACGTAAACTAACTACAAAAGCAAAAGCAAAAAAAAGAATGAGAGCAATAACAAGCCCACAAGGCTACTAGGTGACCTCAACAATAAACGGCATCCCTCACTTCTTTGTCACAAAGAACTTATGGAGCTCCATACCACTTGTGGAGCTCCATACCTCTATTGTATAGCATGTTCCTGCACTATTGAAGACAAATGCATGTTTTAGATTCATTTTTAATATGTTTTTGGCCAGCACTAATCGGATGTGACCTACCATGTTTGCTTGGTAGGGTCAATGGTACTCGGTAACCATAGTTTACTTATATTGGGTAGTGGGTGGAAATCAGTTATTTTATTATTGGAACTTTTTAAGTATTTTTATACTTCTATAAGAGAGAAGGGAAAAGATGTTAAGGCTTGCTAATTTATCAGTTAGACTCCTATGATTATGATAGCATTACAAATTTTTTTTGGAACATTGCATATAATTGTATTAGATGGAGATAATATCAAACTTGAGCAAGTATATCTTAGGGTATTCTAATCTAAATAGGTCTAGAAAAGATTTCCATTGTACAACTAATTGATTGAATGTTAATGCTCAATGGCGAAGCCCTTTTGATTTTGAATATGATAGCTGAACCAGTAGGGCAAGTTGATTGTTCAAAAGTACTTACCATAATTAATATAATTTATTGTATTTTATTTTGGGTACTATATATTGTTTTTTCTGCTCCTCTAAGATATATTTTCTTTGAGGGAGGATCTGCCGTTAACATTTGTTTGGATTTTGCACATAATTTCCTTGAGTATTTTCTATGCAATATTTCTAGCAAAGTAAATGATCAATATGTTTAATTAAGCTCACTTCCTTCAGGTGGAAGCTTTAGCAGTTCAATTGACTCAAAGAGAGGGAGAGCTAATCCAGGAAAAGTCAGAAGTTAAAAAGCTAGCAAATTTTCTCAAGCAGGTAATGTGATTTTGTAGAGGTAATGGGTAACGTGATGATATTTTGAATTTGCATATTGATTCTTTAGGCAAATGTTTTTTTATATCTTGCATTTATGTAGTGAATGTATTCATGGTTCGAAATGTTGATAGGCGCATCAGTTAGGTGAATTTAAGATACGTGTCAGGAATATGCTTGGATACACCATAAAAAATTAAGATATGTTAAAAACGTTTAGATATGCAAGAAAAAACTTGGATATCTCGCATAAAACTTCTTTTGATGCAAAGATAGTCTCAAAACAAACTAAAGGAAATCCTACAACTACATTTATAACTGTAGACATCTCATTTTGCACCACCAATTTCGTTTTGGGCCCAATTGGCCCAATGGCTCCAAGTGCCGTAGGACAGCTTCAATAACGAGATCCGGAATCCGAAATAACTCCAACCATACTCATAGTCAAGGCCTAGTTCAAATACAATTCAAACCCGAAGTAACCCGGGCCTCAAAAGTGGGGAAGATCCACCTTTTCCAAGAACATTTAGGGGCGCTACTTGGCGCACCTTTTGTTTTACTGATTTTGGTTCTTTTGAATTTCCTGTTCGACAACACAACACGAAAAAGGGGGGGAAAGCTTTTGGCGCTACTTCAAGTAGTGCCCCCTAGTTTTTGGGTTAAATTCTGTTTTTAGCCGGAATGCCCGATTAATCCATGGTTGACACCTCAATTAGGGTTTCTAAGGTCCTTTTAACCCCATTGCGGCCACAAGGGTGAAAACCCCTAATTATCACCTCTATAAAAGACATCCACCCCCACACTCTTGATCGTCTTGAAATCTCTTGGAAGAAGCCTAGAAAACCTAGAAACCCCTTTGAACTCTCCCATACTTTTCAATCTCGAAGCTTGGAAAACCTAGAAATCCTTGAACCGTTGAAAGCTTTTCAACCTCAGAGGATTTTTGGGTTTTCTTTGCATCTACCTTGTGGGAAAAGACCTAGATCTCGGAGGAGCTACCTTGAAAGAACCATGGAGTTTGGATCTCACGATTGTTGAAGTAATTTTTTTAGGCACTTGGAGCACGATTTGAAAGAAGGTTTGCAACATTTGTTCACTTTATGCACTTATTTTGATTCCCTTTCTATATTTTTGGGATCATTTTCGTCCTCCATAGGTAGGTGGAGCTTCCCTTGAGTCGGTCGAGCAGAGGGCTGCTTTCACCGAGATTGGAGAGATCTTGATCCTCTTATAGATAGAATCACCTCAATTTGGTCAAGGAAGAGTGCATTTTAATCTCGAGATAAATAGACAAAAATAATAAAGAACAAAAGGGAAAAACAAGTAAAGAGAATCACCCCGATTTGGTCGAGGAGAGGTGTATTCCAATCTCGAAATAAAAATAAAAAGTTAAGTAGAGAGGGTTTTGCCTCGATTTGGCCGAGGAGAGACATTTCGATCTCGAAAAGAAAGAAAAAGAAACAATTTTGATCTCCTTTGATATAGTTATAAAAAGATTTAGAATAATGAAGAGAAACTAAAAGGCAACCGTCATTTGGTGGATGAGTTGGGGTGCTCAACACCTTCCTCGACTCATAAAGGAATCCCCGAATCCCTACTATGGTTCTCAGACCAAGAGTTTATTTTAATGGTGACCGATCACACCATGATCTTATTGATTGGTGGCGACTCTAAGGTCTTGTCTTCTCACTAGTGCGAACATGTTAGTGTGGGGCCGAGATCACCCGAGCCGGCTATTACACATTAACCATATATAAGAGTTAAGAATTCTATAAGTAAAAAAGGCAAGCACGTTGATAAACATGTATGAAAACACAAACTATAGTCATTTAGTCAATTATAGGCAGTACAAGAACAATCTAAATATGAAAACATTATATTCATTGAAATACATAAAAAAGTATGTACTTTACAAAATTAAAGTAAATGGCATACCTGCAACCACACTACCGCATTGAGTTATGTACCAGTTCGAACACTGTAGGCTCTAGAAATGAATGGAGCTACATGATAGGTGTGTTAGACATGATTACAATACTGGCCAACTCGTGTAAACGTGATATGTGGTCTATTACATCTGTATGTACATCTAGTACTGATTAGCATCGGGAGCATACACTATCCCAATCGGGTGCAAACTTGTGAACTATGGATCTTGTAGGGTTAGTCCATGGATAGATTATTCATAGACTTAAAACCATTTCATTTTCAACCCTAGAGTTAAGAAATTTTGGAAAAAGAAATGATGTTTTAGGATTTTTGGAATTTAAAAAAAGTGATGAAGAATTAACTATATCTCTTAAAAAAAGGTTTTGATTAATGGATTTTGCATGAATTCCATAGATCTCATTTTTTGGTTGATTACATCCTATTTACATGAATTTAAAGTTTAAACTACCACAACATGGAAAATAAAATTTAAGCATATGATATTGTGGGAAACTTTGAATTCAAAATGAAAAGTCTTGATCTTTATTATTTATCCTAAATTCGACAATGGGGTTGTTTTAGGCCTAGAAATCAATTAGAGAAGAGACAATGGTCTCATAGGGGGTTCTAGGGATGTTTTCAACACTTAAAATGACCCTTCTCAGTCTCCCAGCTTTTAACGTTTCTGCTACCAATACGGTTGATACTGTTGAAAAAGTGAAAAAAAAACATCATATCGGCCACGTATCTGTATACGTGTTGTACCGATATGTTCGATATATACCGATACAGCGGGAAAAAATATGAGTATTGAGTATATGCTCATATGTATTGGCATCCAATATTTTTGCCATTATGCATCTTAACGGGGTGTCATTTGAGTTGGTTTGGTCATATGTAATGAAGGCGATTGACAACACTAGTGATGTGTGTGGTTGAAGCTCTAAAAGGAGGGAAAGGTCGGAAAGGACACGGATCAAGGATGTTGGCATTAGACTACCCTGAAAGAAAACTGTCTTCTAGTCCCAAGATAAAGTTATGTCGCTCTCAGCTAGTCATCAAGCAAACTCTCCTCCTAGGCCCTCTTCTAGGAAGCTGAATCAAAGGAAGATTTTTCGCCCTCGAAGCCTTCTTGCTATTCTGTCACTTTTTAGTATGAAAGACTTGAGTTCTGTTAGGAAAGGTTATCCCAAAAGGTTGTTGAACTTGACCTCGGATAAAAAGCAATCAAATTCATTCTCTAATTTCTCCTGTGTTCGGTTACTTAATGAACCATTATCATCTTCACTTGGTATGGGGCATTTATTTGGTTTCCATCAATGAAGACCAATTTTGTTGTTGCTGGGTGAGTCTTTACCTACCTGTCTTGGATTCAATTGAAACCATATCCTGAGTTGAGTTGGGCGTAAATGCAGGTCCTTACTCTCCCAACCTGTATTGTTACCAGTATAACTCATTTCTAGAAATTGGGTTAATGGCTACGAACATCCTTCTTCTGGGTTTGCTACCATTCAGAGAGTGACACATCATTACTACTATCTTCCTATTGCCTAAATCCCACTTTCCTTGTTGGAGTCACTTAACTGGAGAGAGATTGTGTATTTCAAACTTGCAGTAGTATGGCCGTTTCTCAAATTCGCCTTCTGGAGAGGATAGCTTTTTCAATGTCTTTCCTTTTGTTCCCGTATTTTATTTCATTTATGTGTAATGCCTGACATCATCTGTATCATTCTTTTGGATGATGTTGAGATGGGCGAGGCTATTCCACTACATGTTTTTCCTTGGTATTGGTTCATAGCAGTAGCAGGCCCGTCAGTTGTACATAACAGTATAACACACACATACACCCACTCACTTGGGGCCTCCTTACTGTTCCTTTGAGATGATTATTATTCCTCTTATCTTGTAGTTCGATAATAGGTGTTCTTCCTTCTGCCTTCTGGCACTCCACTTGCTTAGAATGATTCATTCAGTATTGCTCCATGATCTAATATAGTTACCGCTCATGATTTGAAATTCCTTTCTATTGCATGTATAGCTTTGCAGAACGATTGTTTTCTCCAATTACTGCTGATTGTTGCCTTTGTTAGTCAAATAATGATGTTTTGTTGTGTGCTATAATCTCTTCTTTTTCTGGCCGTGCAACTCACTTTATTCATTGAGCATCTCTTATTTTTGGGTTGTTCTAATCTATATATCTTACAGTTTCTCAGAGCTCTTCTTGCTTTGTTTGCCTCACACACACATATCTATCTATCTATCTATCTATATATATATATTAATGCATGCATTCTCGCTTTCTTTTAGTAAATTAAATTGTTTATTTTCAGGCTTCAGAAGATGCTAAAAAATTGGTTGACGAGGAAAGATCTTTTGCTCGTGCTGAAATTGAGAATGCCCGAGCAGCAGTGCAGAGAGTTGAAGAAGCCCTCGAGGAACAAGAGCGGATGTCCCGAACTTCTGGGAAGCAGGTTCATAGAGTTGTTTGAAAATTTTCCTTTAGCATAAAATAGAAGTAATGCTTTGTGATGGCTATAACCTTTCCTTTTTTTTAAATTCGAATTCTAATTTTTGATGATTGATGTTATCTCTTATTTCAGCCATTTTTTCCTTTTACATTACTCTTTTACTATTTTATTTTGTCATGAACATATTCACCAACTCTGAGGTTGGAATTTTTTGACTAGGAAAAACTTGGAAAACTGAAAAAATTTGAGAAAATCAGAAGAAAAATGGGAGAAAATTGGGAAAAATAAAAAAATTAGAGTATAAGTTATGAAAAATTATAAAAACGTATTGTAGATATTTGTTTGATTTTAGTTCATGGAATTCGCGAAATAATCATTTGTCAAAAAAATCGCGGATTATTCACGACTTTTTGAACAAATGCTGAACTTGGGGACTATGGTCATGAGGCTCCTGTTATCCTGAATATCTATGGAGTACATGCTCTCATTTGCTGCATCCCTTTCATAAGATATGGTGGTCTACAGTTTGATATAATTTGATCTTAATAATGATTTTCTTACTTGTGGATTTGTGACTTCCTTATGCATTGTCGTAATATATCACCCCCCATCTATGACCAGTGTAGTCAAAGCGTTAGGCCTGGCTATGCGAGGTGCTGCCTAGGTGACGCTCAGGCGATGCCTAAGTGATAAAAATAATGAAATGATATATATATACACACACACACACATAACAATTCTAACCTCCCAGGGTTGACAATAATCTAGGCAAATTGACATTTAATGTTGTAAAATTTGAATGTAAGTCTTTTTCTGCTAAATTGTTAGTTGACTTTTTGAGCCTATAGACAAAAATATTTTTGAAGACTACAAATATGAGACTCTTTTTACCGGACTTTTGGGTTTTATTAATGTTTTGTAATAGGAAAATTTCTGAAATTTTAAATTTTGAGAAATGCCTTAGCATTTACAAGTTGAAATTTTGACAAAGGCGCTAAAAAGTAAATTTTGTTCTTGAATTGGAAGGTCGAGATTTAATGGTAGTGAGACAATAATAACTGAAGATTCTCATTTTTTTATCTCTCTTTGTTATTTCCTATATTTTTCTCTGATCTTTTAATCCTTTTTTTTATCTTCAGAATAAAACCGCTTTGTATTGCACTTATATTGAACTACCATAATGCATATTTAATTTGCTCATTTTCTTTTTTTGTTATTAATAAGGTATATGCCGCATGCTATATATTAGGACCTTTAGGAAAACTGAATTTTGAAATTTATTATTGTCCCCTCTAAGAAACTTAATTAGATTGAATGTATGGTGTTTCAATGAGAGCATTGAAGTTGATGCTCCATAACCATCTTGCCATACAAATAACTGAATAAGTGCCACTATTTAATCAGGACCATTTAAAAAAATACACCTTATATATTATGACATTTTAGGGATACCTAAAATTGACTATTATTGCCTTTATATGAATCGTACATGTAAAATGGATTTATCATTTACGGTCACCAATCTTTATTCACCATGTTCATTGTGCCATACACAAAATAATTAGTTTTTAGGAATGCCTAGGTTTTAGGATCAAAGTGAAAGAACACTGCATTAAGGTTGCTTAAGAGTTCATATTTTGTAAGGAATATTCGGAAGACATGAAAATCCTGTTGGATGCCCTATGATCCGTCCATGATATTTGTAAGTTAACTGTTAACGTCAAGAAGTGGATAATAATATTGCCATCTCAAGCCTCAAGTCAACTGCCTAAAATAGACAAAGCAACAATGGGAAACAAAAGGGGAGGGGAAAAAATTAAACTTCCACCAGAAGTTCTTGAGATAGGATCACCAGTTTCTCAGCATGACTTAATGTTTGAAAGAAAGACCCTTTCCAAGTTAGAGCCAAACAAAACATTTTCCAAGCAACTCATATACTAAAATCTAGTTACTAATGGCATGAAAATTAAGAAACATAAAAGACTATGTGTATAATAGCAAAAATTTATGTACATGATAAAAAAACTCATAATTTGTTTTTCTCCATAGGCCTAAGATCCTTCATTGTATTTTTGGCAAAGAAGGTGTTTGGCACTCCACCAGTATCGACCACTAAACATGCATATGTGTTTAAGGAGTTGACATCCTCATATATATTCCTTTACCTGAAAAAAGAGAACAAAATGTAGCTATATTAGAGAAAATACCGTCTAAACGACTAAATTTATGCGAGACGGTGTGTGGCACTTGACGTTACTTTCACATTTTCTACTCTAGATGGTTGTGTTTTGTTATGTAATGAGTTATATGTGTATATATGCTTAATTAATAATTTCCTAAAGTTTCATCTTAGATTTTCAATGTTTCATAATTTCCGTAATTCTTATAGTGTTTTAGTGGACTTCTATAAATTTCCATGAAGTGTTTCTGTTTCCATAGTGACCAAAGTTTACATCAAAGTTCTAAACCTTCTCTCCACTTGTTTGGAGTTATATCCATTGTCTTCTGCAGTGGAGTATTAATCCTAATTTTCTTTGGGACTTTGTGCTCTCATTGGTTAAAATTCTTCTAATTCCATATTAGAGCAAGATTAACTCGTTAATGGGTTGGCCACACCAACTTTTATGTCCTTTTGGAACCTTGGCTCATATATTTTTTTTGCTACCGTTGTTTCAAACTTGAAACTGAATTGAAAATCGATTCTCAGAGTCTTATGCTCCACATGGCCACAACCACACTGTTGAAAAACTTGTTAGCTTAATGGATTTTTTGAAATTTTTGTTATTTCCACCTATTATTATGAGACAAAGGTACACATCTCTAATTAAGGAACTGACTTATCCTCTAATGCAGAAACAATCTTCAATAGTTCAAGAAGCTTCGTTGAAAACTATGGTACCCACTTTTTCTACCAATGTGGAGGTTAAGTAATAACAACTGGGTAAGTGTCCCGTGGAAATTCCCTTGTTTGGAGCAAAATAAGTAATGGATCCAAACGGGTGGGATTCCAAACTTACCTCTTGTTCATCTTTCCGAATGCCTAGGAAATCCATTTTAAGCATTATCCCGTCTTTTATCCAGTTTACCAGGTTTGACATAGTGGTGGTTAATAGCATTAGATTCTGGGAGGAAGTTTCGATGGAGTGGCTAAGCTTTATGCCAAGCCTACTCTCACATTATAAGATCAATAGGATGAGAAATCATGTCATTTCTGGTATGACGAATCCGTCTCCTTTTAGGGTGACTTGAAATTTTGATTTTCGAAGAGTCCTTAGATCAACTGGCTTAAAATAATATTGGTTGTTTTATACCAAAAAATGACTCAAAACGAGAATAATTGAGATTGAAATGGTTGTTTATACTTTATACCAAAAAAGACTAAAAAAAAAAACCCTATGGTTCATAATGGAGTCATTCGACAAGGTGTGTTATGTATGCAGAAACCATTATTTAATCCTTGAGTGCCGACGCTCTTTATATCTTTCTTCTTTTGGAGTAGACCATAATTCTGGGAATTCGCACGGAATGAAAAAAAATTTGCTTAAGAAATTCATCAAGGGCAGTTACTTTTATTTTGTTTCATATTATATATATATATATATATTATATACTTATTTGTATTTACTACATACTTATGATTATAGTAATATACCACTTACAATTATTTTCCATTTGAAAATTTCTGCTCTGCCCATTGGGTGTTAACATTTCTTTACTTGCTCAAAGAGTTTTTTTTTATCATTTTCATATGTCTGTTAATGCGAATAAATTGTTGCATACTTTGTGATTCCTTTGTTTTGTTTGTAATAGAATTTGTCATGTAGATAGCTTGGCACGATTTCTATGTATAGTTATATTTTTTCTTTCGAGAAGTAAAGATAATATATTTCAAGAAAGGGGCGAGCCCCAAATTCAAAGGAGTTGCTCTATCTTAATTATCTTGTATTTTATTTCTGATATTGATAGGACTTTGAAGAATTGATGAAGGAGGTTCAAGAGGCTAGAAGAATTAAAATGCTGCATCAGCCAAGCAGGGTATGTTAAGACTGTCATTAGTTTTTTTCTTGACATAGAATCATGGATATATCAGTGGGAAGTATCCCATGATTTAGATGTACTCTTGGTCAACTGTAATATATGTTAGGATTTACTGCCACCTTCTTTATAAAACAAAATACATAGTCTATGAAAAAGGCTTTTAGCCAACTGCTCTTAGGATTCTGACATGGTAATATCTACTTTAAGATTTTGAGTAACTAAGATGGTGATGGTATGTCCCTAAATAGGATGGGGTCCTTAGATTGATTCCGAGAAAGGGGAACTCCTAAATCCTAATAGATTGGTAGAAATTTCCCTCAGGCGATGTGACTGGAGGGCATACTCACTCACTAACACTAACAAGTAATTTGTAGATAAATGATGCCTTGTACCGAAAAAAAAAGAAAAGGGCACTTTAGGGTTTTGTATCTATTAGTTTCCTCCTAACTTAAGTTAATTATTTCTATTCATTTTGAACTTACCACAATTTTTTTGAAATACATTTCATGAATTAAAACCATTTGCAAAGAAGTTCCGGGGAAAATGTAACTACTATGCAATAGTTATGAAGTCCAATGATGTACACACCATAGCCGGGGCTTGATTGTGTGGTGGATCAAACCATGGGACAGCGGTCTGACTTTCGAAGATGGGATGGAACCCCAAGGATATGGCTGGTACTGGAGGACGTCACCGGTTTTAACTAGAGCCTAAATGATCTGTTTCCGACTAGATCCTGTTTGAGACAATTAATTGTGGGCTAGTAGCTCTGCATATAAATACCTCCAGTCACAAACTTCTGCCACTTTTTTAAGTACTGCCGGTGAATTTTCTAGACTCAGACTGTATTAAGTGGTAATTATATTTCTAGGACGATAAATAATGAATCACCGAAGACATCTGGATATATGTTTTTGAAATGCACATGTATCACCAAAGTGAGTTGTGACTTGGAATGCGATTGAAGTGGATGAATTAGTAGTAATGAATGACTTATTTGGAGACTGGGGTGGACTTCTTTTTGTACTAGAAGGTCCAAGTTAGGAGAGTAGTTGGGATTTTATTAGGATTATTTTTACTTTGATCATTTTAAATGGAAGTTGAGTGGTGCTACAGTCTCAAAATGGATTTTGGAATCTATAAAATGGGGCAGGGTCGGGAGATATGTACTCAGATTTTGAGGAGTTTGTACATTGCAAGAGGGAAAGAGGTATGAATAAGTTTTGTTGAAAAAAGTAGATTTCTTCTACTTGCCCCACATGAGATGGTTGGGTGGGTTGTCTGTTCCTTAGTGTTGACCACTATTCTTGAGAAGTATTCTGAGGTGCTATTCTTAACTACCAGTCAAAGGTATTTGAGATGAGCTTTGTCTTGCATCATGTATCAGTGATAGATTAATGGGTTTATAATTACAATAATATTTAATTTTTTACTCTTCAATAAATTGTAGATTCTTAGATGATCTTCCATCCATAGGTCTTTGTTCTAGATTGTGGTAGATTAGACTAAGAATGTCTAATGTTATGTTTTTGTATTTGTCATGGTTCATCATATACTAAAGATTCATGATTTATCTTTTGGTAGAGAGTCAGGGCTAATTTAGGAATATTGATATTACTTAATTTTTTTTATTTCATTTATTATCTAATCATTAAAACATCAAAGATCCTTACAACATCTATTACCTTCATGGATATTTGATATTTTTAATTGGTCAATTACAATTGTATTGTCAATCTTTTAATGTTCGTTAAAATGTTTCTCACTTTCATCTAATTACGTAATTGAAATATGTAGTAATGACTAGTTATGCGTCTTTGGCTATGTCCGCGCCTTTATATTTGCGTCTAGATATATGTCTTTCCACTCTACCTGTATGTCTTTGTTGCATAGGCCTTTATTAGTATTCTTTCTTTGTTTCTAGGTTTTCCTTTCATGTTTACTTTGTTGATTACTTTCTGATTACTTATGAGTATGAGGTTCCTAGTGCATAGTGAGATATTGTTAAGCTGGATATATGGTTGTTTTGGGGATACAAACAAGAAGTTATTTGTTTGTATATTTTACCTAGCCGGATACAAATACATGTATGATATATTTTACATAAGGGTATTCGTTTTTTTTTTTTTACATATTTGATTTATATATTTTACCTAAGATGACGGATACAGATACATGTATGAAATACTTTTCATGAGGTTGTGAGTTTTATTTCATCACATCCAAGACAAATGCGAAATTTGTATCCCATCCATTATTTTGATGCAATGCTTTCTTTTTTCTTTTTTGCGAAGGTAATTATGATTTTATTGTCTTTAAAACAGAGAAGATTTTATTTTGTAGTATTTGCAAATTCCTTATAGTAAGAGCTCACATAATATATTTTTCTTGACAAAAAAATATGAAAAACATCGGGCTAAGAAGGTGACACTGACACATATTATATCAAGAAACATGGAAACTGTGTCTAGGAAGTATTTATGAAGCATATAGTGGTAATATCAGTTTCATTTCATGTTTTGGATAGGTCAAGCAAGCTGAAATGTCTGAGTATCCTACCTTGTGATTATTTTTTAGGAAAAAGTATTATCTCAACAAGCAACACTTGGAGGGAATGAGAGATGTAAAACCTGTTAGAAAAATTAGAGACTATTGAACATAACCAAACAAATTTAAATCAAAGTTATACAGATAATTTACATAGCATCATGTTAAGTTCAAGTTAAAAAATTTGAAACAAGAAATAGAGCTGTCGACTGAGGCACGATACTTAAATCGTTGTCCTTAAGACCCATTTCACCCCCTTGGAGTATCTCCGTAGGTGCATACGGGTTATGCCGGCCGATCTCTAGGATTCAACAGTCGCGGTCTAATAGCGTGCACTCGTAAATTAGACTCACCTATGAACTATTGATATGACACCCAAGTCTCAACTCAAGATAGAAAAGGTAGAGGATGAAGAGACTCTAGACTTTTCTATACAAGAAACCTTAGAGGTGAGACCCCTTTTATCACGAGTTTCTCATAAATATCATAACAACACACTAAATGAAAATAGGTTACAGAACATTAATCTCATTTAAAAGAGAGATCGGTTACAAAATAAAAGGACACAAAATTCATGTGCTTAAAAAATAAAGATTAAAATTTGAATCAAAATTCTTAAAATAAATCTAACATAACCCTCTTTCACAGGCTCTTCAACTTGCTTATACAGGTACTTTCACAGGCTCTAGATTCTCAAAAGAGTGGTTGTTGATCCGCTGGAGTCTACCCCGACACCCTTAAATCGAATTAAATGTCTATTAGATCTGTGTATAGGGATGGTTGCTTGGCATCTGGGTGCCTTCTCCGAGACTATGCTGGCCAAATTTGGCTTATTATGCAGCTACTTTACCTCATGGAAATTTACTTTCAGCAGAGAGTTTGTTCCCCCGCAAACGGAGTACTTCCTGCTATAGCTGAAGGCATTGGGGATATCAGTATCGAGTCTATCGACTATCGAGGGGGATGCACAGGTCGTCATCAATCTGTTTCTCAGTTCAAACCTTCCCCCTCGGAAGATTAACGTACTTATCCATGACGTCCACTACTTGTGTGTTCGTTTTTGATCATGCACATATCAACCACATATACCATGAGGTCCGTGACTCTAACCAGTTAGCAGACTACCTTGCACAGATGGGACAAACGATGGATGCTCAAATAGTTTGAAGGGATGCATTTCCTATCCGGCTCTTAAATTAGTGTTTGTTAACGTACTGGGGAGGAGTTGCCCTCGGCGCTGAATAGTTCCTGTTGATTCTATATTTATTTCACCCAAAAAAAAATTCAGATGGAGATAAGTGATATTTATTGAAAATATATAAGAACTGAAAAATGTGATCAGATCGATAATGATTTTAAGCACACTTTGAGAGTTATTTTGGTGACATTAGTGAAAAATGGAAGTACCAAGGATATGTTGGTGGCATGGTCACAAAGTCGGGATTCGGGAATAATTCGGCAAGGGTCAAGTACGGAAAAATTTGAAAAATTCGGGAAAATATGGGAAAACTTCAGGAAAAAACGGAGAAATTTTTTTTAATTATAAAAATTAGAAATGATGCTAATTAATATATCTAACAATTTGGTGAGATAATTTACAAAAAGAATAACTATAAGCAACAATAATAAATTCATAATATTATTTTAACATCAAATTCATTCCATCAAGACATTAAATTTCATTAAAATATCAATTATCAAGATTAAAAACAAGACTAAAATGCGTATATTAATAAAACCACTAATTTATATTAATCAATCGCTCAAAAGCGCATCAAAGTCATCAATATCTACATAATCTTCATTCCGAAAAAATTTCAAGATTATCCGTTTTTTTTTTTCGTATTATTCGTTTTAAACGTATTTTTTTTTTGTTGTATTTTTCGTTTTAAACGGGTTTAAAACTATAATACGTGTTTTATTAAAAAAAGGGGTTTTAAACGCCGTTTTCTACGGTAGGGTATTAATGCGCGTTTTGAACGGGTTTTTTTTTTTTAAAACGCAGTTTTTTGTGACTATGACTCCACCACCAAAGTAGGGGACAATTTTGAAATTTATTGATCATATCAGTGAATCTTTTGAAATGGCATATACATTCAGGTCTAAAGACATGCAAGAACATCAAAAGAAGGCGTTATTGTAGTCTCATCTCCACTCTGCTCTAGTGAACTTGAGCAAATGGAGGAAGAGATGTTTTGTGAGTCTGCCGATAGAGAAGCTTGCGACCTTGTGAATGCAAATGTTCATTTTGTATGAAAATTGTGTTTGTGTCGTGTATACTGTGACTCTGTGAGTCCTACTCTATGTATAGTTCTCTGGATTTTGAATCAGTTGAAATTAAAAATTGAATATATTGGTTATGGGTTGCAAATTAGGAGTTATATGCTTATGTTTGGTCTAAAAGTACTTGTGTATGTAACTATCTCTGTTGAAAAGGTTTTTAACATTCTTTATCTTTCCTCCTGTTATGAGACAACCACTTCTAGAATGATAGGGTTATTTCTGTATAATATCTATATAGATTCTATGCCTAGTAACTTTCAGAAGTTTCTTTTCGGAATTTTATTATTTTTGGGATTTTTTTTAAAAAAAACCGCATAACTGAAGAAACACTGCTACTCAGCTGGGTCATATGGGACTCATCAAGTGGACTTGGTTTTTGTTCCCAATGAATTAGGCACTTGAACCATCATTTGAACTTTGATAGCATGAACTCAAGTCTCTCCCAACGTAAGAATGTCAGATGTCAAGACTAGAGTAACTAGAGATCTTTTTTTTTTTGGTAACGGAGGATTTCCCAAACCCTTTTGAGGCAAGGACTAGTCCCTTGGGCAAGACTAGAGATTTTGATACAGGATTGTTCCATTACAATCAAATTGTGCTACTCCACATGAATTTTATACTGTTAAAATTAACATAGAAAAAAAGGTAGGCTAATAGGCTTTCAGGTTGCTGACCATGGCAGGGATTTTCTACTTTTGGTCATGTTGGATGGGCCCAATATCAAATGTTGAGGATGTAGGGCCATCATATTATGTGTTTAACAACATGGGCCTAAAACATGTAAGTTAATTTTGTATTCATGTTAGCTTGCTATATATTAGAATTTTAGAACATAAAGATATGTAGATGAACCAAAATCAGGCCCAGCTAGGCCTCAAGATTATCATGACTGGGGTCCACTCCAGCTCATTGTGTAACTGACCCTAATCAGAATAATGTTTATCCCAGGCCTGGACCAGATTTGACTTATGGCTAGCATGCTGGGTCTCACCTGAGCCGTTTATGGCTTGGCCGAAACCCCTCTCTCTTCACTGCTCCATAAGTCAAGAATCTTTTTGAAGATAGGAGACTCAAAATAAAACTTGCTGTTTCTAGAAAACTTTCAAAATGAGATACTATTTGGAAATTTTGAGTACAGTTTTGTCTGAGTAGAAATTGATACCCTAGTTGTAGGAATGAAGAAGAAGAGAAGAGCTGTGTTGATTGTACAGCACCTGTCTACACACTCAAATTTTAATTTTTAACTATAAAGAAACAGTCCAAATTGCCCCCTCTTAGGCATGAGACACAAATACAATCATCTCATGTACTAAACATTAAAAGAACATATCAACAACTTTATGGGATTAGTAACTTGGGCCCACCACAGTTCACAAAATTCTGCAGAGGTATGGTGGGAATCAATCGATTATTGTCCTTACTATTATGTTGCATTCTGTTATGTGAATATTTTTAGACATACTTTAAGTTAACTCATGATATTCTTGTTCAACACGTAGCATCTTTTATATAAGTTGAGTTATATTATGTTTGTATATTCTGATTAACGAACTTGTCTAATTACATCTTTTTTATGTCAAACATTTTTGTTAACAGGAAAAAATTATTGTCAATTATTAGTAAATTAAACGTGTTTTGTAGGTGATGGACATGGAACACGAGCTCCGTGCATTAAGGATTCAACTTGCAGAGAAGTCTATGTATTCTCTTCAGCTTCGGAAAGAGGTTTGTTTATAATGTTTTCATTGTAATAATGTAATTTAATTTCTTAGTGATGTAATAGTTCAACTTGTTTGACCCTAGTTTCTTGCAGGTCGATGAATGGTTTGGGTTTTAAAACATTGATTGAAATCGTGGCAAAAAGTCAAACATCTATGGTGCTACATCCTTGGGGCAGAGGAGTGATAGGATAATAGAAACTCACCTTCTCATAATTCATAAAATCGTAAAAATTTGAATAAAAGTACTTGGTAAGAGACCTATCACCTAATTTAAAGTTACAAATATCGGGACAACTAGGACACATGGGCAATGTCCTCTGATGAAGAGTTTAAATCATAGTTACCAGAGCGAGAAGCGAAAACGAGAAGCAAAGCGAAAGCGAGAAGCGAGACTCAAAACAACCTTAGGAAACGGGAAGCGAGAAATGAGATATAGGTTCCTCATTCCCATTATGTTATTTATGGGTAGTTATACCTTTGATTTTATCTTACATGAGATTTTTGTAGAAAAGTAGGTGCCTTAGGTTTCAAACCGATGATACTTGCTTAGAGTCTACACCTTAGGCTATAGATTGTGGTCTACCTCATCACTTCACACATACAGCTCCCTTTGACTACTAGATGAGACGTGATGGAAGCGAGCTTCCTAGGAAGAGAGTTTGTTCGAGGAAACGAGCTTCTTAGGAAGCGAGTTTGGGAAATGAGCTTCCTGGGAAGCGAGCTTCCCACCTTGTACATAGCTTCCCGGCAACTATGGTATAAACTTCAAAACAACATCACAGACAAATTTAGCAGTCCGAAAAGGAAAAGATTCATGTTAATATGAGGTTTTGTGGAACACAATAAATAACCCAAACATGATCAAGTTCTCAACTCCCACTTTACGTATCTAGTGTCATTCGTAGGTGCACTATTGGCTGAGACCATAAAGAAAACCAAGTAGTTGTTGTGCAACGTCTAGGGCAAAGAGTACTCATAGGATCATCACTACCTATCTTCTCATACAATCCTTGAATTAATGATTAATACTCTTGAAGAGACTTATACCCTAATCGGAAAGAAGCAATCTCTTGGTATAGCTAAAACATATAGGCAATGGTCGTTTGCTATGAGCAAGACTTTAGTTTTGGCAACATTCTAGTTAATTTAGCAGTTCAGAAAGGAATAAACTCTTAATTAGATGAGGTTCCCTTTAATACAATAACCAAAATCAAACACAATGAAACTCTCAACAATATCACTGAAGGACCCCAATGACTCTTTTTATTAGTTCTCCATTATTATTATTTTGTAGTCCTTTCAGAGTCCCCTAGTCAGTCAGGAAAATCCAGTTCACAATATTTCTCCATTCGCCTGCCATTTTTAGTAGTCCCCTAGTCAGCCAGGAAAATCCAGTTTCTCCCATGTATCAACATACATTTATTAATATACTATTTGGTCCTAAAGAATTGCAGTCTTTGTCCTTTCAGAGCTTCTTAAACTTCTGCTATCCTAATGTTACAAAATTATATGCACTCTATGGCCTCCTCCAGTTAGCTCATAGTCTTCATTCAGTAATTTCTGAACAATGTCCTTTCCTCTTTTCTTAATTTCATCTCCTATCTACTGATACTCTTGGGTTGTCGCTCTTGAATCTTGATGCATCTCACATGACCTAGGTCTAGTGTTTCTCTCTCTAACTCTTGCAAGTTTGATAGACCTCTCGTCACCTTTTTATACCCAATTTATTTTATAGAAAAGCAGATGCTTTATGTTGGCTTTGCTTGTTACTTTCCTAACCTCTACTATTTTGAAGTTTTCCTCTTTTCTAGTCATTTTTCAGATGTTGTAGCAGGGATTTTTTTTGTTATTTTTTTATTGCCATTCTGTAATTAGCTCTCAACCACCAAGTTTCTTTCTTGTGGTATTTCTAAATTCTAATTTTTCTCAAATTGTTTGGGCTCTAGGTACCTAGTTAGTTTCGGCTGATTTGATCTTCCTTGATGACAGTTCTTCCCATTACATGAGACTTGAGAGAATATTGTACAGAAAATGGAAATTATATTTTGTTTATCTCTCTTTCTATTATGATTTTTCGTTCTACAAATTGTGGATTCTTACATCAGTGTTGTTTGTGCATACTACTGTGAAGATATGCTTATGACTTTCTGTATAACCGTTTTAGTTTATTCAATATTTTCTTGTATCCTACCGATAAGTATTGGTAAACTACCACTATTATTATTTTGTTCTTTAAACTCATCACACAGGCACTTGATTCTTAGTTTCCAGATTTTTCACCTTTGCTTCATTGTACGTATAAGTTGATCTGAATATCTTTGATATATATTATCAGAAGACTTTTATATGAAAATTAAAAAATTGTTTTCGTTCTGACTAGCGTATTCCACTTGTCATTTTTCCCTTCCCTTTCCAGTTGGCAATGAAGAGGGCTGAGAAAAACAGATCCCGATTATATGAAGTAGATGGGTCTGAAACTTTAGGTTCATATTTACGCATCCAACCTTGCATGGATAAAGCTCCTGATATTTCAAATTGTTCAATTCAATGGTATCGTGTATCATCCGAAGGTAGCAAAAAGGAGCTTATTTCAGGTGTGTGATATTAATCTTGTCTTTTACACATGGCCGGACTTTCTAGCAATACTTATATTGGATTTTCACTAGGTGATTAAGCTTGTAAAAGAGATATTAATTTTATTACATGTTCCATTTAGTGCGCTCTGTTTTCTTGCTTTGTCTTTTGATGCTTTTATATTATTTAAAACATTTTCATTTTGACTTGATTGACAATTTAGCGCATCTAAGAGAATTTTGCTTTCTGATGATAGGTGTCAAACTTGGGTTTGAGGGATGTGGGTTGAATTGAAACTCCATTTTAATTTCAAATGTAAAACATCTGGAATGACTTATATGCCATTGCTTCATGACTCCTACTTGGTGGTCAGAAATGTAAATAACACCAGAAAAAATGTATGTTCTCTATTGCAACCTAGCTCATAAAATCAGTGTGACAATGGGAAATGGATTCTTGACCAATAATATCATAGTTATCAACCCAATGCCCTTAAAAAATCTTAACTATATGAATGTTATTGTGTTTAGTTCTGATTTCGTAAAAGAATGACAGAATTTAGTGCTAATGTCTTTTTTGAACCATTATATTTCTTGTTTCCATTATATTTCTGCAAAAGAAGCATCTTATTTTGTCTTTAGATTCTAAGACGTAATTATTCTTTTGATCAGACCAATTTTGTGGCAATCTAGTTCAACATTCATGAACTTTTCAAATATAGTTCTATACTTCAATTCTACTCCTTGAGGTTCTTTTAAGACCCTTCAGTTCGAGGAAGAACATAATGGGATGACCAGAACAGGTAAGGGACCGGGAATATGTTACCACATAATCAAAGGATGATCTTAACCGTCTAAACAGTAGAGTGTTTTGGGCAATCAACAGCCGTCCATCGCATTGTTGGGATTATTTGATGAAGCAACCAAAAATTTTCATTTTTGGTTGTGATTGGGTTCAATACAATGACGTTCCTTTGATCTGCGACTCAAAAGGGGGATCGTCCAGATAGTCTTCTGCTCGCGGGGAGGTTGAAAAGAAAAAAAAGAACAGACCCAAAAGAGCCGATGCTTTTATCTGCTACCATGCCAAAAGTGCCTTGAGCATGGACTGATGGATGTTTAGGATGTAATGGGATCTCGTAGGAAAGTTGTTGTCGTGGAGGCAAAAATGTATGACATAGTTGAAGAATGGAGACCGTGTGGGCAGGGTTTCAAGATTATTGAACGAGGTAAGGGAAATTCGGTGAGTTATGGGTAGAAGAGAAAAGATTCTGGTGGGTTATGAAATTTATGTCGGGATGCCTCCGGGAGGGTAGGAATAGGTCTTACCTCATTAAGAACACACAGGCGATCAAGCATCTTTACTATTGGGGAGGACGTCCAATGATTTTAGTGCATTCATCAGGCTTGCGCTTTTTCCGTTGCCGGGAGGGAGATGTCGTTGGTTATTCTTTCTGGAAGGACCCCTAAGGAGTGGATGGTCCCTACTGGCAGAGGTGATGAACTGTTTCGCAATCCCTCAAAGGCCAAGCTTGTTTCAGCACCATGAGCAGATGTTAGCCCACAAACTACCGGCTAAAAATCTCACAGGAGTAAAGGAGACCACTTTGGGTGCGAAAGGGGAAGTTCAAGTTCGGGAGAATCCAGATATGATAGAAAACTGGTCCAAGGCATTGGTTTGTTTCTTCCATAACGTGGTGGCATATTGGCATATTCAAACCAAGTTGGTGCACCAGATCCTCCCGTCCGATGAAACATCAACAATAATACCATTTGCGGAAAACCAAGGCATAGTTTTGGTGCAAAAATATGAGACCATTTTTGGGTCAGTGGAATCTGAACCCTGGCCAGTTCCAGGAGGTGGGGTGATAATGTTTAATAAATGGTGGCCATCAGCGAATGCAAACCCCTCTGACTCCCATCATAGCATTTGGATTGGTCTCTCAGGGCTACCTTTCCACCTCTAGAATATTCAGTCACTTATCTCCATTGGGGACTTTTGTGGCGGATTCATGGAGGCTGATCCATTAACATTGGACGTCGCAGATCTTCAGGAAGCTTAGATTCGAATTAGGGATGTAAATGCGGACACTATTCCTCAATTTGTAAGAATTTCCGATGGGGAGAACACGTTTAGCATCTCGGTATACATACGAACTGCCGGAAAGATGGGTTTCGCCGGCCACCTTCATGACTTCCGATGTCCGATCACAGGAACACAAACCACAGTTAAACTGTGCCTAGGTGGCAGGTCAACATTGGCGAAGACATCAAAAGATAAAGGAAATGGAAGAAAAATAGGTAACCCTTAGGTGGTCAGAGAAAACTCACCAATTCAGGAAAGGATGGGAAGAAGAGCCGTCCTCTAAGCAGCAGCTCACCAGCAAGAATAGAGTGGAAGACCAGTCTTTGCACCCCTTCAGAAGAAACCTGCGCCGCACCGAGGGAAAGAAATTCCAACCCTTCTTCGCATGCCACGACCTCGATCAAAGGTACAATACAGGGCAATGGGCAGGGACAAGTGCTGGGAGGGAAAGAGACGCCTGAACTAGAAGGGATTAAAGCTAATCTCAACCTTAAAAGGGGAAAAGGAGTATATATACCTAAGAAGCTGGATCCTACGGCCCCAATCAATCCAGGTGGTGAGGTAGATGGGAGGGCCAAATCACAGGTTAGCTCAAGCCCATCAGAGAGGGAGGAAACCTCGAGTGGGCCTGTAACAAGGCCTGTAGCTAACCGAACTCCTGGCCCAGAGAAGAATTTACCCAGGCCTTCGAGCACAGTGGAAATTAAGGTTTTAAGCCCACAACCAAGGTCTCCCCACTCGTATCCGGGTATGCGGAGCCCCGCAGAGGAGGACCTGTTCCTCTTGGATCCGTTTTTTGAACAAATAGAGCTCTTTACATCAGTCCACAGGAAAAAAACAAAAGCAAAGAAGGAACTCTCCTTCTTACAGATGGAGAAGGGGAAGGAGATGGTAAAGGGGGCATCTACAAGAGTAGAGTTTGGGGAAGGAGCCTGGGACAGTCCGGCACAATACTTGCCAGGTGGGCGTGTTAATGGAAAGGGAAAGAAGTCACTCTTTGGGCGCGATAGCAATGTTTGATGATTTCGAGGGCCGTTCACCATCAACAATCCCTCAACACAAGTCGAACTATGCTTCTGTCACCCTCATTGAGGCTAATCCCAAAGTATTGAAGGTGTTAGCTGGATATTGGGCTGGCAAGTTCACCCCAGCGGAGGTATTGCCTAAATTTCAAGAGGATAATGGTGGAGTAGCGTCGGCAGAGTCGTTGGGTGTATTCAACGACGGGGCGTCATCCGAAGAGGAAGGGATAGTCGTTCCCCTGGTTTTGTAGATTTCTTAGGACACTTCTCCAATGTTTCATAATTCAGTCCAGAGCAGTGTAAGGGGTGGGGCCATAGGAATACCTGAGATTGAGATCCTAGCTATACAACAGGGGTGTTTCTGAAATTTAGACTACCAATCTGATGTCGAGGAGGGTACAACGGATCGCATAACAGATAGTGTGATGACATCAATCTCCAATCTGACCGGTTCAAAGTTTGATTCTGAAACAGTCGAGCTCGAGGAAGCAACAGAGTTACTGATGACTCCAATGTAGCTGAGTGGGAAGAAGGAAAATGGGGTGGCCAATTTTGCGAGAGCAAAGGCCGGAGTGTGACAAGGACCAGCCTATGCTAACCTCGGTAGAGGAAGTCTTTGCAAGCTCAATGCAATCTCAGTCCGAGGCAAGGTTCGAAAAGTTGACGAAATTTCGCAAATTTTGACAATATGTATCGACTTCGCAGGGTGCCGACACATCTGGACCCTAATTTTTTTGTTACAATTTTTTGACAATATCGACCGATATTTACGAAATCTCGCTCGATATTTCGTAAATTTCGACCGAAATTGTCGAAACAACCGTAATCAAGTAAATAAAACCCATTTTTTTCAGTATTTTTTTATGTGGGATTTTTTTTTGTTAAACCCTGTTTGGGGTTCACTTCGTCTGAAACTAAAAAAGAAAAAAAGAGATAAGAGAGGAGAGACAAGGAAGAAGGAAGAAGGAAGAAGAGAGGAGAAATCAGAAAGGAGAAAGGAGAAAGGAAGAAGAATCGTACCAGTCTTTCTCATGGCCTCTCTCTCTACCTCCTTTCCATCGTCTCTCCCTCCTTCTCTGGAATGGCTTTGCGATCTCTAGAATGGCTCTGCGATCTCCCTTTCCTTCGAAGGTTATTAGAGTTATAACTTAATACTTATAAGGTTATAAGTTATAACCTTATAAGTTATAAATAAGGTTATAACTTATAACTTATATAAGATTATAACTTATTAATAAAATGACTATTATGCCCTTAAGAGATTTCATTATTTCACAAAGCCTTTTTAACTGCTCTTGAACTATGGTTAATTAGTTTTAATCCCTATGGTTAATTTTTTTTCAAAAACTAAGATTAGATGCTTTCACCCTAAGGGTTATTGAAAGGGTTAGTGAATCTTTACCACAGTTAAATGGAGTTAAAGGGACACATTTAAAAAAAAAAAAAAAAAATTCTAAAAACCAAGATTAGATGTTTTAACCCTAAGGGTTAGTGAATCTTAACCACAATTAAAGGGAGCTAAAAGAGGACACCTTAATTTTTTTTGCTAAAAACCAAGGTTAGATGCTTTAACCTTAAGGGTTAGTAAATCTTAACCACAATTTTTTTTTCTAAAAACCATGTTAGATATTTTAACCCTAAGGGTTAGTGAATCTTAATTTCAATTAAAGGGAGTTAAACTGTGTATTAACATCTATTTTAACATTTCTTGAAGTTTCATTAAAAAATTCTATGTTTTTCACTATTTTTTTCAATTTTTTCTTCCAATGCGATATTGTTCCCGCGATATCGATGTATCTTGCGATGTATTCCTAATATATTTTTTTCCACGGCTCGACATGACATGCGATATGGACATTCAAAATCTTGGTCTGAGGTAAGGGCAAAGGTAACACAACTGACTGCACGACTAGTTCCCGAAATAGGTAATTCTACATCCTTTGTCTCTCCCACCCTTCATATCCGTTTTACGGATACGATCGGTAGGATTGATTTCAATTGCTGCAATAGTGACAATTGTGTTTTAGAACTGCACAGAAAGGAAAACCTCTTATCACAAACCGATGATGAACACAGAGCGGTCATAGGAAAGAGCTCGATTAATAGTAGTGTTGATCTCACTGAGATCCCTTAGAGACCACAGTCAGTACCCCTAACCAATCCCGTGGAACCTATTTTAGTGGTCGAGCTCTCCCAGGACGACTCTTCTCATTCTAAGGTGGATGAAGGAGTCTCAGAGTGGGTAATGGGTAAGATAAGGGGTTTTAGTGTCGTCAATGATAAATCTTTGCTTCATTTCTTGGAACATCAGAGGGTTGGGCCAGGTGGAGAAAAGACTAGCCATTCAGAAGATTGTGAGAGTTAGGAGACCTTCCATTCTTTGTATACAAGAAACGAAGCATGAAAAACCTTCAGACAATCACATCAAGGAAATATGGGGTTTGCCCAGCTCAGAATGGCTAGCATTACCTTTGATAGGGACCTCGTGAGGAATTCTACTACTTTGGGATAAGGAACAAATTGAAGTTTTGGAATTCGAACTAGGAGCTTTCTCGATATCGATCATGTGTTGAGAATGTAGTGGAAGGGAAATGTGGGTGTTTTCCGGGGTGTATGGACCATCCGTGGGGTGGGAATTCGAGGCCTTTTGGCAAGAATTGGAAGACATCAAAGTCCGTTGGAGGGCTCTGTGGTGCATTGGGGCAGATTTTAATTGTATTTGAGCCACCCACGAAAGGCGCGGGGGGGGGGGGGGGGGGAGGGATGAGTTCAAAGATGCGAGAATTTGGGAGATTCATTTCGCAAAACAGGTTGATAAACTACCCCTTGAGAGGTGCTAGATACACATGGCTTCAATCGAACACGGGGTCCCGAGCCAATTGATAGATTCCTGCTTGACATAGAGTGGGAACAACTCTTCCCTAATTTGGTCCAATTTGTCCTCCCTCGACCAACATTTGATCATGTGCCAATAATGTTAGCGGGAGAGAATTTATGGGGTGGCCCCTCCCCATTTTGATTCGAAAACATGTGGCTCCAGGATGATGGGTTTCAAGACCTGGTGGCTAGAGTCTGGACATCCAGTCCGGGCTGGGGGAACGACGAGCACCAAATTCGGTATTAAGTTGAAGGCCTTAAAGGTGGCCATCAAATTATGGAATAAGGAGGTCTTTGGTGATACTGTAGAGAAGAAAAGGCTTCTTCTCAGGAACATTGAGAGCATGGGTAGGCTAGAAGATCTTAGGCCATTGTCAAGAGAGGAGAATCAGCAAAAGGAAGCATGGGATTCAAAATATGCGATCCTTCTGAGGAGGGAAGAAACAAGTTGGAGACAGAAATCACGCATTCGATGACTTAAGGAAGGGGACCATAACACTAAAATTTTCCACCGAATGACCAATTTTTGATGAAAATCAAATTTCATATCTAAACTCAAGATTATGGCATGTGGAAAGAGAACCCATGTAAGATTGCGGATAACACGGTGGAATTTTACAAGAACCTCTACACGGAGAGGAGCTTTTGGAGACCACGATTGGATGGTCTTGCTTTCGACTTGTTGTCCCCAGACTAGAGGGATGGGTTGGAAATTCCGTTTACAGAGGACGAAGTACTGCAACAATCTCAAGCCTAGCAGGTGATAAGGCCCCGTGTTCGGGTGGATTCTCGATACAATTCTACATATCGTGTTGGGACATACTGGGGATGGACTGCATCGCAGTGCTTCAGGAGTTTTATTATCGAAGGTCTTAGCATCCAGGCTGCAAGGTGTTTTGGCCTCTTTGATTCCCCCCCACCAGTCAGCTTTTGTGGGTGGTAGGCAGAACCTGGATGGGATACTCATTGCCAATGAGTGCATTGATGAGCGTTTGAGATCCGGAATTCCTAGCATCATATGCAAAATTGACATGAAAAAAGCATACGATCATGTCAACTAACAATTCTTGGAGTATTTAATGCAAAGAATGAGGTTTGGGCTGAAATGGAGAAAGTGGATATCTTGGTGTGTTTCTTCGGTGTCATTCTTGATTCTGTTAAATGGGTCTCCAGCAAGATTCTTTAGGAGCTCGAGGGGATTGCGACAGGGTGATCCGCTCTCCCCATTCCTCTTCATCATAGTTTCCAAAACTTTGAGTAGGAGGATTTTGAGAGCGCATGAGGTAGTATTTGAGGGTTTTTTGGTGGGTCAGGGGTGCCTCCCTATCTCTCATCTTTAGTTCGCCGATGATACTCTTATATTTTGCGGTTCAAAGGAAGAAAGCTACTTCTCTTGACATACTCGGGGCTGCCTTTAGGGGCCAAATTCAAATCCAAAGAGATATGGCTGCTTGTGGTTGAGCGGTTCACAACTAGGCTCGCTGGGTGGAAAGTCCATCTTCTCTTGAAAGGGGGAAAGTTGACCCTAATCAAAAGTACCCTTCGAAGTCTCCCAACGTACTATTTGTCCTCTTTTACCATCCATCTTGGTCTCGAGCGATCATTAGAGTGCCTTTAGAAGGAATTTTTGTGGAATGGTAAAGGGGAAAAGCCTAGATACCACATGGTTCCATGGGATCAGGTGTGTGCCCCCCACTCCCAAAGGGGTGGCCTAAATCTGAAACCGTTAATAGCCATCAACAAAGCCTTGTTAGGTAAATGGATACGATTTGGGGAGGAAAGAGAGTCTATGGCATAGGGTGATAGTTGCAAGACATGGCCAAATATCGGGTCGGGCTCCCAGACAAGTTAGGGGCCCCCATGGGGTGGGCTTGTGGAAGGAACTTGGCGGTGGCAAGTTTGCTCGACCCATTTATCTCATTTAGAGTGGGTGGTGGGGTGGAGGTTCGCTTTTGGAAAGATATGTGGTGTGGTGAATGTAGTCTTCGGGTTCGATTTGAGAGTATTTACCATGTATCCCTAGACAAATCGGCATTAGTGGTAGACTACTTTGAGATGCGGAATGATGAGGCAGTTTGGAGCCCAAGGTTGAGGCGGCCCTTGAATGATTGGGAAGTTGACGAGTTCTGCTCATTTTTACAAACCTTAGAATCCTATGTCCCTAGGCCACTTAGTAGTGATGCATGGGTTTGGACTAGGGATAACAAAGGTCGATTCTCCGTGAGATCATTGCTACAAACATTGGAGCCAAATTCTAAACGCTCTTTTCCTCGTAAGTTTGTGTGGAATCCCCAAATTCCATTGAAAGTAGCTTTCTTCCTTTGGACCGTAGCTCTGAATAAAATTCTCATATGTGACAATTTGAAAAAAATAGGGTGGATGTTGGCAAATCGTTGTTACATGTGCTTGTTCGCGGAAGAGTCCGTGGACCATTTGTTGTTACATTGCCCGGGTTATTTTCTATCCCGGGTAGGGGAAGCTTGGGTCTTCCCTAACTCCTTCTGGAGCTCTTTATAAAGTTGGTCTCGAGTTAGTGTGGAGGGTGATCGTGTGACATTTTTGTCTGTGTTGCCTGTAGCTATAGCCTGGGTAATATGGAAGGAAAGGAATTCTAGAGTATTCGAGAATTCCCTTTCTTCGATCCCTCAGATTTGTGCGCGTGTAAGGCAATCAATCTCAGAATGGTTGTCAGTAGGCCATATATCTGCGTATTTGGGCGCCCAACTCCAAGCATTGTAGTTTTCTATTTCTTGTCCTCATGCTTTTGTTCATATAGCTATGTAGACGTTTTTTTTCCTCCCGAGTGGTTACTCCTTAGTAACCTTTGGTCTCTGCTTGTATATTTTTTTGCCTCTTTTGCTTTATATATATATATATATATATAATGGCTAAAGGGATCGAGCCAACTCGGTTGAAAAGTCAAAAATGACAGCCAGAAATGAGTTTCTCGACCAGTCATAAAGCACTTTTTTTTCTTTTTTTAATAATACCCAGTCACATACCCGAGTACAAAGCATAGCAAGGGGGTGTTAGGGCACAAAATCATCCCAAATCCCTACCCTCGATCGGCTTTCGGTGACCGTCAATCGTCGACCGGCGACAAGTAGGTGTCTTTCCTTTCTCTTCTCTCTCTTCTGTCTCCCAGATTCTATCTCTCTATTCTCTTTTCCCTCTCCCAGATTCTATCTCTTCCTCTTTTCTCTCTCTTCCCTCAACCAAATTCTTTCTCTTTCTCTTTTTTCTCTCTTCCTTCTCCTAGATTCTTTCTCTTCCTCTTTTTTCTCTCTTCCCTCTCCCAGATTCTCTCTATTTTCCAAAAAATGCTGTTAGGGCATTCAATAAGTAACTTTTTTCTTTAATTCACAAACACAATCATTGAGATTTGAAGAGAGGGATCTGACTTCCCTCTTCCAGATTCCCTGCGCTCATCAGTGATCGTTGGTGGGTATTTTGGCCTTGAGATTTGAAGCCATTTGGGAGGTAAGATAATATACAGAATACAGATTACATAGACTGCTCTTTCTAGATAATATATGATATTTTCCTCAATTTTTGGGTATTCTGGCCTTGATTGTAGTGATATTGGTTTCTGATATTGAGTATAGCATGACAAGCTGATGCTTTCCTCTGCGTATAGAGACCTGCAATTTTTTTTGGATCAGTCTGTAGAGACATGCAATTTAGAATAAAATCATAAATAATTAGGTTTGATTCTCTTGAAATGATAAATGATAAACAATGTAAGTCATAATTCTCTTGAAATTGTAAATCACAATAATTAATTGTGAGTAGAGACCTACGTGTAGAGTAAACACAATAAGTTGATTAATTGTATTTGTTTGGTTTAATATTTATAATCCAATAATTTATGAATATTTTTATAATTTGAATTCATCAATATATAATTATATATATTATGTATAATTTTTCATTATTGAATTATATATCTCATTTTAGGCATGTTTTATCATTAATTTTGAATTAATGCCATATATATAGTATTAGAAAAATATTATTTTTGTTTGAGTTTTTGGTGTCATTATTGAGACGAGTTTTCGAGTTGACTCTACTCGATAAGGTTTCGAGTCGAATCAGGTTTTCAGGTTTTAAAACACTGTTGCAGTCAATGGGCCTGCAGTTAGTCATAATATTTTGGAACTCCTGAATGGAATTAAAGTCAGACAACCCAATTTTTATTTCGGCCAGTGAGCCCACAGAAAACCACAGCCAATAGCCGTAGGCGCAGGTGTTTTTGGAGGCAGTGATATTTCAAATGGCAAGACCAAAATTCTGTGCTCGTAAACCAAACATTCTCCACCCTTGTACTTCATAGACCAGGTATTTAACAATTGTTCTTGAGTAGTAAAATCTTACAAACCCAATGCATTCACAAGTAATGTTTTATTCTATTGTTAATGTAGGTATGTTAGTTATTTTATTTTGTCCAACATCATTATTTTTGACTGCAACTCCATGTTTTTATTGAGACGTAGGATTTGGGATTTTTTTTGAAACTTTACATCGAAGGCTAAGCATCATCGGTGGCTATTAATGCTAGTAGGTTGCATGGTTGTAGATCTTTAATGCTTTGTACATTGAAAATTATTGCAGTGATATTCATATAGTCTAATAATTCAGTGTTCCATCCTGAGTATTGAATTTGATTTATTGTTTTTAATATCTTTAGCTGATATGTTAAGGTAGTAATAGACTAATAGATATACTGACACATTTTGAAAAGTTAGGACAGATAAGACATACATCCATGAAAGCCAAAGGATATATTCGTTTCTACTTTAGATGTGTATTAATATGACTATACATTAGTTGTAAGGGGGGGTGGCGATTTACATTTACTTTCCTCGTTGTTTATGCATATCCAGATACCTGGGTTGGTTATCTTTGCTTTTGCATGTTTATTCACTTGCTTTCCCATCATCATGTGATAGCATTGTTTGCTTTCAATATTCGGATAGTTCGTAGGTAACAGATTTGATGGAAAGAACTGCAAAATCTGTAATATCACAATGCACTCTTTAACATGTCGTAGTTTTGTGTTGTCATATCTTACTGTGTCTGTATTGGTCCAACTTTCCACTATATCAGGGGCCACAAAATCAGTTTATGCTCCAGAGCCTTTTGATGTTGGGCGAGTCTTGCAAGCAGATATTGTTTCAGATGGCCAAAGAGTCACAGTGACAACCACCGGTCCTATTGATCCTGGTTTGTTATCCTGGATCTCCAGCAAGATTTCTATGAATACTAAATATCGACATGTGTTGTCTCTACTTTTTTCCACTCATAATAAAATGTTAGAACAATCTTTTTACTACATCACAATTTTCTTTTCTGCAAATTGCATCTCTATATTCATGCCATGAAAATAAATTGAAGAGAAACTGGTTCCATTCTTTTTACAGCTGCAGGATTGGGAAGTTATGTGGAGGCACTTGTGCGGAAACCTGACACCGAGTTCAATGTATGTTATCACATTCCTTTATCAGTATCTTCTTGTATTCAGCCATTTGGCAATTTTATTGTAATGAAAGAATTGAATATTCTGATTGGATATGTTTCCTGGGCATGGGTATTGGTGCGAATGTCAAACTTGCTCGACCCCAGAATCCTAGGGTACTAGGACACAGCTGAATAATTGATAGTATAGTCTTTTTGGCTAATATTAAAATTTACTATTTTTTTCAATTTCTTAAATGTACTTATGATTTTCTAATATATGATCTGGTGGGATTGATGCTACTGATAATAGGCATTACAAATCATAATGATGGGGTTGCTACCTAGTCGAAATAGATAAAATTCATAATCTACAGCTAATGATAATTTATGTCATGCAAGTACGGAGACAAATCCAAAAAGGAAATGTAGAAGTGTTGGCACCCAAAATCTGATGGATCCAAGTATCCAATACAGAATTGATATGGGGATTTCACTCATTTGAAAGAATCTATTTAACATTGGAGATGGTGCATACCGAAATACTGATTTTCACTATCACCAAGTCATCGTTTTCTTATCCCTTCTGATGTTTTTTATGTTGCTTGGCAGGTAGTTGTTACCCAGATGAACGGACAAGATAATCCATCACACTGTATTTATGTATTTCATGTGGGAAAGATGAGGATAAAGCTTTGTAAAGGAAGGATTACAAAGGCTAAAGAATCTTATTCCAGTTCAATGCAGGTATTTGTCATGGGATATGAATCTTGTGTGCAATGAAGACAATTGAAATGAAAGAACTGGAAAATAAGGAATCTGCCAGGACTTTGATTTGTTTGCTCCTAAAAGGCTGTCTAGGATTTATAAAAGGAAAGTTGTTAATTGGATGGAAATAATGTAATAAATTCTTTATTCTTTCACAAGACTCATTTATTGGCACAGCTATTACAAATTTTTTTTTCCCCTGTGTGCACCATTGTCCATTGAAGCCTTTTTCATCGTTCAAAACTAAAAAGATTAAAAAAAAAAAAAATTTTAAATTTTTTTTTGGAAGAAACTAAAAAGTGTTCTTTCAACTGGTTTTGATGGATATGAAGTATTGCTGGGGACAGCCATTTCTAACACTGATTCTCTGCTTTCTCCATCTTTAGTTATGTGGAGTTAGAGGCGGTGGTAATGCTGCATCTCAGGCATTGTTTTGGCAAGCAAAGAAGGGGCTTTCCTTTGTATTAGCATTCGAATCAGAGCGAGAAAGGAATGCAGCCATTATGCTTGCCAGGAGATTTGCTTTTGACTGTAATGTAAGTGTGTTGCTTTCAGATTGTATTTTCCTCGTAAAAACTTCTTGTTCATTGATGCTGGTTTTATCTTTTTCTTGTTCTTTTTCTATAAAAGATTCTGAAATTCAAGTGCTTAAAATGCCAGATCATACTTGCTGGACCAGACGATCGAGCTCCTCTCGAAACCTGACTCACTTGGCTTCCTCCTTCCCCAAA
This sequence comes from Tetracentron sinense, assembly GCA_015143295.1. Lineage (NCBI taxonomy): Eukaryota > Viridiplantae > Streptophyta > Magnoliopsida > Trochodendrales > Trochodendraceae > Tetracentron > Tetracentron sinense. The sequence continues at coordinate 36,742,533 of CM026563.1, forward strand.
TGTAACTATAATGAGTTTTCTGAATATGTGTATTTGTATGTTTGTAACAGTTAAAGGAAAAAAGAATATGGCATTGTATTATTTGTAATCTTGCCTTCCACCACTCTGGTGTCACCCAACCATGAAGGCATTCTTTTTATTTGGTTGTAACAATTTTTCTGACTTATATATATGAAATGCTTCATTTGCAACTGTTTTTGGTTCTATAGCACACCAGTAGATTTTGTATGAGAATTATTTTAACATATAATGTACCTGAAGCTCATCTAAGAATAGACTATTACCGCCCCTCGATGATAAGGCCAGTTAGGTTTACGCACAAATCTGTCTGTTACAACTGCAAAGATGAAATAGCCAACTTAGATTTCTCGAAATCCTTCAGTGGATGCCTAAATTCTTTATGATTATACAGCAGAAAAGAGGGGGGAGGTGCAGGGTGGAAGATAACTGAAGATAATCAATGATTCCCATTTACTCAAAGGACATGACAACCATATCTGTGGGGTTTGGATTTACCTCAGCTAGGACTCAAAACTCGATTCAAGTCTCCTAACGAGCTTTCAGCTTTCATATTCGGTGAATAAAAGTTATATGACCTCTGTGCTCTGTTCATGAAGCCCGGGAAATCAACTGCTATCAATTAAAAATATAAACCCACAAAATCTTAGACCAAGTTGATTGGGATTACGGAAGCTTTTACCAATCTATTGGATCTATTGGGGGGGTGCAGTAACTAAGAAAACTTTTACCAATCTATTAAAAGTTTTTTTTTTGGAAATTGAACCCAAGACGTATTAACGAGGGACACACTTTTACCATCTTAGCTAGTGTTCCTTTCTTTTGTTGCAAAAATATCCTTGATTTCCAGCTACCAATATAGAAGCTAATTTTTCTGGCACCTCCAGCTTTCTTGCGTCTTTTCGCTTCCATTCTGCGTCAATCCAGTCAGTTATCAACTCTTGCATCTTTTCCTAATTTATTGAGAGTTTTACTCTGAAAGTTTCATTAATGAGAGAGAAATATAGGAGAGAAGGATGGAGAAATGAGAATAAGAAATAAAGTTGGGGTTGTTTTTTATGAGGTCTATTCCTAAAAATATTTTCCACATGCATGATAATTGAAGTCCTTCCCTTTCGAATGATAATTGAAAGCCCACATTTCATGAGCTTTCAAATGACACTAGAATTGATATTTCAGAACAACATCAAAATAGTTAATTCCCCTAAATTATCAATTCTCGCCTCCAATTCTTGCAGAAAAGAACAAGGCTCGTCGATAACTGTAATGATCATATAAGCCCCAATGCTTGGCTCTTAATTTTCATATTACACTAATCTGGTTCGAATGAATTGATATTTTGCAGGTTATTGAAATCACCCTTGAGTAGAACGTATATCATTCTATCGTTTAAGACCACCCTATGCATATGCATAGATGCTCCCATACACTGAAGAGCTCTCACTTCTGGCTTCCCGAACATCGTGCCATAAACTATTAAGAGGGTGTTTGGCAACACTACTACAAGTTTAATAAATACTTTTTTATAAATAAGCACTTATAATAAGTAGGTATGGAGCTACTTATTTATAAGTAGTTTTTGGGCTTTTAACCACTTTTACTTATTGCTTATTTATTTTTACCAAACAAACTTATTTATAAATAAGTACTTATTTTCATGAATAAGTAAATAAGTACTTCATAATAGTGTTGCCAAACGCCCTCTAAATGAAGATTGGTTACATTATGGGTTTTACCCTCTCTAATCAATTGAATAGTGGCTTTACTGTGCAAAGTAGGTTGGGCTGCTGGCCAGGACCATGTCTCAGGAAGCGGAGGTCCTGCGTTTGAATTCCCTCTCTCTGTTGGCCACCCTCATGGAATAATCTTGACTTATCTGGTGTGTGTGGGTTGGGGGGTGTTGCACGTGCCCGAGGGATTAGCCAGGTGCTCTAAGAAGCCTCGGCACCCTCATTACAAAAAAAATAAAAATAAAATTGTGCTTGCCACCTTTGTCATTCATTAGCAAGCAATGTATGTATATGTAAAAAGGGGCATCTTTCAGCACTCCACCCACCAGAAGTTGGTGCAATTGGCTAGCAATACGGGTTTGCTCCTTGTGGTTGTGTTCAACTCTTACCTCTCCACTTACGCTGGTATTCGTATGGAAAATTGCGAGTGGATCGCCGCAGACACCTAAGGGAACTAGTTCTTGCCTCAAAGGGTTTGTGACATCCTCCTTTACCCAAAATAAAAAAACAAAAACTATCAACACTCTGCGTGGCCTTAGCCTTACCTTTTACCTTTAAGAAGAGGTCTTTAACAATGTCAATACCTTAGATTTTATAACTAGACCAAAAAGAATTAGAAGTTTAAGATTTAGTTCTTATTAGAGGACCTTGCTCTTCCAAGTTGACCACACTAATTAAATTTCAACACTCGGAAAGAGAAATAAAGTTAAAATAAATTAACAATTCCTCTACCACGTGTCAATTTGCAATTGGGTGGTCAGTTTGGAAGAAACCCTGTGATCCGTTTTCCATTTTCCTTTTAGATTTGTCATATACTCATGACACTCTATGGTCAATATCGAATAATTCCATGCACCTACCAGCAACAGAAAATGAAAACTCTACTGTGTTTGGTTGTCAAGAAAATAGGTGAAAAATGGAAAAGAAGAGAAAATTTTAGATTTCTAATACAATTTTTAGTTGTGTTTTGTCAAATTTTTTTTTCTTTTCTCTCTTTTCACTTATTTTCTTGGCAACCAAAAATAGAGTAAAAACATGTTGCATTTTTTAGGGTACGGGAGTCCGATAGCTGCCATAGAGGATCTAGAGATTTTAATCACACCTAAAAATCTGGACAAAAATGATTCCGTCTCTATTGGGAGGTGAGTTAGACTTTCATTAACTATTGAGAGTTTTTTTTGAGACTTGAACCCGGGACCTCATAATGAGGGACACACTTTCACCATCTTAGCTTATAGAGTACCTTTCTTTTGTTGCTAAAATATCCTTGATTTCTAGCTACCAATATAGAAGCTAATTTTTCTGACACCTCCTCCAGCTTTCTTGCGCCTTTTCGCTTCCCTTCTTTGTCAATCCAGTCAGTTATCAATTCTTGCATCTTTTCCTAATTTATTGGGAGTTTTACTCTGAGACTCTCATTCATGAGAGAAGTATAGGAGAGAAGCATAGAGAAATGAGAATAAGCAATAAAGTTGGGGCCATGAGTTGTTTTTTATGAGGTCTATTCCTAAAAATATTTTCCACATGCATGATAATTGAAGTCCTTCCCTTTCCAATGATAATTGAAAGCCCACATTTCATGAGTTTTCAAATGACACTAGAATTGAAATTTCGATAATTCTTAATAAAAGAACAACATCAAAATAGTTAATTCCCCGAAATTATCAATTCTTGCCTCCAATTCTTGCGAAAAGAACAAGGCTGGTCTATGACTGTAATGATCATATAAACCCCAATGCTTGGCTCTTAATTTTCATATTACACTAATCTGCTTCGAATTGATTGTTATTTTGCAGGTTATAGAAATCACCCTTGAGTAGGCCTACATAGAACTTATATCTTTCTAACTTTGACACCACCCTATGCATATGCATAGATGCTCTTATACACTGAAGAGCTTTCATTTCTTACTTCTCGCTTCTCGAATGCCATGCCATAACTACTAAATAAAAATTGGTTGTTGTATGGGTTTTACCGTCTCTAATCAATCGAAAAAGTGTATTGTCTCCTGCTTAGACTAATAAATCCAAAGGAAATTGCTCTATCTTCTATTCAAAACGGAGAAATGAGTCTAGACGAGAAGGTTCTATTCCCTCTGTGTCCCAATACCTTAAACTTCCCAGGGCAAGGGGAGAACATGTAGTGGCTTGCCTAGATCTCGTATTTCCCACGTAGTCCGTCGATCACCTACGGAAATATGAAAACGAGAAAACAACCTGCTCCTATCATGATCGACCAACAATTGATCCCTACTTCACGGGCGAGGTCTCTGGTTCAAGTCCAGGATGGCCCAGCTACCCCACCCACACCCAAATCAATGGTATTTGGGTTCCTTTGCTTCCTCTAGATGTTTTCTTTCTCTAAGGCCAGTTATCATATATGCTGCTTCGGAAAAGGAGGTTGGCTTGTGGCTTTACAGTCTAAAATAGATTGTACTTGCCACCTTTGTCGTTCATTAGCAAGCAATGTTTAATCCCCACCACTCAAGTTTGGAATCCACTATCTCATCCTAAAGCCCTCTTATCTTCAGTATTGTAGAGTACTCTCTAATCTCCAACTCTTCCAGGTAGGATTTGGGACCCACTATCTCATCCTAGAGCCTTCTATCTCTATTACTTAGAGTCATCTCTTATCTCCAACTCATGGGTGTTTTAAATTAAGTTTAATACTAAGAAACTTATGACTTTCCATTAAATGTTATTAAAATAATAATTTTATTATTTATAAAATCAATTAATTAATACAAATAATAATGTCTATTAAATAAATATATAAACTTATATCATTAAAAATAAACTTTTTTTATTAAAAATAAAATTTAATAAATATTCTTAAAATATATTATTTAATATTTAAATAAATAAATAATATTATTTAATTCTAAATGTTCTTAAATTATTACTTGTGCGCTCGGGTCTTTGCTAGTGTATGTATATGTAAAGAGGGGCATCTCTCATAGCTCAATTTCACATTGAAACTAAAAATGTCTTTGAGTTTTTAATTAGGACTAAAAAGAAACTTATCTTGGGCAACTATCAACAACCACCCATCAAGAGTTGGGTGCAATTGGCTAGCATCCTAGGTTTGCTCCCTCTGACTTACCCTGGTCTTCATAGAAATGTCTGAGTGGATCGGTGCACACCTTCTTAAAGGTAAGGTGTCTTACCTTATGTCATAGAGCGCTTGCAAACCGAAGTGATTAGCTAATTCAGATGCTGCCTACTCCCACACCAATGGCCCGGAACGCCCAGTACATGGCTGGTGTGGGACTAAACATATGCACGTGACAGGCACTCCCGCCTAAATCTCTGACGTCCTCGTCAGGGGGATCCACCCTTGAATCCCAACGTGCTATGAATCCGTTCAACACCCCCAATGTCCCTGGGTCGGCTCTGATACCACTTGTCACGGAGCGCTTGCCAACCGAAATGACTAGCCAATTCAGATGCTGCCTACTCCCATACCAATGACCCGGAACGCCCAGTACATGGCTGGTGTGGGACTAAACATACGCACGTGACAGGAGCTCTGGTACCACTTGTCATGGCATTAGTTATTTTCTCAACCTTGATCGTGCGGCACTTGTGCTAGAGTCCGTCCTAGACGAGTCAGCCTTACTCTCAAGCTAGTAGGAGAGAAGTAGGAACACACTCTGGAATCATAACACGTTGGGATTCAAGGGTGGATCCCCCTGACGAGGACTTCAGGGATTTAGGTGAGAGGGCTTGTCACGTGCGTATGTTTAATTCCACACCAGCCATGTACTGGGCGTTCCGGACCTTTGGTGTGGGAGTAGACAGCATCTGAATTGGCTAGTCACTTCGGTTGCCAAGCGCTCCGTGACACTTAGCCTTACCTTTAAGAAGAGGTCTGTAACATTGCCAATATCTTAGATTTTATAATTAGACCCAAAAGAATTAGAAGTTTTAGATTGAGTTCTTATTAGAGGGCCGCTTATCCAAGTTGACCACATCAATTACATTTCAACACATTAGGAAAGAGAAGTAAAGTTAAAATAAAATAACAGTTTCTCTACCACGTGTCAATTTGCAATTGGGTAGTTTAGAAGAAACCCTGCGGTCCGTTTCCATTTTCCTTTTAGATTTGTCATACACTCATGACACTCGATGATCAATATCAAATGAATTCCATGCACCTACAAACAAAAGAAAATGAAACCCTAAAAGCATGTTGGATTTTTTAGGGTACTGAACAAGAATGGTCCGATAGCTGCCATAGAGGATCTGGAGACTTTTATCACACCTAAATTTGTACTTTGGACATATCAAGAGTCTAAGACTATTCTGTAAGTACGTGACATAGTATTAAGCTATGTACACACCATGGGCCTGTCCCGGTGGTTTTGTATCTCCCTTGTTGGGGAGGTGTGACTCATGTTCGAGTCTTGGTGTGACGGTTGAGCGCCCATCATGAGTGCTAACCCCCTAACTTAGGTAGATAAATGATTAGGACCAAGCAAAAAACAAAAAAAGTACTAAGCTGTGTTAGATAGTTGAGCGGGCTTAGAGGGTTCGGTAGCCCGTTAGACTAAGCTTCTAACATGATTTGGCCCGGCCTGATAAGCCCCAAATTTTAACCCCCAAAATGTTCTTTCCTAGGGAACTGGCTCCACTAAGCCTGATTAATTAGTAGGCTGGCCCAGCCCGTTACATAATCAGGCCTAGCCGGCCGGAAGCCGCTCCATATTTTGAATGGCTATGATCAATGACTTGATGGGTAGTATACAGGGACCATGGAAGATGATGGACCTCACACACTTGATAGAAAACCTCATTTGAAAATTATAATAGTCTTTGATAATCAACCGTTGGATTCCTTAATCACGATATATTGGCGCTATCTGATGACTTATCTCTTAAGCATCCGAAAAAGGTTGTGAGATATTGATCTTGGTTACCTTGAGGTATGCTAGTCCTACTCTCACAGCTTAAATCCAACACTTATTAAAGCAAAGGACAACAAACAAGGGTTGTTTGTTATTGGCTGAGAGTAGGAAATAAAGGAGAGTAAGGGTAGCACGGCTCACTTTTTGTTACCTTGCTTTAATTAACGGTAACTTTCGAATGGCTCCAACGGCTAGAAATCTAAAAGTCCTTTTGCAATTTAAAAATATCTTTCAAGCCGTTGGATTTCTCAAAATCCAACGGTTAAATATTTACGAAAAAAAATAAGACCGTTGAGGTGAAGCGTTAGATTCCCTTTTGTTTAAAGAGGAGGAGTTCTCGGCCTTCTTTACCTTTTTATTTCAGTTTTTGATCACGAGAGAAAGAAGAAGAAGGAGAAGAACAGGAAGAAAGAGGTAAGAAAAGAAATTGGCAGAGAGATCGAGATTTTCAGTTTTTGATCGTCGCTAGAGGTGGCGACTACAAATCCAGAAGGGGAGACGAGGAGCGGCCGCCTCCATTTGTTTCTGTCGTCGTTGTTCTCGAGCCTTGGAGGAGTAGTTTTCGGCCAGAATCAAGATTCAGAGATGGCATCAAGACCTATTGTTCCACAGCAACAGAGAGGTATTACTGCTTTTTAATCCATTTTCAGTTGTTTTCTGCGTTTTATTTGGTGGATTTTCTCCATTGATATGGGCGTTGGTGCCTCTCAAAAACATTTCTTCAGATTCTTTTTCCAATTTTCTGAATCTGCAATTGGGTTTCGTTTTGTATTACTTGAGTTCTCCTCTTTTGACGCTTTGAGGTGTTAGCTGAATAGATCTGGGTGATGTATTGATTTTCTATAAAATTTTCATCTGATGTTCGATATTTGTTGCTCTTGGCCATCTGGGGTGTCTTACTTCGTCGAAATTTTCCTTGTTTTCTGATTTTCTTTTGTGGGGTTTATCGCTTGTGGGATCGCTTTGATCTGGTTGTTTTTATTTTTCTTGATTACCATGGTTTATCTTTAGGAGAATTTCTGGGGTCTTGAATTCTCTCTGGGATTCTTTGCAAGTCTTAATTTTCCTTCTGGGTTTCTTTCTCTTCTTTAGAAAATTTTCTGGATTAATCATTCAGATCCTTCCTTGTCAAGCGATTCTCTCTTTTCTTTCTGTTCTTAGAGGAGACTCTCATGAAATTTTACAGGTGGGGCAATTGCTGGGGGAGGTAAGCAGAAGAATGGCCCGGTCGAAGGGAGAAATCGGCGAGTCCTTGGAGATATTGGGAATTTAGTTACTGTTCGAGGGGTGGAAGGGAAGCAGCAGCCTCAGTTCAATCGCCCTGTAACAAGGTTATTTCCCCTCTTCTATATCCTCACACCAGATCTTTTTGTATTTCTATTTATAATTTATTTATTTTATTGCTTTCTTTTTTGCTTGCCAGAAGTTTTTGTGCGCAACTAGCTAAAGCACAAGCTGCAGAAGCAGAGAACAGTAAAGTAATAATCCCAAACAATTTTTTTAAAAACAGTTCTGGTGATTAAAAGTTTTGGAAATGCAATCTCACTAATTCTACATTTTGGATTTCTCAATTTGCAGAAACCAGTTGCAATAGTTGTTGATGGAGGCCTAGTTGTTGATGGGGTGGCGGCAAGAAAAGGAGGTGTTGGAGCTATAGCAGCTCAGAAGAAGGTCACTGTATCGAAACCTGAGACGGTGATCGAGGTAAGCCCAGATACAGAAGAGGAGAGTAAACAGGAGAAGTCTGTAAGTCGGGGGCGGAAAGGGTCTTCGAGGAAGAAAGTCCAAACCCTCACTTCAATCCTAACTGCTCGAAGCAAGGTGAAATAATGATACCATCTTTGCTTTTCTTTTCCCTATTTGGGTATTCTTCTATAGTCTATCTTGATCTTATTCTATGCTGTTTTTTGAATCTGGTCCATCTCAGGCTGCTTGCGGTCTGACTTGTAAACCAAAGGATCCGATTGTCGACATTGATGCAGCAGATATCAATGATCAGTTGGCAGTAGTGGAATATGTTGAAGACATCTACAAGTTTTATAAGCTCACTGAGGTATTTGATCTTTGTGTTCCCATCCATAGTTCCA